>JBBBDQ010029704.1:290000-815000 GCA_037127315.1 Ascarosepion bandense | reverse complement strand
CACACTAAAATTTCCTCCTCTCTCATTCTATGCACCTATAGTTTAGGGAGTAGGGACTCCTACTGACACCAAATTGGTTGAGTTTCAATCCTGGCTGGAAGCAAGTGGATGTCTAGCCACACTGTTGAGCTGTGATACAGCAAAACAGGCTTGTATTTGGATGACTCATATATTATGCCCTCATTACCATTGAGTTCTCTAGACAGGAAAATTTTAAACTGTTAGCACTTCTGCGATTTACACTTTACTCTTCAGTAAAGAACTGAATTCTCTCGGTGGCTGGTATGTGTATAAACTGCATATATATAACACACTAAAATTTTCATCTCTCTAATTCCATGTGCCTATAGCTTAAGGAATAGGGACACCGACTAACACCAAATTGGTCAAGCTTTGATCCCAGCTGGAGGCAAGTGGATGTCTAGCCTCACTGATGAGCTGTGATACAGCAAAACAGGTTTGTATGTGGATGACTAAAGAAGTAAACTTTTGCTTTTCTTTGAACAATTTTTAAAACTTGAGTTATTAAATATGAAAAGGATTAATTCTGATTATTTTAAGATTTATACAGACCCTAATTTACTTGGTTACATATTATACTAACTTTGTTTTTTTCAGTTACAGTTGTAAATCCTCTCATCAAATTTTAAAATAAGTTAAATCTCAGGAGCAATGAAGTGTCCTAATAAAAGATTTAATAAAAAAAATTGCCAGTTTTGTTGAATAAGGTTTTATATAATTGATTAGTACAATCTAAAAACTTAAAAAAGAATTCTTGAAATGTTTTATGTGACATATTCAGGAAGTGTACAATCATGGCTCTCTCCAAACATAGCTTGGTTACAGCTTCTGGGAGAAAGTGTATAATCTGGAAAGATCAGTAACTGAACAAGGTCAATGCATCTGAACCCTCAGTCACAATGACTTGTGACAGTGTTAGCACAACCATTGATAGATTTGGATCATTTTTATTTCCCCAATTTCACTCACAAGTCATGATTTTGTTTTCAGGTGTTATCAAGAATTTGACAAATCAACTATGGTGAGATTTGAATCTTAGAACACTAACATTCCAACTGTTTGTCAGCCATGATAGTTTTTCATTGTCAGAAAAAACAAAAAGATTATGCTTTCATCATCATTACTATCAACAACAATACTATTCATATCATCATCAATATTATTTAAACTATTTACATTATCATCAACAGCATTAGCTTCAGCAATCATGTTATTATCAGCAATACATATACCATTCACATCCTCAAAAACAACACTGTTCTTATAATCATCATTATCATTGTTGTAGCCCTAAAAGGTTACTGCATGAGTAATCATTAAAATGGAGATTGGGAATAATAGTATAGCAACAAACACAAGACTCACATACTGCATGAAGTAGGTGAAATGCTAGTCAGTATAATCACTTTACTCTTCTCTTTATACCGATAGTGTCCATGTATTTAAGAGGATAGGAACATATTAATTGTGTATATAGATAAGTATACAACAATCATTATCTTCACTATTATCATCAACATTAGCTAAACTATTCAAATCATAATCAATATTATTCACATCAACAACATTACCTACAACATTCACAAAAATTATCCTAATCATTAATAATTCATATCATTTGTCCCATTCACATCATCAACAACCTTACCTGCACCCAGAGTCGGCAACCTACAGCAGATGTGCCATACATGGCATGCTAAGAAATTTCCAGTGGTATGCAAATTGTGTAATACTTAAATTAAAGTATGGTGTCAATATTGAGCAAATGAGTGAGACCATGCAAGGTCAAGGTTCTCATTAAAAATGAAAACTTTTAAAAAATCTTTTAAAAACAGAAAATTTCTCTGAATCTGGTTTTTATATTATTGTATATATTACTATATAAAATATATTGCAGAACAGATATATTGACCTTGATTTGTATAAAAATACATATGCTGTTGGCACACTGAATGATTTTAAAACCCTAAGTCAGCAAAAGGTTGCTGACCCCTGCCCTACACCATTAACAAAAATCATCATCATTATTACCAATGCTATTCACATTATCATCAAAATAAATACAAGATTTTTTATCATGACCATATTTTTGTTCACTTTATCAACTTCCTAGCAGTATAGCCCAGCGTTGCTCGGGTGTAATGAAAGCTTTAAAACTAATCCATGGTCCTGGAGCTCAGGCTCAGCTTAAAGAATATTTGTGTGAAGTTTGGTGAAAATTGGATAAAAATTGCGGATTTGCATAAAGTACATACAGACAGATAAACAGATGCTTATAGTACAACTGTGTAAATTTTCAAGAAAATCGGTTCAGCCGTTTCGGAGTCTATAGGTAACAGACACAGATACACACACAAAAACAGACAAAGTTACATTTATAAATAAGTTTAGATTTAGATTCTATCCAAAAACAATATTATTCAGTGTCTCAATACTACTAGTCAAATCTGATTACCAAATTTCAGTGACTTTTTTTTTCTTAAAACAGACATTTTTTATGAACACCGGAAGATGTCATATCTTTACTTGATGTGAATTGATTTATTTAAATCACTAGCAGTATCCTTAAACAGTAAAAAGCCAGTCAATGAATTTTTAAAGTAACTCTATACATCAGTCTTTCATCACAATAGTCATTTTATTTAGTTAACTTCGATGGTAACAAAAAACTAATAAGCATTTGTGAATTTTATCAAGATTTCTTTTTTAAATAATCATTTTACCCCAAGCAAGACAGTATTGCTACTGGTGCCCAGGGGTTTACATGAGAAGAGAGCAAGAAGAAAGAGGGACAAGATAAGGTGTTAAATAAAGTGTCAGAGAAAGAATAAAAGAAAAATGAAAATACTAGTGAGCAGAGCATTATGTGAGAGTGAGAACAAACAAGGTAAAGGAGGTGGTAGGGGAAAGGATAAGAGAAAGATAGGAATCAAGGAGATAAAAGATGGCAATTGATGTTGCATTTAAATTTTTGGAGATTGTAGCTAGGGGATGTTGAAGAATTTATAAGAGGTGAATGGGAATCAAGGAGATAAAAGATGGCAATTGGCATTAAACTTAAACTCTTAGAGATTTTAGCTATCAGAGAAGCAAGTGTACAAAAGTTCCACAGGCAGGAAGTGAAAGAAAAGAAACTGCTTGATTACATTTGACTGTTTTGACTGTAAAAGGATGGGACCTACTTGCCAATCTAGTAGCACAAATTCATGTAGAGGGGTCACCAGCAAAATACTGTTGTCATATCTGGTTGGGCACCCCAGCTAATCATCTCAGCGTTCTCAACAGGATCCAAAGGAATATCTGCTATGTAATCAATCCTGACCTGGCAGCTCAACTCCAGCCACTTTCTCATTGATGAGATGTGACTTCTCTGTTTCTTCTACAAATTTTTTTATGGCTTCTGCTCTAATAAGCTTAGCTTGCTGGTGCCCTCTCTACAATAATTTACTTGGGCAACCAAACTGGCAACAGTCAAAACAACCTGATGCAGCTGCCACTTCTTGTCTGTCAGCTTCTTTTCTCATACTTCCCACCCATGGAACTCCCTTCTGTATACTTACTTCTCTGATAGCTACAATCTCCAAGAGTTTAAATTCAGTGTCAATTTACTGTCCATCTACTTTTGGATCATCCTGTATAATAGCACTATTCTGTTAGTGATACTTGCACCGATTCCTAACCAATGAAAAAAACATTTTTCTTGATATTAACATATTTTTATCTCAAAATAATTTGCAATGCATTTTTATAGTAAAATCATTTGATGTTATTTTCTTTAATAATGTAACTTAATTTATTCATGTGTTTGATTTGCTGCATCACTAAATAATTATTAGACTGAACATTTCATGTACTTTTTCATAAATCGAATTTATGACATGGCAGCTTTGAGAGTAATGCTCAGCCATTCTCATCTGGTTGGCAGTTATTACTGAGAGATGAGTTTGATTCTCAATAAGTGTCCTATACAAAAATTTTAAAATTATGGTCTAGTGCTTTGGCTATATATTCAGAGATTTTTGTTAAAATCTAAAGAAACAAATATTTTCATGGCTTCTGCTCCAACGAACTTAAGTCAATGGTATCCCTGCTATATGAGTTGACTTGTGCAACCTGACTGGCAACTGGGTCCCACCCATTCACAGTTAGATCAACCAAATGCAGCTGACAATTCTACTCCACCAGTTTTTTTTCTCACACTTCCCGCCTGTGGAGCTCTCTCCATATTCTTGCTTTCCTGACAGCTACAACCTCCAGGAATTTAAATCCAATATCAATACCCATCTTTTAACCAATTGACTCCAGTTCTTTCTACGTTACCCTGTATATCTTTTCCTTTCTCTCTATGTTTGCAACTATCATCACATCTGTATTCCCATCCTTCTCTTGCTCCTTTCTCTGACACCTCCTATAACTGGTTTGTCTTTCTCTCTTATGTAGCCCCCCTGCACATCAATGGCATTACTGCCTTGCTTGAGGTGAAACAATTAAAAAAAAAAAAAGAAGTGAATCCACACCGTTACATTACAGCTTCAGGAACTTTCCATTATTGTAATGTAGCTTCCCTATGCCTCTTCTGTATATAATCCCATGGTAATTGGTGGCAAGGTCTCATCAATTTATAGTTGAAATGGTTAGATTCATCATGAAGCTTTATACTAACATTTTCTTTTCTCTCATTTCTTGGTCCTGGGCATGACGGTAAACTGCATCTGGCAGCAAGGCCTCTGATTGGGAGGTTGTGAGGAGCATGGAACCACCTCTTAATTGCTGTTGTCCCCAGATTCACCCTGACTCGGAGTGGTAGCACCTGTTAGGGGTCTCAGTTATGGGCAAATAGTTAACCCACCAAACTGAAGTCAAAACACTATGAATGTATAGAAATACAGTTATAGAAATATATACATAAAAATAGATTTTTATAGAAAAATATACATTTTTGAAAGAAAAATATAACCAACAAAACATTTTTTTAAGAGAAAATGATACCATAACACATTTTTGAAGAGGAAAAAATTATCAGCAAAATTTTTTTGAATACAAAACTAGAGGACATTTTCAGTTTTCTAAAAGAAAAAAAAAATATTCATTAAAATCTGAGTAAATCAACCTTCTCACTATAACCGAGCATTAAAAAGCAACTACCTTAAAACCCCACCTTTTTGGAATTAAATAACCCACAAACATTGATATGCCATTAAACAAAACTCATTTCTCACTTGTGGAATTCTCTTCCAGCTCCATGCTTTCCAACCAACTTTGATCTTTAAAGATTTAAATGCAGTGTCGATCATTATCTACTGATTTCTTGATTAATCTATTGTTCTCGCTTCTTAATAATGCTCCTCTTTCTTTTTTTTTTATTTGGTTACACTCAGTAACTCTTTGTGTCTTAGTAGCTTTATTGCCATGCATGGGGTTAAATGATTACAAAAAAAATCATAAAATAACCTCTGTAGATTTTAAATGTCATAAAATCCACCAAGTAATAAAGTAATAAACATATCAGAAAAAGGTAAAAGATGAGCAGTTATAATCATAGAATGACAGAAACACTAAGCTATGATTCATATTTCTTGAATGCAGTGAATCAAAAAGCTCTTTAAGGTAAAACAACAAGAAAATGAGATGATAAAAATGATCTTGAATACTCAAATGTTTTTTCCATTTAAGTTTTCTTTGAAGCAAAAAGATACCAAAAAAAATGTCTAACTTTATTTTGGTGGGTTATATTTATATATCTAAACAAAAGTAGGCATCCTATCATCACCTGAAAATGATGTTCAAATTGCTGCACTTAAAAAATGATTTCATCCCATAAATAGAGAAACCTGATATTCTGCTAACATTCAGGCAATTTTCATGGATATATGACTGAATATTGGAAGAATCTCACACAGAAACCAAAAGAAAAAAAATCAATAATTCTAGATAAGAATATTTTTGCAAATCATTTTTATACAATAATCAGCAATATTATTGGTCTGGATCTGACAGCTTGGTTTCAGTCACTTTTCTACTGTTATAAAGATGCCTTTCTGTGCTTTTTTTATTCATACTTTCATGGTAATTTTTCAGATGAACTTTTAACTATGGTATCTATAATGAGGAGAAAGGACTTAGAAAATCCGTTACTCACAGCATGGACAAGGGGCAAAAGGGACAAAGGAAACAATGCATAAATACTTAGTAAGCTTAAGTAAATGGATGACAGAACAGGGCTTAGGAGAAATAACAAAAACAAAGTTTATTAAGAGCTACAGGGACAAGAAGTTGTGGAAAGCTATGACTGTCCTCGTTCAGAAGGGAGACAGCACATGCAGAAGTGAAGGATTATAATTTCTTTAATAAGAGAGTTGGGTATTAATCCTATCATTGTTTGATTCCGTAATGAATTGCATGTGCCCAACAATGAGAAAATTATGTGTCAACTAGCAGTATAGCCCGGCGTTGCTCGGGTGTAATGAAAGCTTTAAAACTAATCCATGGTCCTGGAGCTCAGACTCAGCTTAAAGAATATTTGTATGAAGTTTGGTGAAAATCGAATAAAAATTGTGGGTTTGTATAAAGGACATACAGACAGATAAACAGACACACACACAAACATCTTGCCTTTTATATATATATATATATATATATATATATATATTATTGATTTTCTGCACTATTGTAAGAACTGTAACCTTGAAACTTCTAAATGTCGTTTCTTATGTCTTTGTCTATGAGTGTATCAAATTTGATAAAAATCGGACCTTCTATAACTCAATTTTTTAAATTATCAATTTTCGATATTAATCAGGAGTACCTCAACACAAACCTAGCTAAGAACACTCGCAGACGCTTATAGTACAACTGTGTAAATTTTCAAGAAAATTGGTTCAGCCATTTTGGAGTCTATAGGTAACACACACAAAGTTCCACTTATAAATAAGTTTAAATTAGATAAGAAAGAAAGCTATAAGCCTACCTGTTTTTTAAAAAACACAAAATAACAGACAGTTACATACTGAAACTTATGCGTTGTTTCCTTTGTCCCTTTTGCCCCTTATCACTGCTGTGAGTAACAGATTTTCCAAGTACTTTTTCTTATTTTTCTATACCGTGATGCAAATTAATTAAAACAACTGTTTTAGTTTCCTTTCTTTTACCATATGGTAAGTTTTAGACTTAGTTGAGTGACAGGGTGTAATAGATTTCTGGTTTTCTTCAGATTAAGTCATTTGCAGTGATATGAATTTATATTCTGGGTGTATGATTAATTTATTTGGCCTTAAAAAATATTGTGTCATCCATGATTGCATCATATTTTTATCATGCCCAGACACTGTTGTCTTGATTGTCAGTTAGTTGTTCCATAGCCATTGTCTGCGATGGATATTACTCCAAGGAAGCACATGAAAATGGTTATGCTGCACAAACACACTGGCAAGCCTTACAGAGAGGTTGCTGGTATTGTTGGTGTCAGCCTTTCAACTGTCAGTCATGTCATCAAGGTGAAGAAACAAACTGGATTCATCAGTCCAAAATGTAAACAAAAATGTGTTGGAAGAAAAAAAGAATGCCAAAAAACAACGTATATGTTATCAAAAAATGTGTGAAAGATCGTAGGAAGACATTATTCATTTTGCTTTAATTAATCTGCACAAGCATGTGCATGTGTAAAATTTCAGATCTTTAAAAGGACTATGGATATGGACAAAAGGAAAACTTATATGAACCGATGTGTGTAGGAACTTTATCTAGGAAAATGTTAGAATTTTATTTTGTAACAAGTATTTATAGACAAGAGCAAAACTGTTAATTTTTCAAATTGTTTCCTTATTTAGGAAACACTTATACATAAACTATTACAAAATGAAATAATATAAATATTAATTTACATAAAAAGTAACATAAATTACTCAATTTTATTAATTAGACATTAAATTTCTATTAATTAGCATCCTCCATAACTTACCTGGACATTTCAGCTCACTTGATAGATACTTATGAGCATTTTGCAAATTTAAAAATTAACTAAAAACATTTATCTTCTTATCTATGAATACTTACGGTAAAATAAAATCCTTGCATTTGCCTTGATAAAATCCCTCAGAGGATGAAATGTGTTCTCCTTTTGTTTTTATTCATATATATATATATATACGCTCTCACACCCTGATTGAGCACTCTGAAAGACTGGTAGACTTTGAAAAACAGTAGCTACTCTAGCATATATGCATCATTCATTCAGTAATGCATTAAAACACTCTCAGCTATTGGGCATGTATAATGATAATATACATGCTAAAAAGTCTGCTTCCTTCTACCAAGTGCCCACAGCTCAGAGGTAGAATCACCGACTGATGCCAATTCGGTCAGGTTTCAATCTTGGTAAAAAGCTATCAGATGTCTAACCATACTGATGAGCTGTGATACAGCAAAACTGATCTGTATGCAGATGACTATATATATGTGTGTGTGTATATGTATGTGGAAGCATGCAAAAATTGTAATCCTGCACTAACACACGCAAGTCTTACAGAGCGATCATGGATATTGTTGGTGTCAGCAGTTCAACTGTCATCTCAAAGTGAAGAAATAAATTGGATCCATCAAATGTGGTTGCAAGAGAATAACAACGGCAAGAGATGACGTGTTCATGATCAAGAAAAAGTGTGAAATTTCATTTTGTTTCAATTAATTTACACAAAGAAATATGGGTTGTGTCCATTCAGGGCATTCACAATCATGGCTCTTGAATATGGAATAAAATCTTTGATGTCACATTGTATAGCTTTCATGTCATACACTGAGATGACTAAAGTTCATATACACATTAATCTATTTAGTGATCATGGCTCTCTCTAACTTCCTACCTTTTTTTATTGTTTTTAATCATTTTACTCCAAGCATGGTAATAAAGTTACTTAGAGATAAGGGGGTTACTAAATATGTCAGAATATCAGAAAAAGAAAAACATTATTAAGAACTGAGAACAATAAGAGAACAGGAATTATAAAAACAAAATATAACAATTTACACTGCAATTCAATTTTTGAAGATTAAATTGACTGAAAAACAAGGACCTGGAAGAGCGTTATACAAGTGAGAAGTGCAAAAGAAGAAACTGTTAGCATAGAACTAGTTACATCTAGCCATTTCAAGTGTAGAGAGTTCCACAAGAAAGAAGCATGAGAGAAGTCACTTATCATAGAACATCTATTTCAACTGTAAAATGATAAGACCTAACTGTCAATCAAGTACTGTGCTTAAATTCATAAAGTCCAGGTACCAAAGAGGAAAGCTTATTAGAATAATTACCATGAAGGTACTTATAGAAAGAGCACAGGAAAGCTATGTTACAGTCATGAAAATGTGACTAAATCTGAGATGTATAATCATTATTTATCATTATTTTTTATGTCTTATTATTCTAACATCAAAATTGAATGAAAGCAAAGAACCCAAAAGAGAGTTCTACATGCAAGAAGTGAGAGAGAAGACACTTATCATTGAACATCTAGTTATTTCCATTGTAAATTGATGAAGCCTTGTTGCCAATCTAGTCAGTCAGTTAAGTGCCATACGTGAAACACGCTTGGGCGATCATGTCTTGAAAGAGACATGACTGACTGGGTAGAAGATTATCCAGCAGTAGGTTGCCATTTTCTTTCTGCAGTAGACAGGTTGCCAGCCAAGGCTATAGAACCCAATCTGTCTTGTTATTTAACCCATAACTGGAAGGAATAGATGGATTAATACCTTTCCCAAGGGTATTTGTGCATAAGTGAATGCAATGAATTCCACTGGAATTCAAACTCGGGTACCCGATTTCTCATTCCGAGCCGATATCCAGTGCACCACGACCCACATCCACAGTACTGCACTTAAATTCATAAAGTCTAGGTATGAAGGAGGAAAGCTCATCAGAATAATTACCATGAAAGTATTTATAGAAAAGTTATAGGGAACCTACATTCTGGCAGTGGGAAAAACTGGAGCTGAGATACCAAGTCAGAACCAAGAATATTGCAGATTCTTCTTTGGATTTTATCAAGAATCTTTAATTATGTAGTTGAAACAACAGATAATATGTGGTAGCAATATCCAAATCAAGGATGAATTGTAGACATATCAACATGAAAGAGAAAAAAATTGTCTGCAGTGAACCAACTCTCTTGTTTACAGCTGGACAGGCTATGCTGTTTCCACAGAGTCAAAGCATCCTCATTTCTCCTGTGTTCTAAATATAAGAAAGTTTCATTCAGGCAGGTTTTTTCCCAAAGAACTGTGACTTTTTAGAACAGACTCCTGCTTCTCTGAACCTTTTAATCTTGACCTCTATAAGTCTAAGATTAATCATTATCTATCCTATTTTCTTCATAATCTCCACTTCCTACCATCTTCTCTTCCATTCATATTTTACAGCTTGTTATCATTAACATTTCAACTGTAAACTATGTCTTGAGTGGCTCTCAGGTCTTATAGCGGAAGAAATTTAGTAAAAATTATAATGAACTTGTTGACAAATTCTTTCAAAATAATAATAAGCATAGAAACCATTTGAATCCTATTTGTTATTGGTCATTTAACAATTTCAAGAATCAACAGGATAAATAGTTTCTTTAATTACTTGTCAGGAATGAATAACTGGTGTGATTCTGTCACTAGTAATGACTCTCATGAATATTTGCTTTGTGTCCTAACGAGGTCTAAGCTAGCTGTTGAGGATCAGGTTTCTGGTTCCTTCTAAAATCCACCTGAACTATACTTGTAATGTCCCTGCTTAAAACTTCATTTCTTTCACTATTTTTTTCTCAATAGGAATAAATAGGTTTACCTATTGTCCAGTTCAAACTCTTCTCTGGGATTTTGAACAGAAGTAGTTTCCTATTAAGGATTGGGTTTACAAATTTTTTAAAGTCTACTATAATTCTATACTTCTAATGTCTTCACTGAAAACACTGAAATATTAGACACTATTTATTTTTTCCTCAATAAGAGTGATAGGTTTGCTGATCGTCTAGTTTAAACTCTCCCCGACCAGCTTTTGAAGGTTTATCCATTGTTTCTTGTTTAGGGTAATTTTCAGAGTCATTTGCTTTTTCTGAATAAAAAGCAAATGGCTGTTAAGAGCGAAGACATTACAGTAATGCCTTCAAAAACATTCAAATTCAGGATGAAATAACACTGCTATTCTAAGTTGCAAATGTCTCAAGATTAATACTATTGATGCTCTATTCTCATCTCAATATTGAGAACTTTGACAAAAACCTGCTTACCTAAAATGTCTAAAATTACAGAAAAAAATTTGGTACTGAACATCATTACAGCTTAACACTAGTAGGAAGTGTTCTAACAGAGGATGGAAAGTTTGATATAGAGACCCAAAGGCATATTTGCATGGAAAAGGATGCATTTCAAAAGCTGAGTTGAATGTTTTACAGAAATATTTCATTGGAAACAGAGAAAAAAGTACTTGATTCTTATGTGATATCTGTTCTCCTATAAGAAAGTGAATGTTTGACAATTTCCTCAGAGATGAAGGCAAGACTCAAAGCAACAAAATGTGGTTCTACAGAAGGATGCTGAGGATACAATGAACTGAACATGTGAGCAACGAAAAGGTTTTGGAGAGAATAAAAATGAAACTTATACTTAACATCAAAAAGAGACAGTCGAAGTTTCTGAGACAATTAATGAGGAAAGAGGGCTTGGAGGAAGGAGGGCAGAGGAAAAAAAGAGACAGTAAATAAAGTACATGACATACTTGACAGACTTACACAAATAAATGGTAGGGCAGAGTTTGGGAGAAACAAGTCAAAATTTATTAAGAGCTACAAGGGACAGGATGATGTTAACGGTCATGATTACTTATGTCTTGAAGAGACATGGCACATAAAAGAAGATACATGTATATAAGTTGGGGAGATCAACCAATTATGCTACTTTGGTTTCATCATTTTTGGTTTTATCAGTTAATTTGTATTCATCTAATTTAAATCTATATATTTATATAAGTCTAATTTAAATGCAAACTATAATGGTTTAATATATTAGATCCTTATATTTTTTGTTAAAATTGCATGTTGAATTCATGTCTGAATCTCAAAAATAAATTGATTCAACATTTATTTCTTTTATTTCCAAAAAATAAGAATGGAAGTGGTTTATCATGTTAATACACACTCTCAAAATAGTAATACCATAAACATGAGGACAATTGTTTCCATCTTTGTTGCTATAATCACATTATTACATCCTTCAGATACATGTTGATCCAGTTTACCTTCAGGGAATTCCAGGCTGAACACTTTATTTAAAACTGAGTATTGATGGACACATAATAAAGGCTACACACACACACACACACACATATATCAATTGGCTGTCTAACTGTACTGATGAGCTGTGATACCGCAAAACAGATCTGTCAAAAAATGACTATTTTTATGCTCTCACATCCTGATTGAGTTTTGAAAAACAGTAGCTACTCTAGCATCTATGCATCGTTCATTCAGCAATGAATTAGAACACTCTCAGCTATTAGGCATGTATAATGATAATATACACACTAAAATGTCTGCCTCCTTTTGCCGAGCACCCGTAGCTCAGAGGTAGAATTGCCGACTGACGCCAATTCAGTCGGGTTTCAATCCTGGGTAAAAAGCAATCAGCTGTCTAACCGTACTGATGAGCTGTGATACAGTGATACAGATCTGTCTGCAGATGATTATATATATATAAAAGAGTCTCTTCGTATATCTCAGTTTGACCATCTCTAAATCTTTCAGCCTGTCCATATCTATCACTGTCTTTTCATATCTTTCAGCCATCAATATTTATCTATCACAATCTATTCATATCTTTCACCCGGTACCAAATCATAGTTTCATAGTTTCGTCCTATTTTTTAGTCCATCAATATCTATCACTTCATATCTTTTAGCTGATCCATATCTATGTTACTTCAAATTCTTCAGCCTATCCAAAACTATCACAGTCTCTTGATATTTTTCAGCCTGTCCATCATAGCTATCTATCACAATTTCTTCATATCTTCCAGCCCATCCATATCTACTTATTTTAGTCTCTTCATAACCCTCAGTTTTATCATATTTATATCTCTCAGCTCATCTGTATCTATCTATCACTTCATATCTTTCAGCCTGTCCATATCTATCTACCTGTCTCAGTCTCTTCTTATCCCCAAGGTTGACCATATGTATATCTCTCAACATCTCTATATCTATCTCTATATATCTCAGTTCTTCATATTGCTCAGTTTGACTAAATCTATATCTCTTAGCCTGTCCATATCTATCTATCAGCATGTACACTGTCTTTCTCTCTATCTAGGTTTCTGTGCACTTGTTTATGTCCCCACCGACCTATTTGTTTAATTATTTTCTTCTCATTTTGCTGTCTGAATTTTTGGAATGGGATGTTATAATTATTTACATGTGGATTATTGGTGTAATGCCATTAGGTTACTAGCTTCTTAAAAATGTTAAGTTTTCTGAAGAAGGACACTTTTGTCTGTCGGAAGGAGATAGAAATATTACTGTGGCTGCATGAGGTTTTTAAAAACAAAAGAAAAACAATGAGTAAATAATGTAATGTGTTGTGTGCAACATGTGGTTTATTTCAGGGCTAAGAAGCCTCACCAGAAGAGAAATGAGAGACATGCCTTGTCATTACGGCATCCTGTGATTGAAGAGAGGAAAACATTCTTGAATTCAATTACTGGAATTTAAAGCAAAGAATTCACAACTCATGCACAGAAAAAACATATATTGAAAACTAAACTTTTAGGAACTAGAAATATTTTCCTATTGACAAAAGAAAAAAAAAGTCACATTGTTACAATTGGTGACCCCAACATGATTTAAACACACAGCTACAACACTGGTATTAATAATAGCCATTTTTTAAAATTTTTTATCTTTTTAATCATTTTATCCTAAGGAAGGAGATAAAGCCATTAAGATGCAGGGAGTATATTGAAAAGAAAAGAAAATGTTATTGAAGATAGAGAGGACAATAAAAGAACAGGTTTCAAGGAGACAGATGATGATGATTGACATTAGAATTTTTAAGAATTGTATTTGACAGGTGCAAATGTGCGTTGTGGTGCATTGGATATCGGCTCGGAACGAGAAATCGGGAAGCCGAGTTTGAATTCCAGCTGAATTCATTGCATTCACTTCCGCGCAAATACCCTTGGGAAAGGTATTAATCCATCTCTTCCTTCCAGTTATGGGTTAAATAACAGGACAGATTGGGTTCTATAGCCTTGGTCGGCAACCAGTCTACCGCAGAAAGCAATGGCAACCTACTGTGGGATAATCTTCTGCCCAGTCAGTCATGTCTCTTTTGAGACATGATCGCCCAAGCATGTATCACGTATGGCACTTAACTGACTGATTTGACAGGTAAATACAAAGCCAGAAGAGAGTTTGACAAGCAAGAAGCATGAGAAAAAAACTACTGGCATAGAACTTAGTTAGATATAGTAATTTCAACGGTGAAATTTTGTTACATAGCTACCAATCTCTGATCATAAAATCTTTCTCTATAATCAAGTACATATGGTATCTTTATTCATATTGAAAATTCTAAATTGCAACATATTTCTTTAGTAAAATTACCAGCAATGTATATTTCCAGTAAAAATCATTACCAACAGATTTACCTTTATACATACAGTACTGTGCAAAAGCATTAGAACAAGATCATTTACTAGCAGTATAGCCTGGCATTGCTCAGGTGTAATGAAAGCTTTAAAACTAATCCATGGTCCTGGAGCTCAGACTCAGCCTAAAGAATATTTGTGTGAAGTTTGGTGAGAATCGGATAAAAATTGTGGATTTGTATAAAAGACATACAGACAGATAAACAGACACACACAAACATCTTGCCTTATATATATATATCAATTTTCTGCACTATTGTAAGAACTGCAACCTTGAAATTTCTGAATATCGTTTCTTATGTCTTTGTCTATGAGTGTATCAAATTTGATAAAAATCGGACCACTCCTTCTATAACCCAATTTTTTCGATATTCATCTGGGGTACCTCGACACAAAACCTAGCTAAGAACACTCACAGACACTTATAGTACAACTGTGTAAATTTTCAAGAAAATCGGTTCAGCTGTTTCAGAGTCTATAGGTAACGGATACGGATACACAGACAAAGTTCCATTTATAAATAAGTTTAGATGAGGTGTCAAAATAAAGTTTAAAATCACCACTGTCCTAACACTTTTGCACACTACCAGTAATGTGCAAAAGTGTAAGGACAGGGGTGATTTTCCTAAAAAACTCACTGAAATTCAAATACAGGGAGAAAAGCCAAGTAAATTGCTAATAAATATTGATTATTTAAAAGTAAGTGTAAAAGAAATGTATTAAAAAAAGTTATATTTAATTTTTTCTATTTTCTATTAAACAAGTTATATTGAAACTACTCATTATTTTATTATCCTTGGATATGACTGACTTTTTCTTATTCCCCCCTCTTGAATTGATAAATCTAATGTTACTTCACAAGACACACTTTGGGAACAAATACAAGCTGCTTGGCAGGAGATACCATTAGATACATTCAAGAAGCTTGTGATGTCAATGCCTGACAGAATGAAGGATGTGATCAAAGCAAAAGGCTATTATACTAAATATTAAATTTATTTTGTAATAAGTATGTTTTCTTGTTAAAGCATTTGTTGAATAAATCAAATAAAATTACTTAAATTGTTTATTTTCTGTTAATATGCCCCCTAAAAAATAAAATAGTTTTTGTCCTAATACTTTGGCACAGTACTGTATAACACAAATATAATAAAAATGATCAAGAAAAATAAGCAGCATGATAGCTAAAACATGATAAATATAACCAAAATGAGAAAACTTGTCTGAAACAATCAATGTATAATAGTATTATAGAATCAATGTATAATAGTAACTGTACCATGTTTCAGAAATTGAGACAAAACTCATTTTGTGTGAAGAAACACAATTTTGGAAGTGAAATTACATTACAAGTTGTAATTGATAAAAATTGTCTGTCTATAAACATTTAATAAATGTCACAGTTTTCCTTGCGTTGTTCATTTTCAACGTCCAGACTATGTATTCCCATCTGAAATCAAGTTTGCCAAAAATAGCTTGCAATTTTGGCAAAGCAGACCATCAAAACAAAAACTATGAAAAATGAAAAGAAATAATAAATTAGTTTGAAAGTTTTTTGTTTTTTTTGGTTATTAGTGAATTATTAGATAAGACGCAAAAAAAAAACTATTTAAAGAAATAATACAATTTTAATTTTTTTCTCTATGTTGGTAAAAATCAAACAAGTTGTCTTTTTTCTTTTTCTTTCTCTGGCAGTTGAGAGTTCTATTTCTGGATCTGGTATTGCTGAAAAGACATACTCTCATTCAGTAAAAAAAAAATATAAGAATGTGCCATTATTCTTTAGAAAATAGGCTATCATGGTTCCCCACAGCTTCCCGTCATTTGTTCCTCATGATTCTTCCTTTTTATTTCCTTCTTTGATTTTGTGACAGTTATTGCTTCGTCTATTTACCCCAACATATTAAATAAGTCCCTTGCTACTTCACCCTACTTTTCTGATCTTTAATGGGCACTGTAAGGGTTCAATTCTCCAAGATATCTTTCCTAATCATGTTTCACAGAAATTTCAGCTATCACTTTCATATTGTTACCAATCATTTCTTGACACTAACTTTCATGCCAACAAAATACAATGTCAAAATTGTGGTTATTCTCTTGACATTGCTATTACTGTATACATTTTTGACTCCCTCAGCAATGTTTATTTACGAGATTATAAAAATATGTGAACCATGTACAATGCAATATCATTTACTTTTTATATTGGTGATCCACTTGACACTACTATTACTGTATACATTTTTGACTCCCTCAGCAAGTCTTATTTACAAGATTATAAAAATATGTGAACCAAGTACAATGCAATATCATTTACTTTTTATATTGGTTATCCACTTGACACTGCTATTATTGTATACATTTTTGACTCCCTCAGCAAGTCTTATTTACAAGATTATAAAAATATGTGAACCAAGTACAATGCAATATCATTTACTTTTTATATTGGTTATCCACTTGACACTACTATTACTGTATACATTTTTGACTCCCTCAGCAATGTTTATTTACAAGATTATAAAAATATGTGAACCATGTACAATGCAATATCATTTACTTTTTATATTGGTTATCCACTTGACACTGCTATTATTGTATACATTTTTGACTCCCTCAGCAAGTCTTATTTACAAGATTATAAAAATATGTGAACCAAGTACAATGCAATATCATTTACTTTTTATATTGGTGATCCACTTGACACTACTATTACTGTATACATTTTTGACTCCCTCAGCAATGTTTATTTACAAGATTATAAAAATATGTGAACCAAGTACAATGCAATATCATTTACTTTTTATATTGGTGATCCACTTGACACTACTATTACTGTATACATTTTTGACTCCCTCAGCAATGTTTATTTACAAGATTATAAAAATATGTGAACCATGTACAATGCAATATCATTTACTTTTTATATTGGTGATCCACTTGACACTACTATTACTGTATACATTTTTGACTCCCTCAGCAAGTCTTATTTACAAGATTATAAAAATATGTGAACCAAGTACAATGCAATATCATTTACTTTTTATATTGGTTATCCACTTGACACTGCTATTACTGTATACATTTTTGACTCCCTCAGCAATGTTTATTTACAAGATTATAAATATTTGAACCAAATATTATGTAGTATTTATTATTTCAATCAGTTAAGTGCAATACATGATAAATGCTTGAGCAATTATGTCTCTTTTAATCATGACTAACAAGGTAGAAGATTTTCCAGCTGCAGGCTGTCATTTCTTTCTGGGGCAGACTGGTTGCCAACCAAGGCTATACAATGCAATCTTTTCTGCTATTTAACCTATAGATGAAGGGAGAAGAGATGGATTCATACCTTTCCTAAGGGTATTTGCATGTAAGTAACTGCAACAAATTGAACAGGAATTTGAACACTGCTCTCTGATTTTTCATTCAGAGCCAATATCCATTGCACCACAGCAGCATTTTATTACTTATTTATCCTTTATAAACATTTATTATTTGCCATTTTATAATAAAATAGATTTAAAATTGGACTGTGATAGATTTGGACAGACTGAAGCATTTGAAGGAACATAGATATGGATAGGTTGAAAGATAGGAAGTGATAGATATTGACTGCTAAAAAATATGGAGAAACTATGATAGATTTGGAAAGGCTGAAAGATATGACTAGATTGTGATAGATATTAACAGGCTGAAAGATATGAAAAGACAGTGATAGATAGATATGGGTAGGCTGAAAAATACAGAGATAGTCAAACCGAGAGATATGAAGAGACTGTGAGATATATATATATATATATATATATATATATATATATATATATCCTTTATGTTTTCGTCAATCCTCATAGTTTAAATAATGAGTTCAACTTGAAATTCCCTGAAGGTTAGCTGGAGCAACATATATCTGAAGAAAGAGATCTTTTTATGAAAAAAAAAAAAAAATTACAGAATTATCTAATTATGTAAACTGCAATACAATATTTCCCTTACAAATTACAGACATTCTGTAATTATACATAAAGAAAATATTTTCACCCAAAATACTGAGTGTTTGTGGTCTTGCCTGAAATCTAAAATTAAACAAATGCTCTCAACTTATTTTAATGAATTTATATGGTGAGGATAAATGTATAAATTGCTTGAAAAATACTTTTAGTCACCATTATGTACTTATTTAAATTTTTTCAGACACTTTTATAAATTTATGAATAAAAGATTTCTTTCCATATTTATTTCTTTATAAAATGGTAAATCATAAATATTTTATTATAGACAGTTCACATATTTTCATAATTTTGCAAATTATTTGTCTCTTACTCTGAGATGATGTAGTATTTACATTGTTTTGACTATTGTCCTCATCTTTATTGTCATTTTTACAATGTTTCAGTTGTTGTACGCTTCGAATTTCTTCAGGTGCTAGAAATTTAAAACCAAACCCTTTATTATGATCACTGGGGTATATCATTCTCATTTCACGTGACTTAGTTAAGTTAAAGGGCGATAGCGACATGGCTACCAGAAGTTACATCACTCATATAATGAGAATGATATACCCCAGTGATCGTAATAAAAGGTTTGGTTTGAAATTCCAGCACCTGAAGAAAGCCGGAGTGTACAACAGGTTGAAATGTCATAAACATGGCAGTAAAGATGAGAACAACAGTTCAAATAATGTAAATCATATAAAATTATTCTTGTAAATAAGCAAAACTAATAGTGTTTAATATCTTTGTTGCCAATTCTCAAGAATAAAGAAAAAATTATAAATTAATTTTCCTATCTTTCGGTTTTAAAATTGTAATTATTGCTTTTTAAAACAACAAACATTGAAGAGGAAGGCAAAATGTACAAAGTAATAGTGGTGTCGAGGGAATAACAATTTGTTTGCTTAAATTTCTTTAGAGTTTTTATAACTGAAATGTCACTTGCCACTAGTTTCATCCATGATATTCTCAATATGTTTATATTGGTGGTTTTAAATAATGTTTTCTTATGAAAGGATATTATAAAGCTTTTAAATCTACCATCTGCCCGTGCATTGAATACTGCTGCCATATCTGGTCGGGTGCTCCTGCTATTCTCCTCAGGCTTCTCGACAAGGTACAGCGGAGGGTCTGTAACGTGATCGATACCAACTTGGCAGACCGCCTGCAGTCTCTCTCTCACCAGCGCGACGTGGCTTCCCTGTGTCTCTTCTATAAAAACTTTCACAGCTTCTGCTCCAATGAACTTAGATCACTGCTGCCTCCTAGATACGAATTTGCACAAGAAACTAGATTAGCAACTAGATCCCACTCTTTTACAGTGGGACCAATAAAATGAAACCGCAACTTCTACTCCAACAGTTTCTTTTCTCGTACTTCCTGACTGTAGAATTCCCTTCCACATGATTGCTTCCCCGACAGCTACAATCTCCAGGAGTTTAAATGTTAGGTCAACAGACACCTCCTAACACACTAACTTGCCCCCATTCTTTCAAACACTCTTCCCATCTGCCCAACGCCTCATCCTTGGTATCCCTACCCATCTATCACCTTCCTTCTGACATTTCCTACACCTAACCACTCCTCCTCTTTAACTTCCCCTGTGTAGCCCCATGTGCAGTAGTAGCAATGGAATGCCTTGCTTGGGGTGAAATGATTAAAAAAAAAAATCATATCGGCATGTAGATATAATATAGTCCAGCATGCTTTACTTAATTTCTAATGTTATTGCTTGATGCCTTTACAGTTTGTGTGACAGAAATCTGAAGGCACATTGAAATGGTGAAAGATGTCTTTCAAAAGCTAAACAGGGAAATGGGAAAATTTCATTAGAAATAAAGAGAAAAGTACTGAACTGTTATATATTATTAGTCTTCTTATAGGGCAGTGAATGTTGGAGACCGGTCACTTTCAAAAGCTAAGCAAAGTATTAAGAAACAAAAAAATCTCATTAGAAGCAAAAAAAAAAAAAAAAAAAAGCCGGGTATTGAATTATTATATAATATCACTCCTATATGGCAGTGAATGCAGGAGGTGCTTTTTAAAAGCAAAGCAAAGTATTTAGGAACAGAAAAATCTCATTAGAAACAAAGAAAAAGGGTATTGAACTGTTATATAATACCACTGATATTTAGCATTGAATGCAGGAGGTGCCTTTTAAAAGTTAAGCAAGTATTAAAAAACAGAAAAATCTCATTAGAAATGAAGAAAAGGGTACTGAACTGTTATGTAATCTCAGTCAACCTATATGGCAGTGAATGCAGAAAAATGCCTTTTAAAAGCTAAGCAAAGTATTAAGAAATGGAAAATATCATTAGAAACAAACAAAAGAGTGGTGAACTGCTATATAACAGCAAACTTCCTATATGGTAAAACATCTAGCAATTCATTGACTAAGTGGCCAGTATTGTATTCAATTAAATTTTATGAAAGCTTTCTCTTAAAACAATTTTTCAGGAAAACAGGTTTCTCAAGTCCAGTAGCTCTTTCCAATATGGACTGGGGTTTCTTTCTTAATTTTTTCCTGAAGTTGTGTGGAATGTTAACATCATCATATCATTATTTTCTCTTTCGGTTGCATGTGCTAACAATTTTACCTGTTACTACTGCTGGTAGTCCTCAAGTGATATGATTTCTGTTATTCGATAGTCCTTTATGAATCTGTAGCACCAGTCCACAATGAAAATAGTGATAGGGCAGCAAACGGCTTGCAATGTTTTATCTGGGAGGAAAGGGGTTGCAGCGTAGAAAATAATTTGTCACCCATAATGACATGGAACTGCTTTTGAATTCTATTGAAACTACAAAGTGGGCAAAGCTCCTACCATATATTATTGCAGTGCTCCATTTTCAGTTTGATCAAGCTTTTCTAAAAGTGAGGGATATCAATAGGAGTCAGATACCTGTTGGAGTGGTACAAGGAACCAACTATTTTCCACCATCTTTAGCAATGGATCATATGTACAAGTTCTCTCTGAGCTGTGAGTTGAATTTAAGCCCTAATAGGCACTCCCTAATTGGAACATCTGTTCATAGTGATCAGTCTGAGTACAATTGGTGATGATGGAACATCACTAGGTATAAAAGATAGGATGTTGTGGACAGCCATGACCACTTACATCTTGAAAGGATGCTAAATATAAAAAGTAACTTACTCAGTTTCTGAAAAGTATTTTAAAAATATATTTCTGTGTGCTTTTAAGGTTCACCAAAATCAATTTCTTTAACAAAGAATACCTCAGGAAATAATCTTCATTCCTTTAAGTGATCAGGTAAGAATAGAAATTGAAATATAATTGGGTTATCAATATTATATGCTTTTTATATTCAGTTCACCTTGTTATACTAACCACATTTCAACCATTACAGCCTCTGCTCTTTTTCAGGTGTCTATGGTTGCATTTTGGCAACCATCTTGAAATTTCATTCAACCCACGCAGGAATATTGTTCTAATTTCACTTTCCATACTTTCATAATATTTTCTGAGTCTTATTCATCTCTACAAACTTAGAGATTGAATTTAGAACTGCTAGGAAAAACATGATTTAATCAATGCTTTAATTTTGGAGATTATGTGTCTCTTAAACCTTGATTCTCTCTAGCAGTGTCTGAATTTTAAACTGAACACTTTATTCAATCAATGATTGTTCTCATTCTTCTTTCAGTATTTATAAAATACACTCAGCAGTCATATTTCTTCTTGTGTTATCTTTCTGTTTCTTCCACTGAACCAGAGTATGTACCTTTTCAGTACTACCAGATCAGGAAATGAAACTAACAGGGAACAAAATCTGTTTAAATCAATGCTTTAATCCACTTGATGACTTTCCTGTTTAACCGTCTTAACTAAATGTTGTGAAAACTTTAATACATTGAAATTAAATTAGCTTTGTTCTTTCAGGCTTCTCATATGGGTGGCACAATAGATAACACTTTGGGATAAAAAAATTAAAAAGAGTTTATTTCCAATTCTACTCATGTTTGCTGTATTTACTTATGTGCAAATACCATTAGAATCTACAGTTTTCTCTCCAGCAATGGGTTAAACAGTAGGATTTGTGTCAGTAAATCATTATTACCTCAGAGTATTATTACAATCCAAAAATATTTTCTGACTTTAAAAAACTTGCAAAGAATCCATCAATCTGTTCTTTTAATCCTGTTTATCATTATTCCAATTCGCTGGCAATCACTTTTTTCCAAATTTGCAATATATTCCTATAGTCAGGAAAGACATTAGAATAATCAAGAACCTATATTGGCAGCAAACTGCTTGCATATGGAAGAGAAATGAATTCAGCAGATATACAAAAATAGAAAGAAGTTTAAGTCAAGGATATGTTTTCTCGCCAGATCTATTCAACCTGTACAGCGAAACAATATGACATTGGTGGCAACAATCTCAACAATATAAGATATATGAATGAGACATGGAAAGGAAAAGGCAGTACATCCTACAGAAGGTAGCAAGAATACATGACTAAGCATAAACTGAAAGAAAACGGAATGCATTTTCATTAGAAAAAAGAAAACGCCAAAATTCCACTAACAGGCCAGGGAAACCTATTTAATTATTATAAACTCATATATATATATATATATATATATATATATATACTTATCATAAACTCATATATATATATATACTTATCATAAACTCATATATATATATATACTTATCATAAACTCATATATATATGTATACTTATCATAAACTCATATATATATATATACTTATCATAAACTCATATACATATATATATATATATACTTATCATAAACTCATATATATATATATACTTATCATAAACTCATATACATATATATATATATACTTATCATAAACTCATATACATATATATATATACTTATCATAAACTCATATATATATGTATACTTATCATAAACTCATATATATATATATACTTATCATAAACTCATATATATATATATACTTATCATAAACTCATATACATATATATATATATACTTATCATAAACTCATATATATATATATACTTATCATAAACTCATATATATATATATACTTATCATAAACTCATATACATATATATACTTATCATAAACTCATATACATATATATATATACTTATCATAAACTCATATACATATATATATATATACTTATCATAAACTCATATACATATATATATACTTATCATAAACTCATACATATATATATATATATATATATACTTATCATAAACTCATACATATATATATATATATACTTATCATAAACTCATACATATATATATATATAATAGTACACTTGGTATGTAATCCAGGTGAACTCAAGAGAACTCAATGTTAAATTCATTTATTTAATTTAATGGAGTAATATAATTTATAAAGGATTTTCGATTATTACTATGGATAATACATATCAAAAATCCTTTATAATATATATATATATATATATACTCATTATAAACTCATGGCCTGTCTAGAAAACTATAAGTCAAATAGCAACAGTTGAAAGG
Source organism: Ascarosepion bandense (assembly GCA_037127315.1). NCBI lineage: Eukaryota > Metazoa > Mollusca > Cephalopoda > Sepiida > Sepiidae > Ascarosepion > Ascarosepion bandense. Next base: position 790,806 of record JBBBDQ010029704.1, on the reverse strand, counting down.
AAAGCAGAAATAAATTTTAAAATAAACAAATGTTTAAAGAGTGAGTGTAAACTGAAAAAAACTCAGCAGGACAAATAATCACAATATTATGCATATCTGCACAAAATGGGGCATGGATGCATCCGTGTGAACTCAGAACATGGGAAAAATAAATGAAAAAATGTTTACCCCAATGATAAATGCATATAAAAAAAGAATAATCAAGAATTATAAGCAGTCAATTGCTGATAATCCCAAACAAATGGATGAATGTGTCTGAGAATGAAACTGAAATCAGGATGCTGAAGTTAACATCAATCAGCAAAGGGACAAACCTTTTACTTATAGTAATTATATATATATATGTATATATATAGCTGATAGCTCCTGACGAGTGGTCAGTGTGATCCCAGAGTGTCCGCCTGCAAAACTCTGAAATTTGGATGCTGAAGTTAACGTCAATCAGCAAAGTGACAAAGATTTTACTTATATATATATATATATATATATATATATATATATTGCTGATACCTTTTGACGAGTGGACCGTGTGATTCTCAGAGGGTTCATCTACAAAACTCTGAAATCGGGATGCTGAAGTTAACATCAATCAGCTAAGTGACAAACTTTTTACTCATTATATATATATATATATATATATATATATATATATATATATATATAAATACATATATATAAAACACTGATATTCAGAGAACTTGCAACAATTGCTTGTTTGCTTACGTAATGCATCATTTTACTTAAATTATTTTTTCATGTGTCACAGAAATATTTAAACAAATTAACCATAAATTATCAACAGTGCTTTTTTTATCACCATCTGTCATTATTGCCAATTCAGACAGTTTTTACATTTTTGTAACTTTTATTCAATTGAAAAAAAATCAATTAAAACGTTTCATTTTGTTCATTTTTATTGGAGATAAAAATGGTAGCAAATTATTCTCAGTTGAATCATTTGATGTCATCTGCATCATCTTCAGATGAACATTTGATAAAAAAATAAAAATAAACCTGTATGAGAGCCCTAATCTTCATTTTAAGGAGAAAATGTTGATGAAATTTTTGCAGAATACCTCATGGACTGAAAAATTATAGATAGACAATACACGTAGGAGGGGCTAAATTTTGGTATGAGGGCTGTTATATAAAGAAAAACATACAAAATCTATGTTGTACCACAATATTGGCATACTTATTTAAATCCCATCTCTTCTTCTCCTAGCTATGGGTTAAATAGCTGAACATACAAGGTCCCTTAACCTTGGTTGGCAATTAATCTACTGCAGGAAGAAATGGAACCTACTACAGAAAAATCTGCCTCATCACTCACAATTCAAAAAGAGACATGATCACCCAAGCATGTATCATGTATGGTATGATACTTAACTGACTGAATATATAAATTACATAGGTTTATATAGGATATTTAAAAACAGCAGTGTAGTACATCAACTGAATGAGTTTACATGTGCTACTCAATTGGCATTTAGCTCTCATAATTTTACTGTTGAAACACATATATACAATCAACAGTTCTCCTCTAATCGTTTGCTCTCTTGAATTTCTAGCCTGTGAAACTCCTTTCCAATTTCTTGTTTCCATGATACTATTTTCAAAAATTTAAATGCAATGCAAATCTCCATCTTCTGTCTTCATGAATCATGTTTTTTCTTTGTTATTTCTCTTCACTAAAGTCTTCACATTCTCTTCCTCTCCAAATAACCCCTTGAATTTTAGTGACATTATCGCCATCTTTTGTCTTCCTAGAACCCTGTTTTTTTATTGCCATTTCTCCTCCTCAAAGTCTCCCCATTCTCTTGAATCTTAGTGGCATTATTGCCATCTTTTGTCTTCCGAGAACCCTGTTTTTTTATTGCCATTTCTCCTCCTCAAAGTCTCCCCATTCTCTTCCACTCCAAGTAACCTCTTGAATCTTAGTGGCATTATTGCCATCTTTTGTCTTCCGAGAACCCTGTTTTTTTATTGCCATTTCTCCTCCTCAAAGTCTCCCCATTCTCTTCCACTCCAAGTAACCCCTTGAATCTTAGTGGCATTATTGCCTTGAGGTAAAATTATTAAAATAAAAGCATTGGGAAGTTGGATGAAGTTGGCTATGCTACACATTTAGATTTATTGGACATCTGTACTTTAGAATTTAACATCTTCAGCATTTTCTCTCAATGTATAATGACAACCAATGTTTTCATTTTTATTTCTCCCTCCCTCCCTCTAACTTTATATGTCCATCACTAACAACTTAGATTTTAGTCTGATGAAGTTCTTTTGAAGGACAAAACATGTTGCATGGAATTTTTTTCAATTTTCCCATTCAATTAGCTTAGGAAGAACAAAATACAAAGAGATTGAAAGAGAGGTAACCACAGATTCAAAGTCAGAAGATTATCATTGATAACTCTCTCCTTCAATTTGCAAACCCATTACTATATTTTAAATACTTGATATAATGCAAGATTATCACAATGATAAATTTGGTCAGTAACTTGGTTCCGTATTCTTGCTTTCCTTAAAGCTACAACCTCCAGGAATTTAAATGCAATGTCAATACTCATCTCTTAACCACTTGACTCAAGTTCTTTCTTCACCACCCTGTATATCCTTTTCTTTCTCTCCACCTTTGCAACTGTCATCACACTTGTATTCCCATTTTTCTCTTGCTCCTTTCTAACTGGTTCATCTATCTTCTACCTAATCTTTTTACTGTTATGTAGCTCCCTGCACATCAGTGGAATTACCGCCTTGCTAGGGGTGATACGATTAAAAAAAAAAAAAAAAGTTCATAATTATTTATTTTGGGACTAATGAATGAAATTCGTAAGTAATCCGTTATAATATTTCTAATTTTGAAATTATATTTATTTTTAGCATACAGTTTGTTTTTTTAACTGTTTCTAAATTTTTGATTGTCTTTCAGTCATAATGCTTCACATGCTATCCTCTTCTATTGCACCCATGAGGTGCACCACACCCATTTGAAAACCAAATATAGTATAGTGTTGTTTTATGATATGGGACCAGTAGTCAACTTCCTCAGGTCTAACTCTTTATTCTATACTTTGTTTATCCTATAAGCAAACATGTTAAATCTTTTTTGCCAATCCCACTGCACTTGCTATAGAAACTATCACACCTAGTGTAATAAAACTACCACTATTCTCCACAGGAGAGTCTAAGACTATTAAAGAGGAGGAGGAGGAGGGGAAATATAAACAAAGAAATTAATATCACAGAAATTTTTTCTTCTTTTTTTTTTCTTCCTCCTCCACCTCTTCCTACTACTCTTAGCACTACTGGAACTTCATCATTTCTTATTTCTTTTGTATTCCATTTTCAGGAGGAAGTTCTACTCAGCTTTTTTTCCCAGAACTGTTTATTAGCAGAACAATGTGTATGCTTCCATGAACACTACAGTTTTAAACCCCTTCAAAGTTTTTTTTTTTTTTTTTTAATCACATCACCCCAAGCAAGGCGGTAAGGCCACTGATGTGCAGGGGGCTACGTAAGAGTGAATAGATAGTTCTGTCTATCTACTCCAATTAAAAAAAATAAACAAAAAAGAAAGTGAAAAGATCGAAAAAGAGAAAGCCGGAAATTTTTTCTTCTTTTTTTCTTCCTCCTCCACCTCTTCCTACTACTCTTAGCACTACTGGAACTTCATCATTTCTTATTTCTTTTGTATTCCATTTTAAGGAGGAAGTTCTACTCAGTTTTTTTTACCAGAACTGTTTATTAGCAGAACAGACTCCAATGTGTATGCTTCCATGAACACTACAGTTTTAAACCCCTTCAAAGTTTTTTTTTTTTTTTTAATCACATCACCCCAAGCAAGACGGTAAGGCCACTGGTGTGCAGGGGGCTACGTAAGAGTGAATAGATAGTTCAGTCTATCTACTCCAATTAAAAAAAATAAACAAAAAAGAAAGTGAAAAGATCGAAAAAGAGAAAGCCGGAAACCACATCCTAAACAGGGAACAAGGGATGAGCCTCTACACCTGTTCAATAGACGTGGGTGGAGTGTGAACCGGGCGATAGTTTAATCCTTATCTATACTCCCTATCCTCATTATCTTCCCTTAATTTGCACTGTAAGTTTTTACCTTGCATGTCTCTCAATGCTTGTAATGAGTGAACTTAACCGAAAGAGTAACCTGAAAACACATTTTCTTAAATAGCCTTCAGTTCAAGACTTTTAAATGGATGTCATGGATAGTGCCAAAGCTGCTTTTTTTTTTTTTTTTTTTTATTATTATTATAACCATGTGACCCCAAGCAAGGCATTTTACTGACACTGTTGGGCAGGGGGTTACATAGAAGGAATGTTATGACAAAGAGTGACAGGTTACAGGGGGTGTCAAAAAGTTGGTAGAAAAAAGATGAGAATACTGATTAGAGTGGGGTGGACAGAGAAAAGAGCATGTGAGAGAGAGAATGCAAGTTAGTGAGATAGAAAATGACTGTTGACTTTACATCAGAATTCTTGAAGATTGTAATCGTTGAGAAAGCAAGTAAGCAGAAGGGAATTCCACAGGCGAAAAGTGCGAGAAAAGAAGCTGTTGGAGTAGAATTTGTGTTTACAATTTATAGGTTTCACAGTAAAAGGGTGGGACCTAGATGCTAATCTTGTGGCTTGAGGAAATTTATATATGGGGGTTACCAGTGAGCTAAGTTCATCAAAGCACAAGCCGTGAAAATATTTGTAAAAGAGACACAGGGAAGCCACACTGTGTCAGTGAGAAAGCGACTGTATTCTAGCTACCAAGTCAGGATTGATCACATTAAAGAATTTCCACTGGATTTTGTCAAGGACACCTAGGTGGATAGCGTGAGCACCCAACCAGATATGGCAGCAATATTCAATACACAGGCAGATGGTAGATTTGTATATATGCAGGATTGTTTCAGATGGGAAAAACAACTCTATATCTGCTTTCTAAGATCAATGGCTAAAAACGGCTTTAAGTGAATAAAACCCATGTGTCTTAGTGAAGACCATCCTCCTTTGCACATTGTGGATTGGCACTAGAGAACCACAAACAAAGAATTGTACCAAATAATATACAGCTCTTGAGGAAATTCAACAACCCCTCCTTAATGGGTATCACATGTAACTCAAAATGAAAATAATGATACAATAAAAATTTTGACATTTCACATGGCTTTGAGTGAAAGGTTATGAAAAAAAAAACCTCAATCAGTACTGGAAAGAGCAATAACAGCTACTGAACCTATTTTCCTTGTTTTGAAAATTCTTTTAAATTTTTATAAATTTAAGCAGAAAGTAGCTTGTAATGGCTGCTCAGTCAATGCCAAATATTTCCTTGTAAGGAAATGGCTAATATTACAATTATCATTAATGCAAAAAATGCTTTGATGTTCAGTGGATAGACAGACACAGATAGAAACAAAAGAAATGCTGATATATGAAAAATGAGTAATTTAAAGATTGTGATAGAGTGTGTGATGGGTAAATTGTTGCAATTTCACATTTCTTATTTTGTGCATGCATATTGTTTTTGTCAACTGCAAAGCATAGTAGGATCAGTTGGGCACCATCTGTAAGTAAAAGAGAACCATGATGCAATTCACTATGCCAGATTTTTAGAAATAGTATGTTGTACTTCTTGGCATTCATGCCAGAAGCTCCAATATGAACCTTTCTGAGTGTTTGAATGCCAATCTGAGGACAGTGCAGAGGATTTGGAAAGAGTTAAATGAGCCTAATGGGGATTGCAAAGGTACAACAGCTTGGAAAACTAACTCTGATCATTCCAGTAAGAAAAGCACTCCAAAACTTATTACTGAGGGCCTCAGACTCAACATGAAGATTGATATCAAGTTCCTTGAGGAGGTAGAGCTGCCCTGGGTCAGGAGGGTGACTGTTGGAAGACACTGTGTCTGGCAATAGGACTCTGTGCCTTGCCATACAAGCAGAAGAAAATATTTAAGATGAATTTCTGCATCCATATCAGCTCTTACATCAGGCCATCCCAGACTGCAACCCCCTTGATTATAATGTGTGAGGTTGTTGGCCGAGATAATATTTAGCAATAGTAATTGTCAAATGGGATAAAATGTAGGTTTATTTTTCCTTAATTACTACCTACCAGTTAGGTGGATTACTTATGTACAAAAAATGGACTATACCAGTCTGAATAACAGGTAAATAAAAGTAATACTAATTTACATAATAATACAACAGATGTGCAGTTAAGTAAGAGACCAACAAAACTTTTGGTAATATCAAAAATGAATTGAAGGAAAAGATTATGGCAACATTCACCAACTTTAACAAGGAGACCATCCAGAAGAGTTGCAGGAAATTCTGAAGTTTTTCTGGAGGCTATGGTTGAAGCAAATACTCAACATATACTGATTTTATTCCATAGCTTTACAAGATATTTTTATGTAATTTTGGTAAATAAATCTCTTAAAATAAGATGTCAGTGTTATTTTCATTTTTGTGTAATTTTTGACGACAATTAATCCATTGCACCCTGCCGTATGTCAGAGAATAAGAAAAGGCAAAGTAAAATCAAATATAAAAAGTGAGCATTTAATCAGATAATGACGAAAAAAATCTTTTATATTCTTTTTATCCGATTCTCTCATAAAATGAAAATTCTTTAACTCTGTTTACTCACTCCAGCCCTGTTTACTCCCTAAGGAATATAGGGCCACAGTTCTTTAGATATTAGGCATTGCTACTTTGATTCAATAACAAGTAGCAACAATTATGGGATGGAATCAATATCCCCACACTCAACCAATTTTAAATTCAGGGTTTTCCTTCTCCTAGATTGGTTACTCACTAAAGAGTCTAGATGGAGGAAGAACAGATGAATTAATACCTTTCTTAAGGTTATCTGCACGTATGTGAGTACAATGAACTCAAATGGAATTTGAACTTAGCTCTCTAAATTCTCGTTTTAAGCTGCTATCCATTAAACCACCTGCACATCCACATCACACATTACCATGGAGTAATGATTAACAAACAAGTCTTACAGATAATTATTTCATTTTTGGTTTTTAAAATTGTATATGTCATTAATTAAATTTAAATTTTAATTATCTCCCTTAAATAAGGTAGAAAACTTTGCATCACTTCAATTTCAAACTCTCCAGTAAAGAACAAAAAAATTTTTAAGAAAAGCATTTTTGTCCTGCCACAAAATTATAGTTTTACTTTCTTATTAATAAAAATATTGGTAACAATATGGCTGAATTGATAAACATTTTTATTGATGGCAAGGATTCTGTACATTACATACCTAAGATTCTTTCCAGGATAGATAATTTTTATATTATAAAAAATTAATTAATGATGATTTTACCTCTTTTCTTTATGCTTGTAATAATTTTCAAAATATTTCTCATTTCTGAAAATTGTGACATTACTAGAGCTGTGTATGCAGAGAAGACCCCTGCCTTTGTATACACTCCTGCATCAGTTCTGTGTTCATGTTCAGTAAACAGGGAAGAACTCAGTGAAATAAGAATGATAGGTTAAAGCTGAGTAAGTAAAGAAGCAAGAAAAAAGACAATGGTGTTGGCTGCTTTTTCCCTTTGAAGAAGATGGTGGCAGAGGCTGGTGCTGGTACTTTCTCCAACAAAGTGGTTAAGCATTTACCAACAAGAAATGATAAAAATTAATTAGTTTACAAACAAATTGTTATGGCCTTGTTTGACTCCAAATTTTTGTTTAGTAAAATGTAACAGCATAACAACAGTGAGATTTTTCTTTGTAGATGAGCTTGCGTTTCTTGATGTCACTTGTACACCACTAAATACTTTGGTTTCCAGTCCATCATTGCTTGAGTTCTTGCACACATCACCAATGTCAAGATTTTTTTTTCTCTTTCCCCCTGCTTCAGCCCTCTTTTATCATACCAACACGATGGCTGATTGACCAATTAGCATTCTTCACTTTTGTCCTCAGTTACCCAGGCAAATGGCATCCCCCAGTTTGACCAATCAACACATGACTTGCTATTGGTTGAACTATGCTAAGCTGTACAAAAACCACCATTACAAAATATACAATTTTTAACTGTTTCAATGTGAGGTGGGAAGATTCATGCCATTTTCAAGAAACAAAATGCTGCTACTGCGTGTCATGTACGAAGGTAAGTAACTTATTTTCCTATGTATCAGATACAAGCCACTCTGACTCACTTGATTCTATGTAATTATTCACCACAGATTTATAAATATTATCAGATGGATTTTGTTTTACAAGTACGGTAAATGCATAAAAGTTCTTGTAATGTGGTTATTAGCAAATATTTATGATTTGTGTTTGTCTTGTGAATGAGCAAATTATTTGCAAGTGGTAAGTCTAAAGTGATATTTGGTTAAGTTGGCATCTGTTTTCTTCATTTTTGAAGCTGCTCAATTTCACCGGCTCTCCTTAAAAGAGATCAACTGAAAAGAGGAAGTCTCTAAATTTCACACCAGTGGGATGGTTTCCTTTTTTACTCTAGAATCATGGGAATTGAATTATTTTTAATTGTTGATTTCTGATGATCGCAAGCTCACTACAAAGTCTTAAATGTGTTACTATTTTCTGATTTTATTATTTTCTCAGATTTCTCTCGTGATCATTAACAAGCATCATGGAAGACATGCCCCGGTTTCAGAGTCATGCCCTAAAACAGACAATCAAAAAAGGTGTTGAACTGCAGACATTCGAGTTTCTTTCCAAACTACTTAACCATGAAGCCATCATATAATTACGAATAAGAAATTGGTCAATGTCTGGTGATTTTCCATATATAAATTATATTGACTTAAAAATATTTGCTTTTATCCACTTTTGTTTCTTTTGTATTAACCAGAGTTAATCATGTGATGTTATACACATGATAAGAAAATAGTTTCCAGGGAGGACAAAAATAGATGGACAAGAAAGCATTAGTTGATTGCATACTTTAAACTAGGTACAGTGGAGAACATAAGAGAACAAACAGCAAATATGTTAAACTTATTCTCATGTTTCTTAAAATAGTCATTGGATACTTACCATTTTTTCGGCTTGGAATGACAGAAGAAAGAACAAACAAAGAAAATGAAATTGATATAACGAGGTATTTTCAGATTAATTTGTTTACTTGGAGCCTAAATCTCAATAGGTCACGGAGTTCATTGTTTGAAAAAAAATGATTTCGATTCTCAAATCAGAAGCTTAACATACAAACACTTGGATTAAGAGCTACCCGTAAACAACAGCAAAAGAAACATACCATGTTTGTTCATTTAAAGTATATAATGTGGCAAGGAGGTGAAAGGTTATCAGCAAATAAAATGAAATTGGTGAACTGAGTTCAAATCCCAGTTGGGCTGTTGTATTTGTTTTTGCACAAATGCCTTTGGGAAAGGCATGAATTCATCTCGTCTCCTTCCAAATATTGGTTAAATAGTAGCTCTGAAAATGTATTAATTTATGTTAATATTTTTACATTATGTGCATTTTTCAAACTAAGTCAGGTTGACGTCAGCTACTGGTAACATGTATCCCAGTAAAATCTGCTGCATTGGTGGGTGGTTGATGTCTAAAACAGGAATTCTGCAAGTGAGGAGAATGTCATATCACCCCACATTATGAAAAACAAAGCCTATTAAAAGGTAGGTGAGCTTATTAGAGAACAACTAACACACTTTACATATATATATATATATATATATATTGTGTATTTAGGCAGCAACCCTTCTTTTATGCAAGTTTAGTTAAAAATGACAGACAACTTAGAATTTTTTTATTTTCAGAACATAGACTATATAAATTATGGAAATATTGGCTGAATGTTTTATTTATCTAAACACTTTCTACTATGCTTTTAGAACGCTCAGTGTATTTGAATATAATGAAGCCAGTCTTGTAAAAATTTTTTCTCAAATCATTTATCTGAACACTTTTTACTATGCTTTTAACCATTGTAGAGGACATGTTTTCCTTGTTGGCTGCCAAAGCAATTTTTATATAATTTATGTTTTAAAAATAAAAAAATTAAAAATCACATGAAAAATCATATGAAAAATTTAACCATAGCACCTGGATTGTCATGAAACTTATATATATATATATATATAATGTTAGGATGGAGTCTCAAATCTTGAATGGCAACCTTCTTAGTGGTGTCTCAATAAAAACACTCAGCATATTTGAATATAATGAAGAGAACCTAGTCTTGTAAAAAAATCTTTCCTCAAATTATTTTTTAATTTCTTTTTCTGGCAGGACCCACTTTGCTTTGTGCAAGATTAATCCTGGTCTGTGTTGAAAAAAAAAAAACACAAAGCTATGTATGTATGGACTAATATCTGAATAAAGTGTCTGAGAAAGTAAAAACATTTATGAAGAATATGAACTATAAAGAAATTCATCAGATAGAGACAACTGAAATATTGGGAGCTCAGTATGAGAAAAGAAGGTTTAGAGAATTGAACACTCACAGGAAATATCAAAGGAAAAAAAGCAGTGGAAAGCAGTAAGTAACCTAAATTACAAGGCTGAGGAAATGAGTAGCAGAAACACAAAGATCTATAGTGGTTGTAAAGGAGGAGGAAATGTTGAAAGCAACAGAAAAGAGGAAGTTTTGGAGAACCATAATCTAAAGGAACATGATAGAGAGAAAGATTTAGAAAAATACAGGTGAAGATAGTAAATACTTGATCACAGCTGGTGACTGTATACTAATCAAATTGTGTTGTACCATCCAATCATTTTCAACCGAAGAAGCTGAAAGATAAAGTAGTTAATCACTTGTGTTGCTTCCAGCCATTTGGCAAGATGTTCTGGTTAAGAGGTAAAATTCTTCAATCTGGAAAATCAGTACAGACAAGCTGCATGTTTGACAAAATCTCACTCAATGACAAAATTCCTAACTACTACTTTCTGGAAAAGACTCCTAAGAGAACACTAACCTGTTTGTTACAATCTTAACCTCTTCAAGTCTAGAGTCAACAGTTATCTATCCCAAGATTTTTCAAAGTGGTTCTTGAGATAAATAAAATGGGTCTTGTTAAAAATAGAAAAAAAAAAACTGACAGCAAAGTGCAGAATATAAACAACTCTAAATGTTGCACAGAAATCATAAATTATCACTAGTTTTCCAGTGAGGTAAGGCTTACAGCCTATTACGTTGAATACACCGGTTCTCCCTTGATCACTCAAGTTAAGCAATGTTGAGCCTGGTCAGTACTTAGATGGGTAACCACTTGGGAATATCAGGTGCTGTAAGCGTACAGTGACGGATATGCATTGTGGTGCAGTGGATATTGGCTCAGAAAGAGAAATTGGTGAGCCGAGTTCGAATTCCAGTTGAATACCCTGCATTCACTTATGCACTGGTACCCTTGGGAAAGGTATTAATCCATCCCTTCCCTTCAGTTATGGGTTAAATAACATGGGTAGGACTTGGGGACCCAGCCCTTAAAAACAAATCTCAATGAATCTTGATACTTGAAAAGAAAACTGTATTACTAGACACAAAAACTTATATAAAAAACAACAATAAATTGTTGAAAGAAAAAGGTATTACCAGCAATAAATAAATAAAGTTTAGTTGGCAATAAATGACCCACCAAGGTTGATTTGCTATAAAAACAAAACAACCAACCAACCAATGATGTAAGCTCATATATTTTATTTTATTAAATATAATTATATAGTCTGTTCTCATTGAGTTTATCTATTTTGTTTATCAAACTCACTGTGGATTGAATTATGCGAATTCTCTTTCACAAAAATACCACACACCAAAACTTATATGCAAAGATGTGTAGTATATTTTTCTTCATGGCTGGTCAAAGCCATTAAGATTGTTGAATAATTCAGTTGCATCTGAAGTCAGGGCTAAGAATGAATTTCTCAACTCAATGTCAAAGTCAAGTAATGGTACATTTTTTCAGTGGTAGTAAAATGATGTCGTGAAAAATACTGATCTAACCTATCTTCATAATCTGCAATTGCCTCTTTTTTTTTCATCCATACAGCGACCTTTATCAGTAATTCTCTTTCCTGAGTGGTTCTTAAATTTTTATTGAATGAACATTAGTAAATATATCTTTTCCTTATTCTTTGTATGCCATTGATTTCTATCTTATGTAATGCACCAAATATTTTTGTCTGTATTGTCTGTAATTTTTTTTTAAATACAGGGTTATCTCCCTTGCACTAAAGATGAGTAATCCATCTTGCACTGGTGATACTGGATTTTTGTAAAGCAGAAAAGTCAATAGACCAAGATCATAAAAGAGCAGAGCAAAAAAAATAAAGTGAAAATATATTTCAAATCTCATGTGTGAAAGTAAATAATAGTAAAAAATGTTGATGAGAATCCTATTCTGTCAATTTAAAATATGTTTAAAATCTCGTGTGTGAAAATGCAATAACAGTAGGGAATGTTGATTAGAATCCTATTCTGTCAGTTGTATTTGTCCAAGTTCCTGAAAATCCCCTTTCCTTGATTTTTAACTCATTTATCTCAAAAGATTTATAATGCATTTATACACACTCTACTTGTAATATCACGACTTCTAAATTTTACATGTTATATCATGTTTTATAAATCTTACTTGCAACATCATGGCTAATAAATTCTACTTGTGCTCTCATATCATATAAAACCAGCTTGTAAGAGAATGGCTTATAAATCATATCTGTGATATCATGGCTTATAAATCCTACCTATGATATCATGTCCTATAAATCTTGCTTATGATAACATGGCTTATAAACCCTACTTATGATATATCATATAAACCTTACTCACGATACCATGGCTCATTAATCCATTTGTCATATAAGCATCCAGTATATTTAAATGCTATATTTTGGTTTCAATGAATAAACCTTACTTTTAGATTTTTGGTTCTAACAGAATCTGTTTCACAATTTCTTGAAGATCTGCCAAAATATTACCAATATCAACAATCTTAGAGGAAGATCAAAAATGAAGCAAGAATTTTTACAAGTGGCTGAAAATTCTGAGTAAGAGTTTTAAATTGTTTCATCAAGTGTACGTTGGGTAATTTCCCAGACATGACAACAAGAAATCTTTTACAAGTGGCAAAAAATTAAGGAAGATGTAAGCTAAAAGTTTGAATTTTGTTGCTTCATAAAAATGATTGGGTGACTTTCCAAACACTAACAACAAGAGATTTTTATGCTAATGTCAAAATCTGAGGAAAAAGCTGTTGTGGAAAACCAGATATGGAATAATACCCACACCTTATTTATCCAATTCCACATTCGACTCGTCCGGAGTACACCCACCCGACTTCCCTATTAGAACTGAGGTCAAACTGCACGACATATATATTACCCCGACAGTAGTATCCCGAGTAATTTCAAAACTTGACCCCCATAAGGCAAGTGGAGACGATGGAATCCCGGTGATAGTCCTTAAGAGGTGTGCTCCTGAACTTTCCCTGTCCTCTCTAAACTGTTTAACTACTGCCTTTCTGCTTCCTGCTTTCCTGCATGCTGGAAGTTCTCTTCAGTCGTTCCTGTATTTAAGAATTGTGGTGAACCCTCGGACCCATCCAACTATCGTCCTATCAGTCTTCTACTGATATTCGGGAAAGTGTTCAAGGCCATAATCAATGCTGAAATAGTTCAACATCTTACTGCCCACAAACTCTTCTCTGACAGGCAATATGGCTTCCGCTTTGCTAGGTCCACGGCCGACTTGCTAACAACCGTAACGGAGTACATGCTCCAGTCCCTTGATGAGTCTGACAAGGCTCGCGCAGTTGCTCTGGACATCTCCAAGGCTTTTGACAGGGTTTGGCACTCTGGGCTTCTATGCAAGCTATGGGGTTATGGTATTACCGATCGCCTGCTTGACCTAATCCAATCTTTTTTAAATAACCACAAAATGAAGGTCGTTTTGAATGGACATGCCTCATCTTCAGTCATGAATCAAAGTCTTCACTCTTTTTATGCACTTTTACAGACATACGTACACTACTGGCCATAATTATGATGCATTTCATACTATTTTTTAGCATTTATTGCTAAATGAATAATTGTAAATGAAATAGAAAAAGAAAATAGAATGGTTCATTTGTTAATACTGCACAATAACATAAAAATGATGTATTTCATACTATTTTTTTAGTATTTATTGCCAAGTGAATAATTGTAAATGAAAATAGAAATGTGTTTTTGTTAATACTGCACAATAACATGTGCTTCAAATGAAGTTATAAATATTTAATAATTACCTATATTGCAGTTTCATCAATGAAAGAATGAAAAAAATTTAGGGTGATTCGGACAAGTTCATCTTTGCTTCCTTGCCTTGTAAAATTTTGCAAAGTAATAATAACAAAAGAACCATTCTATTTTCATTTAGAATTATCCACTTAAAAATAGGATGAAATACATAATTTCTTTTAAAAAAACTGGGGTAGCTTAATAATTATGGCCGGTAGTGTACATACATACATGTATGGCATGGCTGACCACTCATATCCAAGGATGCTGGTCTACTGGGGGCTAGGCTAGCTAATCCCCATTGCGGTACCTTCTCAGGCACATTTATATTTGTTCAACATACAGAGAGCCCACCTGTGGTATATACTGCAACTATGCTGAGCAGACCTGAGTTACAATTTTTGGGCATGAGCCCTTTATCTTGTATGAACCACAATCTGAACAAGGCCAAAATGCTCAAACCCTCAGTTACAATGACTTGTGGCTTTGTCCTAGTACAATTATTGATGGTTCTCAAAGGGTCTCATATTTAATTTCACCCACAAGGCTTGGGTCAACCTATGGTATTGTTTTCAGGTACTTCCCAAAGGTGCCACACACTGGGATCACCTCCTCCAGAGTGATAACATAAAGAAGTCACCTTCCTGACAAACTGACCATCTTGAGATTTGAACCTGGGCTTCATGGTCAGAAAGTGAACATTCTAACCAAATTTTATATATATATATATATATAGTGTGTGTGTGTGTGTGTGTGTGAAATTGGAATGATGCTTAGTGCTAAACCGACGTGGGGGGATCAGTAGTTTACTGGTAGAAAGGCATTTTAAGCAAGCAGATGTCATTTTGTCACAGTGCTCAATATCAAGAAAAGGCTAGAGCATTAATAAAATTAATGTGGAGAAGTTTTTTTTTATTTAGTCGATTAGTGTTATTTCAATCATGCTGATTTTGAAGTTTTGTGAAAACATGATTGTAATGTCTTCAGGGTGATTTTGTTTTACTGCTTCTGATTTCCAAGTTTTTTCATTTTTATATAGAATTTGTTGTAATTTGATATCTTTGTGTATGTGAGTGATACTTTTAGCTTAATGAATGTTGTTTCTTAAGTGGTGTAGGATTTGTTGGTGTTAACTGCTTTTTATTACGCTAACTTTTTTTTTAAGCATGCTTTAGTATATGCCAGCTTAATTTCTTTATATTTAGTTGATCTCTTTTTACCATTTTAGGCTGACCTCTTTTTACTGTGGTGAGTCAACCTTATTTACCATGTCAATATATATGTCCACTTGAAATTTTTTTTAGGACAGGATTCAGAGTTTGTGTTCATGTGTGTATGCACATTGATTGTTTTTATATTCTTTTGTGGATTGGTGTGTGTGTGTGTGTGTGTTTTGTTCCATTTAATAATTGCTGTATTATCTGGTTGTTACTTTTTCTGCTTTCCTTCTTTGTCATCAGTTTTTTTAATCATGTTTGAGTGTTTATACGTGTATATTTTTATGTGATAGTTTTAAGGCTGCATTTGTACTTGTTGGTATTTAAGTAGCAAAGTATCTATTTGAATGTTTATATTCCCTCATTTTCCTTGTTTAATAGTTTACTTTGGTGTTTTTAAGGGTAACTCTCACTAATTTTTTCTTTGAACATAGTTTGCAGTTTCTGCACTTTTTATGAGTTTTGGTAGTGATGTTTTCTTTTTGGCTCCATTTGTATTTTGATAGTTTTGTATTGTTTTTGTATCTTCCTGTTTTAAGTGACACTATATAATTGTTAAATCTTTCTTTGAAGGCTATTTCTGTGGCTTCTATGCAAAATTTTTGTCAGTATTATTGTTTGTTATAATGATTTTATATATCATGTTGTTGGTTAAACATTTATTGTTAAGTGCGCAGTTGTTTTTGTTTTGGCAGTTGCATCTATTAGTGTTTTTTGTTAGTTGTTGTTGTTGCTATTGGGTTTTTGAGCATTTTCTTATTGTGTTTAGTTATTATTTTCTCCATGTTATCCATGCAGCTGTTTTGAATTTTGACTATATATATATAAGTTATATTTTAGAACATGTACAGAATGTTTTTTTTTATATATATCCACTACAAATAGTAGATTTGTTTTGACATTGAAACTACAATGTTGAAACAAATGTACTATTTGTAGTGGATATATATATATAAAAAAATTTCTGTACATGTTCTAAAATATAATTTATAATAAATATTCACAGCTCTCTATATATTATATATCGAGCACTGTTTTAAATTAATGTTTGGGATGTTGTAAAAATAAAAAATTTTCTTCGTTCCTTATTCACTCGAATATATATATATATATATATATATATATATATATATATATATACACACACAAATATCCAAAGCAGCTAATTATGTGGTGCCAGTTTTATCCCTTCACTCATTTTCTGGCTTGGAGCTGGACTTAGTTGTCACAGACTATCTGTGATCTGTGATGTGTGATGTATGCTACAGGAGCATTTTATAGTGGAAGCTTGTCCTTACTACCACCCATGACAACCTTTGAAACATATACAATCTATGTATATAAATATTATACAAATTATAAATTTTAAGGGTAGACAGCCTAGGAAGGCAGTTCACCTAGAGGGTGGAAAATTGTTTTTATCCTATGCTGGCTTATGGTCATATCCATATATAAAAAGGCTATGGAAGTAAATCCAAACAGAAAGGCAATTTGCTGTCAACACAAATTCAGGCAACTCCTGCAGCCAAGTCATTCCAAAATATAAAGCCCTGTATTACTTTGGATCTTGATGGGGCCAAGAATAAGATGTAATGACACAACTGCTGAAAATTTAAAACCTGCGTACTAAATGGCTAGCATATGTCCAAAATATTATTTATAGAGCTTTCATCCATTTGGATGATGTTAAATTCTATATAAAAGCAACAGCATATAAGTAGAAATATAATTTCAATAATCATATGTTATCCTTGAACAACAGTAAATACAGCAAAAGCACCTCTTTATTCCTCTATTATTGGCAATTAAAAACTAACAACAAGCTATTTATTACTTGCAATATCATCACTAAAACAAATCTTATAATGAAAAAGAAGATTGATGTAACTTATGCCTTTTAGAAATACTTGTCATCTTAAATCATATAAATAACCCAAATCTACTTAACAAAAGAAGTGAATTAATGACTACATGCTGCCATAAAAAATACTTATTTAAATTCTTGGATTCTAATTGATATTGATTCTTCTATACCTATGTCTCTTTTTCTCACTCCTTTCTTTTACCCTTTCTTTCTTTACCCCAAATATTACTAATAATAATTATGAATTATGCCCCTTTGAATTAATCTCCCTGCATTTTAATAACTGTTTTTTTTTGTTTTTTAAATTTAACACTTAAATTTTTTTTATCGCCATTTAATTTTTGTCTACTTAAATTTTACTTTTGATAAATCAAAAAAATAGTACCCTAACATTCTAAGATTTAACTCCCATGAACATCAAGTGAACTTAGTTTATAATATGCACTTGATTGCTTAATGCATGGAAGTAAGTTGTACCACCAATGTATATATATATATATATATATATATATATTAAAAACAGAAATAGGGGTTGTTCCATTGAAGAAAATTGGTATAGAAGAAAAAAAACATATCTTGATATGTAAAGTCACAAGTTTAGAGAGAGACGTCTTTGAACTCCAAACATGTAGCGGCACAAATATCATTATGGGCACTTAATATATCATAAAAAAATCAAGTGATAGTGATACTACTAATAATAAAAATAATAGGTCTACACTAAAAAAAACATTCACAGCACAATATTCTCACACTTTTTTCTTATATATATATATATATATATATATATATATATACACACACACACAAGTTTCATTAAAGGTTACTTAAAAGGTATTGCAATTAAATTTTGTATTTAATTTTCCTTGTATTTTCTATTTTCTTTTCTAGATATGAAGTGTGTAAAAATTGTCTGTTCTGAATAATTGAGCACTTTCAACTATTCTTTTAGCCATTATCAAGAATAATTTTTAACTGAATGTATGTATTTATGATGGAGGCACTAATAATAAAAAAGAAAAAATAGCTTCAACTATGAACACAGCCATAATGTGCTGACCACGTTTTGAAAAAAGTTATAATTCTAGATACATATATAAATTATCTATATATACTATTTTATATATATATATATATATATATATATATATATATGTGTGTGTGTGTGTGCTTTTGAAATGGGATATAGAGTCCCCAAAAAGTTTTAAAGAAATCTGATGAATAGAAAACATTTCATTAAAAATAGATTTGATTATGCATTTGACCATTCAGGGCTTCATCAGATTCAAAAATGAAAGAAAGAAATGTGCGTAGGCCTATGCTTAAATAATCAATCATAATACTTTTACTCTCAGCTGGTGTTTCTTATGATTAAAGAAGAAAATGAGTAACTTTTAAAAACTCCCTGATAGTTATTCCGTATCTTTTTCTTTATAATTCTTAGTTCATATCAAAAGTTATTAATACATTTTCCCAGCTTCTTTGCATCAAATTAAAGGCAAATCCTAATTTAATTTTCAGAATCGCTTGAAAGCAAGAAATTCATACAGTCTTTTCTGAATTGAATTCAAGGCACATCTTCATACAGTCCTTCAAAATAGATTGAAAAGTAAAATATAAATAGTTATTTCTCAGTTTAGTATACAAATATATATTTATTTTATACAGCTTGGTTTAATTTATTTGTTTAGAAATTATTCTTCATGGTTACTTGTTTTTAGGGTAGATGCACTGTTTATTTTATAATTAAACAGTATATTTATTTACATCTACTGGCCTGAATAATCAAGAAATCTTGTAAGAAAAATATGCATCCTAACTAAATTATTTAGGGCAGTAGATACAAGAAATATACTGTTTAATTATAAAAAAAAACAAAAAACAATTAGTCAAATACGAGTACCAATTGAACATAATCTCTAAACAAATGAATTAAAAACATGTCAAACTTAATCCATTTCAAAATAAATTTCATAAAATTTTGTAAAATATGCATGCACAGTGCTTAAATATACACGACTATGAACCGCTACTCTTATTTAATGTTTGAGGTATTCTGCATTCATATCAATTTTTAGGATGTCAATGTTTTTTTTTGCTTTATGATTAGGCAAATTATTTTTCTTTCACATATTTCCAATATCTAAAAATGTGTCAAAGCAATGAAACTAAAAATAAGTATCACAGTTTTTGAGATATCAATGAATTTCTGTTTTATGATTAGGTAAATCATTTTTTTTTCACATATTTCTAATATCTAAAAATGTGTCAAAGCAATAAAACTAAAAATAAGTATCACAGTTTTTGAGATATCAATGAATTTCTGTTTTATGATTAGGCAAATTATTTTTGCTTCACATATTTCTGATATCTAAAAATGTGTCAAAGCAATGAAACTAAAAATAAGTATCACATTTTTTGGGATGTCAATGACTTTCTGCTTTATAAAGAGGCAAATTATTTTTGTTTCACACATTTCTAACATGTAAAAATGTTGGAAAGTAATTAAACTAAAACTAAGTAGCACAAATATGTAATGTTTGTTTTGAAATCTTTTATTCCTTTTGATTTCCTTATTTTCAGAATAAATTAACTGAAGAAATCCAAAATGAAATTAAAAACACCAAATAATTTTTTTTTTAAATAGATATTAAAATAAATTAACTGAATATTAAAACAATTCATAAAAGTTTTTGAGAAACCTCTGGTAACTAAAACTATAGCTAAAATATTAGGTGTAGACAAGAAAAAACAAAAATATGAGTACTGTATATACCCACATATAAAGAAAAATATATGACAGTCAAAAAATATGAAGAATATATGAAAGAAAAGAAACAAAACTAAGTATAGTCACTAAATTGAATATTAAGAAAAACACTTAAGTTTTTGATAAACTCTAGATATCAAAAACTATAGCTTCAATAGCAGGAACAGATGAAATGGAAAAAGTGTTACAAAAATCTCCCAAAGTATCAAATGATTTTACTGGAAAGATAGGTCTGAGGTAAAATTCCTTGAAACTGAGATACTGTGACTGTCAGTAACTCATAAAAGAAATTACAGAACATTTTCACAATTGCAAAGTCTTAAACTTTTTTAATTCTTGTACATGGTGCAGCAGAAATACTTCCCACATAAAAGTAAGACATTAGTGGGAATGGTGTCTTAATCCTGGTAATGTCTTACCATTATGTGGAAGATACTCCTGCTAGAAACTGTATAACTTTTAAAGAATGGGTATGAATTCTCTTTTTCTGTTTTTTTTTTTTGAAGATATTAAAAAATAAATAAATTTTGTTAGAACTGACCTTTAACAAAATTGAATGTAAATCACTAAAATGTGTAAAACCAAGCTCTGGAAACTTACCTGAAATAGATAAAAAAAAAATAATCAAGAATTTAATTGATTTTACATAAACATATATTAATAAAAAAAATAATAATACAATTGACAAGCTAAGCAAAAGCAAACTATGAAAAAAGAATATGACACAAGAACTTTTCAGCACCCCTCATAAAATAAAGGAGATTATATAAAAACTTTGCAGCACTCCCTCATATAAAGAATATTACACAAAATCTTTTCAGCACCCCCTCATAAAATAAAATGGATATTACACGATAACTTTTCAGCACCCCTCATAAAATAAAGGATATTACATAAAAACTTTGCAGCACTCCCTCATATAAAGAATATTACAGAAGAATATTTCAGCACCACCTCATAAAATAAAAAAGGATATTACGCAAAAACTTTTCAGCACCCCCATAAAATAAAAAGTATATTACATGAGAACTTTGCAGCAGTACCTCATAAAATAAAAAAGCATATTACATGAGAACTTTTCAGCACCCCTTCATAAAATAAAACCTTTATTTGATTTACCAAGACAATAAGAACCCTTCTTGAAAACACATTTAATGTTTCCAGTAAAATTAATTAGATGTTGATGTTAATTCTTTTCTTTTTCCCTTCGTTATATGTACATTGTGGTGCTAAATTCAGGTTTGATTTCCAGTTGAATATGTTGCATACACTTACGTGCAAATAACTTTGTGAAAGGTATTAATCCATCTCTTCTCCCTCCGCAGAAAGTAATGGCAACCTACTGTGAGAAAATATTCAGCCCAGTCAGTCATGTCTTTTTGAGACATGATCGCCCAAGCATGTATCATGTGTGGCACTTAACTAACTGATATGTGTCCAGTTTATTTAAAGACCAAATAGTCTTTAAATAAACTCAAGGCCATAACCAATGACTTTGAAAATATGGTAGCCATTCAGATACTCACACGCCTCATGTAACATTTTCATATTTAATGTCTGGCTTGTGGAAATATGTTAGAATTATAAAAGTACTTTGATCCAACCCTGGCCCTTGTCAGAAAATGAGTTCTTGAAAAATGTTCTGGAAATAGAATTATCTGAATTGTAAGAAACTAGTCTGCATGATTGTCTATGGCTATATCGTGTTGAATACATCGGTTCCCATCCGATCATCAAAGTTAAGCAACATTGAGCCTGTTCAGTACTTAAATGGGTGACTATTTGGGAATGTTCTGGAAATAGAATTATCTGAATAGTAAGAAACTAGTCTGCATGACTGTCTATGGCTATATCGTGTTGAATACACCGGTTCCCGTCCAATCATCAAAGTTAAGCAACATTGAGCCTGTTCAGTACTTAAATGGGTGACTATTTGGGAATGTTCTGGAAATAGAATTATCTGAATAGTAAGAAACTAGTCTGCATGACTGTCTACATCTATATCGTGTTGAATACACCAGTTCCTGTCTGATCACCAAAGTTAAGCAACATTGAGCCCAGTCAGTACTTAAATGGGTGACTATTTGGGAATACCAGGTGCTGTAAATGTAAGGACCAAGAATGGTCCACCAGGTTTGGGGGTTGGGTGCAGGGCCAACAACCCTGCTCCATAAAAAACAATTTGTTACAGAAACAGTAACAAAAAGTTGCTGCCCTATACACCATCTGGGTGGGATGGATAAATGATGATGGGTCTGCATGACTCATTGCACTTTTTCAAAAAGTGTACTACTGTGTAGCATCAAACAAGATTTTGAAGAAATATAGGTTTACTTTAAATACAAGTTAAAAGTTAAAAAATAGAAACTATATACATTATTTTCAACCTGTATAAAAAGGGGTGTAAGACAAGGATGTATCTTCTTATCGGACTTATTTAACCTATACAGCAAAACAATTCTGAGAGAATTAGAAGTCCTGCCAGAATTCATTATTAGTGGGCACAAATTTATCAATATTAAGTATGAAGATGATAGTGTTGATAGCAGACACAGAAAGTAAACTAAAATCTCTTACAGAAGGTAGTAAAGGAAATTGAGAAGATAGAAGATCAGGTCCAAGAAACCAAAATGCATGGTTGTTAACAAAAGGGACAGCCTAAAATGCAAATTACAAATTAGAGATAACAAAATCAACTGTTTCTTTTTTATTATAAGCACAAGAATATTTTTTTAAAATATTATTTACACACAAAAAAAAGACAAGTCAGTTAAGTGCCATACGTGATACATGCTTAGGTGATCATGTCTTGAACGAGACATGACTGACTGAGCAGAATATTTTCCTGCAAATGGTTGCCATTACTTTCTGCAGTAGACTAGTTGACAAGCAAGATTACAGAACCCAATCTGTCTTGTTATTTAGTTGAAGGGAATTAATACCTTTCACAAAATTATTTGCCTGTAAGTGAATGCAACAAAGTCAACTGGAATTCAAACTCAGTTTTCCAATCTCTTCCAAGCCTTATCCACTGCACTACAATGCACATTAAAAAAATCTATCAGACTTAAAGGAGCAATTTTAATAGTCATAGACTACCAGCCATAATTATTAGGCCACCCCTATTTTTTTAAAGAAATTATGTATTTCATGCTATTTTTAAGTGGATAATTTTAAATGAAAATAGAATGGTTGTTTTGTTATTACTTGGCCAAATTTTACTTTGACAAGGAAACAAAGATGAACTCGTCCAAATCACCCTAAGTTTTCTTCATTTTTTTTATTGACGAAACTGCAATATAGGTAATTATTAAATATTTATAACTTCATTTGAAGTATATGTTATTGTGCAGTATTAACAAAAAAAATATTCTATTTTCATTTACAATTATTCACTTGGCAATAAATACTAAAAAATATTAAGAAATACATCATTTTTTTAAAATACTGGTCTGGCCTAATGATTATGGCTGGTAGTGTATGTGTGCACATTTTGTTATCACTGATAAGACAGATGTTAAATGTTTTTCATACTATTTTTAGTATTTATTGCCAAATGAAAATAGAATGGTTCTTTTGTTATTATTACTTTGCAAAATTTTACAAGGCATAGAAGCAAAGATCAACTTGTCCGAATCACCCTAAATTTTCTTCATTCTTTCATTGATGAAACTGAAATATAGGTAATTATTAAATATGTATAACTTCATTTGAAGCACATGTTATTGTGCAATATTAACAAAAACACCTTTCTATTTTCATTTACCATTATTCACTTGGCAATAAATACTAAAAAATAGTAAGAAATACATCATTTTTTAAAATACTAGGCTGGCCTAATGATTATGGCCAGTACTATATGAACAAGGACATCAAATTTTGACAGAATACAAGCATCCACAGTTAAAGATCCACATCTGTACATGCATACAAACATTGGTTACCACTGGGTTAATGGCAACCCAAAGGCACCCTTTTCTTTTGCTGCTACCTTGCAGTAAGGGTGGGCATGATTCCTATCTATGGATTTCTCCACTTATCCTTTACATTATTGCTGAGTGCTCAGCAGAGAGGTATCATGTACTATTTTTAAAGTCTTTGGTATGACCCAGCTGGGGATTGAATTCACAACCTGGGGTTTTAAGATATTTTTTTTAATGTTTGGTTATAGTGAGAAAGTTGATTTAGTCAGATTTTGATGAAATTTTTTTACTTTTAAAAAACTGAAGATGTCTTCTAGTTTTGTATTCAAAAATGTATTGTTGGTTATAATTTTTTTCTTTCAAAAATGTATTGTTGGTAATATTTCTCCTTCAAAAATGTATTGTTGGTAATATTTCTCCTTCAAAAATGTATTGTTGGTCATATTTTTCCTTCAAAAATGTATTGTTGGTAATATTTTTCCGTCAAAAATGTATTGTTGGCAATATTTTTCTTTCAAAAATGTATTGTTGGCAATATTTTTCCTTCAAAAATGTATTGTTGGCAATATTTTTCTTTCAAAAATGTATTGTTGGTAATATTTTTTCCTTCAAAAATGTATTGTTGGTAATATTTCTCCTTCAAAAATATACTGTTGGTCATATTTTTCCTTCAAAAATGTATTGTTGGAAATATTTTTCCTTCAAAAATGTATTGTTGGAAATATTTTTCCTTCAAAAATGTATTGTTGGAAATATTTTTCCTTCAAAAATGTATTGTTGGAAATATTTTTCCTTCAAAAATGTATTGTTGGAAATATTTTTCCTTCAAAAATGTATTGTTGGCAATATTTCTCCTTCAAAAATGTACTGTTGGTAATATTTTTCCTTCAAAAATGTATTGTTGGCAATATTTTTCCTTCAAAAATGTATTGTTGGAAATATTTTTCCTTCAAAAATGTATTGTTGGCAATATTTCTCCTTCAAAAATGTACTGTTGGTCATATTTTTCCTTCAAAAATGTATTGTTGGCAATATTTTTCTTTCAAAAATGTATGCTTTTCTATAAAAGTCTATTTTTATATATTCATAGTCTTTTGACCCCAGTTTGGAGTTAACTATTTGTCAGGTCAGGGTGGACCTGAGAATAACAGCAACTAAGAGGTGATTCCATACTCTTCATCACCTCCCAATTAGAGGCCTTGATACCAGATGCATTTTACCGTCATACCCAGAACCAAGAACAGACAGTGTTAGGAGGATGGGGAAAAGGACACAAGATGAATGGTATTCAAAAAGATGGAAGATGGCAGTTGACATTGTATTTTAATTTTTGAATATTGTAGTTAGCAAGGAAGCAAGAAGATAAAACAGAGTTCCACAGGTGGGAAGTATGAGAAGAAGAAACTGTTAGAGTAGAAATGGCAGTTGCATTTAGCTATTGCAACAGTAAATGGGTAGGACCTAAATGCCAATCTAGTAGCACATTTGCAAAAAAAACAAAAACAAATCAATCAATGAAATACTGATATGTCTTTTAAATTTATTTACATTCTCTGGAATATAAATGTACAAAACCTACTGCTGTTATAAATTGAGGGATCAGTTTACATATTGAGTGTAATTATGTAATTGATCCCCCACTTTATATTCACTTTATAATTTCTTCTTTATCAAATTCTGATTTGGTATCAATCCACTTTTTTTCCCTCCAGATTTGGGTAAATTAGTAAGACTTGTATCACTAAACCCTTATCCCCAAAATAACAAAAAAATTAAATTAAATTAAAAGAGAAGAAAAAGAAATTCTTACAATCTGAAATTATTTTCTGGCTTTAAATAACCTGTAAAAGGTGGATAAGCCATTTAAAATGAAAAAATCAATTTGCGATTGCTTGTTTGATATGAACAAAGAGACTTATTTTAAAATATTGCAACATAATAAACTTTGATAGAGACTGTGATGTAAATCAAAGTAGATATGAACAAACTCGAGAGGGTTCAAAAATAATTGATATAGATGAATATAAATAAAATAAGATGGATGGATAGGTAAAAGCCGTGATATGAACAGAAACTGAGTGATAATTAAATTAAAGTTTTCATAGGTTTTTTTTTCTGAAAGAAAAGAAACCTTTATTTTCAAATAATATAAACAATGACGAATTAACCAACATATTACTCACTTTCTACTAAAAAAAAGAAAACCTGAAAATTAAAATTCATCGTTTAAAATTGCAAGCTGGTCTTGGCAATGAGTCAATAATCTCTATCCAATTATTTTAGAATCAGTTTTTTCCATTTCTTTAATTTCTTAAATTCAATATTGTTGGCAACAGCTATTGTGTAAGGGATTTTCAGGAATGAGTCATCTGTCAAGTCCATTTTAAGATGTAACTCAAATTTTGTCTCTCAAGTACTAGCATACAAAAGTCTGATGATCCCTCAGGATATAGACGATCACAGCTCTCCCAATTTTCTGTCCTTTGTAGCTCTTAATAAATTTCACTTTTTTGTTATTTCTTCTAAACCCTGTTCCAACATTCATTTAATTATGTTATGTGTTGTTTTCCTCCTTCCCTCCATTAGTCCTGTGACTATCAGATTTTCCAAGCCCTTCTTTATTTTGTCCCCCATAAATTTTAACTCTTTCTATACTTTCATTTTCATTAAACCATTTATTTGATATTTGCTTTCTTCAGCGTTTTAAACTAATCATTTTGAAAGACCATAGATGTACATTAAGATAATTTGAGTCTGAATATCTAACATGAGACAATGTTAATATTATACATTGATTCAATCTGATCAGTTGAATCAGTCAGACCTGTAGAAGATGCTAAAAATATTCAGTCAGACCTGTAGAAGATGCTAAAAATATTCAGTCAGACCTGTAGAAGATGCTAAAAATATTCAGTCAGACCTGTAGAAAATGCTAAAAATATTCAGTCAGACCTGTAGAAAATGCTAAAAATATTCAGTCAGACCTGTAGAAAATGCTAAAAATATTCAGTCAGACCTGAAGAAAATGCTAAAAATATTCAGTCAGACCTGAAGAAAATGCTAAAAATATTCAGTCTGATGTGAAGAAAACCGGAGGACTCCATCAGACCAGAAGAAAACCGGAGGACTCCATCAGACCAGAAGAAAACCGGAGGACTCCATCAGACCAGAAGAAAACCGGAGGACTCCATCAGACCAGAAGAAAACCGGAGGACTCCATCAGACCAGAAGAAAACCGGAGGACTCCATCAGACCAGAAGAAAACCGGAGGACTCCATCAGACCAGAAGAAAACCGGAGGACTCCATCAGACCAGAAGAAAACCGGAGGACTCCATCAGATCAGAAGAAAACCGGAGGACTCCATCAGACCAGAAGAAAACCGGAGGATTCCATCAGACCAGAAGAAAACCGGAGGACTCCATCAGATCAGAAGAAAACCGGAGGACTCCATCAGACCAGAAGAAAACCGGAGGACTCCATCAGACCAGAAGAAAACCGGAGGACTCCATCAGACCAGAAGAAAACCGGAGGACTCCATCAGACCAGAAGAAAACCGGAGGACTCCATCAGATCAGAAGAAAACCGGAGGACTCCATCAGACCAGAAGAAAACCGGAGGACTCCATCAGACCAGAAGAAAACCGGAGGACTCCATCAGACCAGAAGAAAACCGGAGGACTCCATCAGATCAGAAGAAAACCGGAGGACTCCATCAGACCAGAAGAAAACCGGAGGACTCCATCAGACCAGAAGAAAACCGGAGGACTCCATCAGACCAGAAGAAAACCGGAGGACTCCATCAGACCAGAAGAAAACCGGAGGACTCCATCAGACCAGAAGAAAACCGGAGGACTCCATCAGACCAGAAGAAAACCGGAGGACTCCATCAGATCAGAAGAAAACCGGAGGACTCCATCAGACCAGAAGAAAACCGGAGGACTCCATCAGACCAGAAGAAAACCGGAGGATTCCATCAGACCAGAAGAAAACCGGAGGATTCCATCAGACCAGAAGAAAACCGGAGGATTCATAATCAAAGGTAAAGATGGTTGGTTGATTTTATGTCTCTCTTAAAGATGTTGGCACTCATGACTCTTCTCAGCTTTCTACCTTCGCAGTTCAAAGTAATATTTTTCTCTTGACCATCATTTCCATTCCTGTTCTGCTACTTATTCACACAAATTTTTTAAGTTCATTATTCACTGTTTCCACCATCCCTTCAGGATGTTGGTGGTCAAGACTCTCCCCAGCTTCCGCTCTCTTGTATTTCTAAATGACATTAGCACCTTGTGCTGCCAAGCATTTTCCCTTGTCTTATTTATGTCAATATGGTATCATAATGAGATTTTAGAGCATAGAACCAAGAAACTACAATGAACATTTTCGAATTTTATAAAATTTACAAGACACACTGCGAAACCACCACAGATTTAAGTAGATTAATAATAAAATCAACAATTAGCAATTAACATAATCTCTCTGAGCCAGTATTATCCTAGAAGCTACTCAATTATGATAATCTGTGATATGGATTATCCTAATTGCCAGCTGTGTTTATGCTAAATGCTTAGTCTGTGTTAAGCATTGAAAGAAAGAGTAACAAAAGTTTGATACTGAAGCATATCAGACACATACTGTGTTCTCCACACAAAAAGCAATCTCTGACTCTTTCAATCAATTTTGTGTATCCTGCACTGTAAAGGTTAGGAGTGAAGTTTGAGGGTATCTAACTGTTATGGTGAAACAAATCTATTCCTCAGATAATGGACTCTCCCTCCTATATTAATAAGAGTTAACAGGAAGTTAACTTGAGAAGTTCTTGGAAGTTCTAGAGAGTTCTTTAGAGTTCTATTGGAATTCAGTAGGACTACTAGGCAGTTGATATTAGTCGGCAGTTAGTCAAATACTAAGGAGTCAGCTTTTAGTGGAAGATTACCAAGTTCCTAACATTTAGTGTGTGTTAAGTTGATTAGGAACCAACATAGCATGATTATAACTTTCAGTGCAAAAACTACTCCACAATACTAACCTTGTCTTGGAAAAACAAGGACAAGGTATATTAAAGAAGTTTTCTTTAACTTTTATTTTTCTAACATTTTTCAGCATAAATTTAGGTGAGTTTTCCCCTGCCCCAGAGTAACATAAAGCAGTATATTATAAAGATATTTTATAATAACCTTGTTACACAAGCACTCTTTTTACATTGAAAGAAACTTTATACAGTAATTATATATATATATATATATATATATATATATATATATATATGCAATTAATTATTTTGAACATTATTTTTACCGATACTCGTATTTAAGTAGATATTCTGGTTTTTTTTTGTTTTTTTTTTTAATTAAACAGTATTTTATATTTATATCTACCAGCCTGATTATTTCACGATAAATTTTTATGATGAAAATGTGTGCTACCCTGCAGGATTCGAACCTGCGACCCCTATTACATAGGGGAAGCATACCATTTGATCTGGTACCGTCTTGACCACTCGACCATGGATAGCCTCATGATCAGACGAGGTTTTTATCATGCTTAACACAATTTTCGATCTATCGTAAACAAACCATATCTGCTCTGTAATGTATCGTAATGTCAAACAAATGTAAACATGTTACGGAAATTAACGAAATTTAACGAAACTTGGTTGTAAGCAACCGACAATTTGCAATGAATTATTTTGAGCATTATTTTTACCGATACTCGTATTTAAAAACAGAATATCTACTTAAATACGAGTATCGGTAAAAATAATGTTCAAAATAATTCATTGCAAATTGTCGGTTGCTTATAACCAAGTTTCGTTAAATTTCGTTAATTTCCGTAACATGTTTACATATATATATATATATATATATATATATTTAGATTTAGCTATGTATTGCTCTCTCTCTTTCAGGAAACTCTCTTTCATACAAGTTTCATTAAAGATGACTTACAAGGTCGGCAATAAAGCTTTTTATTTAATTTTTCTTATTTCCATACAAGTTTTTCTAGACATAAAATGTACAAAAACAGTTTTGTATATCTGAGCATTTTGGGCTATTATATAAGCTCTTATAAAAGCACAAGAAAAATCAAAGCTCTTAAATCTTGTTAGTCATTTTTAACTAAACATATATTTGTAAGCATGTAATGTGAGCAATATATTTATATACATGTATAGGCAAATGTAAGTGATTAGAAAATTTCCGTTCTGACTCCAAGTCAGTATTCCAATCTCACCACAGTCAATTTGTCATGAAGGTAACTTCTTGAAGCCATTTACCATGGGAGGCAATCTCAACATGCCTGAAACCATGCCATATGTTGACCCAAGCTCTATGAGCAAAAGCAAATAGATTGAATTGTTTGGAAGCCATTGATGATTGTGCTAACACAAAACCACAAATTATTTGGGACTGAGGTTTTGAACATACTGGTGTTGTTCAAAGTGCTGATCATTATCTCCCAGAAACTGTAACTAAGGTCAACTCATTATCATTGCAGTATTTTTTTTTTTTTAATCATATCACCCCGAGCAAGGTAGTAACACCACTGATGTGCAAGGGGCTACGTAATAGTGAAAAGATTGGAAAAGAGTAAAGCCAGAAAACCACATCCTAAACAGGGAATATATAAAATGTAGATGGTTGCATACAAGGATGACACAGACTGTCATCACTCGTTATTGACCTAAACATTGACTTTTATATTTAAACACACTATCCCAGATATAGATCTCTTTTAACCATAAATATAGCATACTTTGAAGCTATATATATATGAAGTGAAATAAATGAGTATATATATTGTTTAGTTTTTGGTCACAATAAAATTAGACCAGTGCACATTTGTATTAAAAAGTGTTCAATACAATTACATTGTAGAACTTTTGAAAATTTTCCATTGATTTTTAATAACTGACTTTATTGTTTTGTTTTGTTTTAAGAATGCTCATGTAACAGTGTTTTTCTAATGCTCACGTGGCAGGGAATTTCTGAACATGTAATTTTAAAAATTACAAGAAATTATAACGTTTTCAGCCATGGTTGTATGGACCTAAGAGGTATTTTTTAGTACGGTTACACTTTGTCATAATTTCTGTTCTTTCATTCAATAGTTTGTTTTTGTTTGAGAATTGCATAATCTCTAACTTTTCTTCCTGGCACAGTCTACATATTTTGCCACTGTTGTAAGGCTTGGCTGTTTTCACTATACCCCACATTATGTCTGGGACTTTTCCATATTTTAATTTTAATTTCCACACATGGCGAGCCAATTTTGTACAGTTTTTTAAGTTTTCTATTTTGAATGTAGACTTGTGATTGAACCACCTGGTCTTAAAGATGTCTTTGGTTGATCCCAAATATGTTTTATTTATATATATATATATATATATGAGTTATGGTAATGCTTAGCACCAACATGGTTGTTTTTTTCATTAGTTTTACTGATAAAAGGTATTTTAGCAAGCAGGTGTTTTATCATAAAGTGCTCAATATTGGGGTGTATATAGAGCGTTGATATGTTTTAATGCAAAGACTGTCACTTTGACTAAGCAGGTCCACGACAACTTTGAAGTTTTGTGAGGATGTCATAATGATGCCGTCACTCATCTGGGTTCTTTCTCCCAGAACCCAGCCCTGATGCATGATGACGACCTAATGGTATCCTTACAAAACTTCCAAGTTGGCATGAACCTGCTCAGTTAAAGTGACAATTTCTTGCATTAAGTTTATACATATATGTGTGTGTGTGTAAAAAAACATTGTTGAGTGCAATTATGTTCATATAATCATGAATTTGCAATTCCCTCTTGAGACACAAACACTTCCTTCTTTTTGATATCTCTCTTACTCTCGAAGTATTCAATCAAGTGGAGCTTCTTCATCTGATTGATCTAGATAAAAAAAAAAAACTAGTGATTGGATGGCATCTGAAACTTCTTTCTGGAAAACATCCAATTCCAATGTCCTTGAATCAGGTTCTGGAATTCTGCCTCAGAGTCTTAACAGGGTGAAACTGGCAAATTGACAAGGTTTTCTCACAAGTCAACAGTCTGGATCCAGCCTATAAGAATTATGTAAGCTGTTTTTGTTTGTTTCTTTTTTACAAATTAATTGCACAAAACATCAACGACATGATAAAATAATTAATCTTCCAAAATAATTAATTTTAAAAATATGATTATATCCCAAAATAATAATTAACTAGAAATTCCTATAAAAACTTCATGGTTTTCCTACTTGAATTTTCTGATGAATCTTAATTTCTAAGTTAATGATTGAGTAAACCTTTTTTCATTTCCATGGCTATAAAATACTGTTGGAAATTAACTTCTTGCATCATTAAATATTTGAACTTAATTTTTAATAAAATATTGCATTAACGTAACATATGTATGAATGTAGATCATTATTTAACAAAGTACGAGGGTACAAATGAAAAGATCTTAAATTGACAAATTTTTCTTTTTCACTGAAGCAGATGTTCAACACACAAGAGCATTAGTATTTTCTTTCTATTTCAAGGTTACTTGCTGTTTACCTCTGCTATTTGAATTTTCTGATAATTCTTGAATTAATGTTTGAATAAGCTCCTTGTAAGTTCTATGACCAGAAATACCCGTGAAAATTCCATCACATTGCTAAATATTTAACTAAAATCACTCAAAAGTTAAATGATCAAGTAATTAAAATCAATTAAATTCATGAAGCAGAGACTTCATCTGAATAACCATGAAAGTATTTACAGATAAAGAAAAAAAAATAAGAAGATATATTACAGTTGTGGGAAAGTGAGAAAACTCAAGATGCCAGGTCAGGACCAATAATATTGCAGAGATTATATATTTTTTTTGTTAATCATTTCACCCCAAGCAAGACAGTAATGCTACTGGAATACAAGGGGCTACTTGTAGTGAAAGAGAAGAAGAAGATTTTAGTAAGAAGGGACAACAAAAAAAAAAAACAGGTATCATGAAAACAGAAGATTTTCTTTAATTTGTTTTTAATACTGTAGGTAGCATAGAAGCAAGAAATTGGAACAGAGTTCCAGAGGTGAGATGCGCAAGAAAAGAAAATATCAGAATAAAATATGTGGTTGCATCAAGCTCGTTTAAGAGCTAAATAATGAGATCGAGTTGCCAAGTATGCTTGAAGCACCAATGAGAAAAGATCATCAGAACAAATGCTATGAAAATAATTTTTTGCTAAATTGATTATTAGTGAATTTTTATATTTATCTTTGCTGTGTCACTGCATATGTAATCATTGGATTAAATGAAAAGTTTAACATGTTTAATAAATACTAAACATGATATCACACATATGCACCCTTGTGCAAATTGTCTTCCTAGGACCTTTCACACTATTCCTGATCATGTATATATCATCTCTTGACATTGTTCTTTTCCAACCATATTTACCTTTATGTTTTGGACTAATGGATCAAGTTTGTTTCTTTGCCTTAATGAGACAACTAATAGTTTAAAGGTTAACACCAACAATATCCATGATCTCTCTAAGGTTTGCCAGTGTGTTCATGCAGTGTTACAATTTTTGTATGCTTCCTTGGAGTAATGTCCATCACAGACAATGGCTGTAGGACAACTAATCAATAGTTGAAACAGTCTGGGTGTGATAAAAATATGATGCAATCATTGATGATGCAATATTTTTCAAGGCCTAACAAATTTCATCATACACCCGGAAAAATAGATTTACATTACTGCATGCCACCGCTAACAACTTAATCTGAGAAAAAAATAGAAATTGATTACACCCTGCCACTCCAATGGGTTTAAAACTGACCATATGGTGAAAAAAAAAAAAGAGAAACTGAAGGAATTTTTTTAATTAATTTGAACAAAAGTGTATGCAGTGAGTTTAATACTCTTGATATCTCATTTTAAAAGCTTCTGTCATTTTTAAATACTTCATTTTTTTAAAATTTTATGTGATATACCCAAGGCTTTCATGGCTGTATCACATTGAAACGGTTCTCATACAGTCACAGAAGTAAGATTGAGCCTGGTCAGTACCTAGATGAATAGCTACTTGGAAATATCAGATGCTGTACGTTTGGATGTATGGGTGGTATATTTAATAACATCTTGGAATTGAAAACTAGAGAGATCCAATTCCAGTTGAGTTCAGTATATACAAATACCCTTGAGAAATTTATGAATACACTTCTTCCTACCGGCTATTGATTTTTTAGTAGTAAATCATCATCTCTAAAATTTCTCACAATCTAAAAATAATTTCTGTCATTAAAATAACCTGCAAAGGTTGATCAGCAATATTTATTGTGAATAATACAAAATTATGGAACAAGGCCAAAAGAGTGCGACAGTGGAAGACTGGTTTTCAATCTGCCTCTTCTTAAATTTAGCTAGCCACAATAACTGATCCAAACATATCACAGTGTTCCTTACACCAAGACAACACATTCTTACAACAGCCACCATGATACCTCCAAGTCTTGATGAAGTCCTTTCTAGTACAATAGGTTTAATTTCTCTGGGAGAAAATAAAAATAACTTATAAATATGAAACCAAAATGGAAAGCTCATCAGAAAAATTACCGCAAAAAATACAGAAAAGTCAAAGGAAAATTATGTTTCCACAGTGGAGTTGTGTTAGAAAAGGTGGCCACTTAAATATAATAAAAACAGTTTTCAATAAAAAATGCAAAATACATGAAGCTAACTGAAAATATAAAACTGAAGTGCCCAAAATATAAGAAGAGTAAAGTCATAGAGTTGCAAATGTAGTCGTCACCCTCACATTCTCAATCATGGTATTACACCTTTGAATTAGGGTAGTTATACTTGCATGCAAGGTAAACTTCACTAGTCGTAATTACTGATGAAAATAAACTACAGTATTCTTTCCACCAAAACAACACATTTTTACTAACCATTCTTAAGACAGTCACCATAATACCTCAAAGTCTCTATGTTGTCTTAACTAGTTCCCATATGTACAAAGGGTTGATAATTCATAAAAAAAAAAACAAATCAAACCAAGGTTTTAAAAACATTTTTCTTTGCAAACAAGAAATGCATTCTGATAGAAATAATTACAAAGATATGGCAATGGAATCAAATGGATAAATTTACTAGCAGAATTTTGTCTCTTCCAAGTTAATTACAGAAGGAAAATATTTCATCAACATACCTTATCCAGAATCTTCACAGGCACATGATATCTTGACACTTTGACAATTTAAATAGCATCCATTGCTAGAAAAATTCGATATCTTGTTTTGCATCCTTCAAAGATCTGACAGGAGACTGCACACAAATCTCTGACAATAATTTCCAGCATTGGAATTCCTCCTTTCTACAAATGGATTTGTCTTTGCCTCACTCTGATTTATATTGAGTTTTCTGCTTTTGCATGCTTCCAATCCATTTGCCTTTAAGTCCAGGAATTTCCTTGACATGGTTCTATACATATTTCTCCAAGCTTAATTTCTAATGTACCCTAAACAAATCCTTTGCAAGTGCTAAACAAATTTATGATTCTTCACCAAGTTGTCTTCAAGCAGAATCCAACATATGTAATATAATAAACTAGCAGTATAGCCCGGCGTTGCTCGGGTGTAATGAAAGCTTTAAAACTAATCCATGGTCCTGGAGCTCAGACTCTTTGGACATTGGCATGAAAGACTAAAAAGCAATAATTGTTTCCAGTTAAAGCGAAACCGTAGACTGAAAGAAAAATGAATGGATGTAAGTCAAATTTTTTTTTGTCGTAAACTGAATTTTGAAGGCTAAATAAGTCCTCTGAGTAAATGGTATCATGGCTGAGACTAATAACTATAATTATACTTACTTAGAGCCAAACCTTAAGCAAAAACTAAAATAAAAGGGCTGAAAAAAAAATACAGACATTTAGGCAGATAAACAGACACACATACAAACATCTTGACATTTATATATATATATATATATATATATATATATATATATATTCTCAATTTTCTGCACTACTGCAAGAACTGCAACCTTGAAACTTCTGAATATCATTTCTTATGTCTTTGTCTATGAGTGTATCAAATTTGATTAAAATCAGACCACTCCTTCTATAACCTGATTTTTTTTTATTATTGATATTTATCGAGGGTACCTCGACACAAAACCTAGCTAAGAACACTTGCAGACGCTTATAGTACAACTGTGTAAATTTTCAAGAAAAATGGTTCAGCTTCTGCTTAGGTCAGGTAACAAAATAGATCACTGTAAAAAAAGAAAAAGAAAAAAGGTTTCTACTACTAAAGAGCAGAAGACCTTTTATCATGTAACCTCCACCTTCATCTCATCCTGCCACACTGAAGGTGGCTATAAATGTGGTGATAAATGGGGCATTCATGCCTTAGAACCCCCATACAACAGACATGGTTGCCTCACCCTGGTAAGTCCTCATTACTTCTGGCAGATATTAGACTCTAAGCAGTAACTGTAGTTTGTCTCCTGTCCTGTCAAAGTGGATTTAACCTTTAGCCATTATTTCAGTTTATTTAAATTTCTACTCATTGAACATCTATCTGTTTGTCTTGTGAAGTGCTGTCACTCAGTTGGAGTAATACCTTGTTTTATCAATAATAGTAATTATAAAAATTAATGATCTAAGAATCATGAAATTTATTTTTTTAAGATTGTTTACTTAATACAATGTCATTCAAGGTAGAGGATCACTAAATAAGGTTACTTTAAGTGTGTACAGAGCAAAAGCAAGAGGTGCCTATTATGTAGAATATACAATACTTGGTCGATGAAATATTATTTAAACATACACTTTTTTTACACTGAACCTTAAAATATCTAAGGAGTTATTATAATGTAGAATTTAATGCTTTAATCTTCAAAGGTTGAATTTGAAAAAAAAAAAGAACAAGATTTGACCAAACACTTGTTATACAGTACAACAGGAGGATGCTGAGAATACTATGGGCTGAACATGTGAACAACAATGAATTTTTGGGGAAAATGGCAACAAAAGGACACTTATAATTAACATCAGCAAAAGAGATTTGAAATATCTAGGGTACATAACAAGAAAAGAAAACTTGAAAAAAATTTGTTACCCACCAGACATATTCAAAAGAAGAGGGTTAATGGAAATGGATGGTGGAACAAGGGTCAGGATAAATAACAAAGAGATAAAACTTATTAAAAGCTACAGAGAAAAGGAAATTGTGAAGAGCCATGATCACTTATGTGCTAAAGAAACATGGCATGTAGAAGTAATTGAAGTATCTTGCATAAATGGATGGTGGAGCAAGGTTTAGGAGATACAACAAAAAGACAAAATTTATTAAGTGCTACAAAGGATAGGAAGTTGTGGAGAGCCATGATCGCCTGTGTCTTAAAAGCATATGGCATGTAGAAGTAGAAGAATGATTTTGAGTAAACAGACGGTGCAACAAGGTTTAGGAGAAATAACAAAAGGACAAGATTTGTTAAGAGCTACAATAGAAAGGAAATTCTGGAGAACCATGATTGCCTATATCCTCAAAAGATATGGTATGTTGTGCCGTGGCTCATACCATGTGACATCCAGTCACCTGGATGTATAAAAGACAATTTACGTTTAGCACAGGGAGTTGTCATGATCACAGACTTTGTTTAGTAACACCTACTAATGCGAGAGACTGTAAATATTCTAAGTACCTCTTGGTTGGACCATTTTGGTAATAAAGTAGTTTATCTACATTTTACTGTGTATCTCTTCATTCCATTACACAAGGTTTAGAAGAGATAACAAGCAGACCAAATTTATTAAGAATTACAAAGGACTGGAAATTGTGGAGAGACATGCCACAGAATATTATTTCTTCTAATATTCCCTTTCTTGACTTCGAAATTATTCTTGAATTACTGACTTATTTTTAACAGACTTCTGAGTATTTTATCTTTTGCAGTAACCGACAGTTTCTTTTTCTTACCATGTTCATGTTGATTTTCTCTCTTGAAATCACCAAAAACTATTCTATATATTATGACATGAATATTTATAACTTGATTGAAATCGGAAACTGAGATTCTTCCAGGAATAAATAAGTATTAAATTATTAATATTTATTCAATAATATTCACCATTTATACACAAAAAATTACAATATCCCTGTTTACACTATTCTTGTACCATTAATTTTGAACATAGACATTTTTTATTTTATTCAAAGTTACAAAATAAGCATCAGAGAAAGTTATTCTTGTGTATACATGTGTCAAAGACTGCTATCTGATGCCAACATCCAAAAAAATTATTAAAATTTAATTCTTTACAAAAGAAAGAAACTCACACACTGCCAATAATTTCATACAGAAGTGTGTGTGTGTGTGTGTGTGTGTTTATATATATATATATATATATATATATATATACTTTTATATTCATGCGCGCGTGTGTGTGTGTGTGTATTAATTAGTCTTTTGTCATAATTTAATTAGATCAGTACACTTTAGAAATGAGTTATTTCTGCAACCTAGGTTCCAACCTTTTGGTATCTTCAGGCGATTTACAATAATTGATTTTACTGTTTTTCAAACGGTCAAGCAAGTATTTTTTATGTACACATGACTGAAAATTCCAAACAACTGAAAAATTTTCAAAATTAGAAAGGAGTTATTTAAGGATTTTAGAACACTTTTATTCTTGTTTATATAATCTGAATAAGTATTTATGGGTATGATTACATTTGGACATAATTCTGACCTTTCATCTAGTAAATATTTTCTTTTTGGGAACATACATATACATAATTAGTGTGAAGAAGTTTGTCACTTAACTGAGCAGAATCATGCCAACTTCAAAGTTTTGTGAAGGCACCATTATTATGGCCTCACTCCTAAGAGCTTTTTTTTTTCAATCTGCTGTTGAGTCCCATTTTTATTTTTATTTATATAGAGATTGGTGTGATTTAATACTTTTTTTATATGTGAGTAGTTCTACAGATGGTTAACTGCTTACCTATGATAGGAAGTGAATTCAGCAGGTGTACATAAATATAAAGGGACGTAAGACAAGGATTTGTTTTCTCACTGGATCTATACAACTTATACAATTCTCAGAGAAATAAAATCCTTGCTAGGATTTGTCATTAGTGGTTACCATCTCTCATGATATGCAGATGATATGGTGTTGATAGCAGACACGGAAAGAAAAATGCAGAACCTGCTCCAGAAGATAGCAAAGAAAGCGAGAAGAAAGGACTGAGCATAAACTTCAAGAAAACAATGTATGGTCATCAGAAAAAAGAAGACCCTAAAATGCCAACTACTGGTTGGAGAAACTAAAATAAAACAAGTGAAGAAATTTAAATACCTGGTATGTCTTCTGATATAGGATGGAAAGTGTGATACTGAAATCCAAAGACTCATTGGCATGGCTAAGGATGCACTTTGAAAGCTAAGAAGTTTTGAGTTTGTAACATGATATTAATAAAAAAAAATATAAGGCTGATGTTAAGACTGTTTGGTGTAAAATAAAGGATAATGGTACCACTTTATTACTTGTTGTAACACTGTGTTGAATAATATAAATAAAAATAAGAAATATGATATGAGAGAATTATTGAAAAGGTTTGGGAGAAAGAGAAGGTGGAAATTTTTCAGGTGCAGATAGAGAAAAGTCACAAGAGAAATGATATATAGAACTTCACATTGTTTTTTTTACCAACAAGAGAAAGTTATTTTGTTTAAAATTCTGAAGTAATACACTGTTGTTATTTTTCAAATTATTTGGATTACTATTTCAGTCTTATAGGTTTTTATCAGTATTTTTCTTATGTATATTTTGACCTAACAAAGTCTAATAGCTCTACTGAGAGACAGGAAAATCTCATTGGAAAAAAAGCAAAGAATGCTAGATTGCTATGTAATAACTGTATTTCTGTATGAAAGTGAATGTTAGACAATCTCATCAAAGATGAAGGAGAGGCTTGAGGCAGCAGAAATGTGGTTTTTACAGAAGGATGCTGAGAATACCATGGACTGAGAATGTGACCAATGATGAGCTATTGGATTGGAGGCAAACAAGAAGAAAACTCATACTTAACATAATAAAGAGATAGATGAGGTTCCTGGGACACTTAATGAGGAAGGAGGGCCTGGAGAATTTATTACTCACAGGATGAAAAGAAGGAAACAGAGACAGAGAAAAGCAGCACAAGATAGACTTGATAGGCCTGAGCAAATGGATGGCAGTGTGGGATTTGGGAGAGATACCAAGAGGAAAAATATTGAGAGTGACAAGAGACAAAGCCAAGTAGAAGTCTATGATTGCCCATGTCCTGAAGGGACATGTCATTTAAAGAATATATATATACATTATATATATTAACCAAATAAATCACAAAATAGATAATATTCTGTACAATAAATTTCCTCCTTAAATATTTGTTTTCATAGATAGAAATATTCTTCCCAATATATAAATATAACAAAAATCTATAAATCATATTCTCCCAGATATATAAATAAATATACAGAGAGTGATGGTTAAATTGTCACCATTATATATTTTCAGTTTCGCACATGTTGAAATTCTATTAAATTTTTTCGACTGCATAGTATAATAAAAATAAAAGCATAACACTGACAACTCATTTTAATTTATATTTACTTAAAATATTTAGAAATACTAATGAATAAATTTACTCTCCATTGGCTTTCATCAGAGCCTCCAGACAACTTTGGAATCTCCTGCAATTCTTCTAGACTATCTCTTAGTTTAATTTGGTCAATGTTGTTATAATCCTGGCCTTAAGTTCATCTTTGGTATTACAAGGAGTTTTGTTGGTCTTTCGCTCAACTGCACCCCACACATAATCATCAAGGTGGTAGCATTCTGCGAAGTTAGATGGCCTGAAGTTAGGAGTGATATGGTTGCAGAAATTGGCTGACAGCCATGATATTTTTTCCTGCTTGTGTAGTATGGTGCAGTGTTCTGTTATCATAGATAGGGTCTTCCAGGGCAGCACTACTTCCTCAAGGCACTTGATATAGACTTCCGTGTTGAGTCCAAGTCCCCAAACGAACAAAGCCAGGAGTTCTTTTCTCATCAAAATTATCAGAGTGAGTTTACCAAGTTGCCATATCTTCACAATGACCATTAGCCTCATCCAATGCTTTCTGGATCCTTTGCACTTTCTGGATCCTTTGCACTGTCCTCAGATTGACACCAAAATATTCTAAAATGTTCATATTGGAACTTTCAGTTTGAATGCCAAGCAGTACAGCATAACATTTCTAAATTTCTGACCAAATAAATTGCATCATGGTGCTCTTACCTCCCCTCACCCCAGACAGTGCCCAACTGAGCTTACTATAATGTGCAGTCAACAAAATAAAGACAAACAAAGCACTCATACAAAATAAAAATTTAAAATGGCAACATTATATATTTTTATATCATATGTGTATATATATATATGTATATATACACATACAGACACACACTGACATCTCACAGAGAAATTAATTTATGGAGATTTTATTGGAGGTATTATTATTGTATGACTGAATTAGTCAAATTTTATATGTGTGTGTGTGTGTGTGTGTGTGTGTGTGTGTGTGTGTGTATGTATATATATATATATATACACACACACACATATATAAAAACTGTATGTATATATATATATATATATATATACACACACACACACACACACATATATAAAAACTGTATGTATGTATATATATATATATACATACACACACACATATATAAAAACTGTATGTATATATATATATACATACACACACACATATATATAAAAACTATATATATATATATATATATATACACACACACACATATATATAAAAACTTATTTATAAATGGAACTTTGTGTGTGTCTGTTACCTATAGACTCTAAAATGGCTGAAGCGATTTTCTTGAAAATTTACACAGTTTTACTATGAGCATCTGCGAGTGTTCTTAGCTAGGTTTTGTGTCGAGGTACCCCCGATAAATATCGAAAATCGATAATCAAAAAAATTGGGTTATAGAAGAAGTGGTCCGATTTTAATCAAATTTGATACACTCATAGACAAAGACATAAGAAACAATATTCAGACGTCTCAAGGTTGCAGTTCTTACAATAGTGCAGAAAATTAATAATATATATATTTAAAAGGCAAGATGTTTGTGTGTGTGTGTGTGTCTGTTAATCTGTCTGTATGTCTGTATTTTTTTTTTTGAGCCCTTTTATTTTAGTTTTTGCTTTGGGTTTGGCTCTAAGTAGGTATAATTGTAGTTCTTAGTCTCAGCCATGATACCATTTACTCAGAGGACTTATTTAGCCTTCAAAATTCAGTTTACGACGGAAAAATCTTATTTGATATCAATTTCAGGAAATCAAAATTTGACTTACATCCATTCATTTTTCTTTCAGTCTACGGTTTTGCTTTAACTGGAAACAACTATTGCTTTTTAGTCTTTCCTGCCAACGCCCAAAGAGCATGAGCTCCAGGACCATGGATTAGTTTTAAAGCTTTCATTACACCCTAGCAACGCCGAGCTATACTGCTAATTATATATATATATATATATATATATACATACACACATATATACACGCACACACACAATTATCTTACAGAGAAATTCATTTATGAAGGGTTTATTGGA
This sequence comes from Ascarosepion bandense, assembly GCA_037127315.1. Classification (NCBI taxonomy): domain Eukaryota; kingdom Metazoa; phylum Mollusca; class Cephalopoda; order Sepiida; family Sepiidae; genus Ascarosepion; species Ascarosepion bandense. Next base: position 748,150 of record JBBBDQ010029704.1, on the reverse strand, counting down.
TGCATCATAATTGTAACACTGAATTAGTCAAATTTTTTATATATATATATATATATGATTTCATTGATAATTAATGACAAATTCTAATTACAAAGGCAAAATTGGATAGATACTCTATATTTCTTTTAAATGTTTCTTATTCTTTCAATTTTAAAACATTAGCAATAATCTTCAGTTTTTGCAGCTGACATATTCAGTTCATAATAGATGTCAAGGAAATGAAAGTCTGCATAGAATTTCAGAGAGAAATGACAAAGAGAAATTGAACCAGACTTTTGATTGTAAAGGAAGTGGTTGGACGAATGGAGATCCCTTAAGGCAAGCTGAATTATTACTCAAAGCTGAAACACTACAATTTAATTGAAAATCATAAATGGAGAACAAATTATAAAAAGAAATATATTTGTCAGTTACTTTTACTTGTTATTAATACATTCAGAAATATATGGGTATTCACAGTGTTTTCCACTAATAGATATGAATAACGAAAATTCTGACACAAAACTAACAACAAACTCGGAAAACACTTGAAGAAGGAATTATCAAAGATAAATGATACATATTATATATATGATATATATTTAGTTGGAGAGAAATAGCTTTAAAATCAAATTAGTTATATATGTGATTTTTTAATTTTCTTTTATTGTTTCTGTAGTCTCAGTAAATATTTATATCTGAAAGAGTGCTGAGAAGTTTCATTCAATCCTCTGCTCAAAATATGTCTGGATGAATGAATCATCTCAGAAGAATGTTTTCCAATTTCTTCTTGGTTTAAATGTAAACTTTTCAAAACAGCTTTGTGAAATATATATATATATATATATATATATATATATATATATATATACACACTGTAGCCAAATAGTGGCTGGTTGGACCAGTAGATGGTGGTTCAAAAAAGAGGGATCAATGCACACTCAACACAAATGAACAGAATATGCAGAGCTAACAATATGTTAAAGAACAGAACACACACCACTTATTTGCTACCCAGGTTTCAACCACAACAATCTCTACTAACTTTTCTGAAAAGACCTACATGGTCAAAACCTGGGTAGCAAGTAAGTGGTTTGTGTTCTGTTCTTTAACATATTGTTAGCTCTTCATATTCAGTTTATTTGTGTTGGGTGTGCATTAAGCTCTTTATATATATATATATATATATATATATATATATATATATTGTAATGGTTGTTACAATGATTTATAAAAGCATAGTATCACTGCAAAAAAAATTTTGCATTTCTGAGCTACATTTGACCCTCATCTGGTGATAAGTTGAAATGAGCTCTACAGTGTATCGAGCACTCTTTATAAAAGTAAATGCATGAACAGTGGGTTTAAAACCTACGTGTTCCATAACTTTCTTACAATTTAAATATATATATATATATATCTTAGAAGTAGTCCAAACTAACAGGTTAAGAGCCATTGTGTTTTGGTACTATCTTATTAGCACCTCATCAGGCAGTGAAATACTTTTTTTCTGTTAGGAATCATTATATATAGAAGCTTAAAAACAACATAATTTTCACAAAAATCCATACGATAAAAATTAACTCAATGGATTAACACCAATGATGCCATCGACTGGTTTAACCAAATCAATAATAAGACCAATTGTTTGATTATCCAGTTTGACATTATTGATTATTACCTTCTGTATTCATTTGGCATTAGAATTTGCCATGGAGTTTTTCGATCCATCTCACAAGAACAGATAATAATCATGAGTGCAAAATGATTGGTACCTATCCACAGCAATGAACAGAGTAAAAAAAAAAAAAATGTGAAGACCTATTTGACATCACAATAGGATCTCTAGAGTCTGCTGAGTCCTCAAATCTTGTTTGTTTATTTATTCTCTACACCATGTCAGCATATAATAATATAAATACTGAGGATATATAATTGTACAGGGATGATGATCTTATGGTGGTAAAAATTCCACTAATATTGAAGTCAATAGAACGACAAAATTAATACACAAGGAACTGAAAAGTCTTAACCTAAAGGTAAAAAATGGTTACTGAACATTAGGTTTATAAGTCTGAGAAATTCAGCTGTCCTTAAGAACACATGGCGTAGTGGATATAGACATTGGTAAGTTCTAGTAACTTGACCCAAAGAGTTGTGAGTTCAATACCATGCCACAGCAGTAGTGAACAAGTAACTTAGAGAGTCGTGTTATAGGGAGATAAATCATGACTACTAAAAGAGACTTTGCACAAGGAATGAAAATTATTTGCCCCAGTAATTGTCATAAAGGGTTCAGTTCCATATTCCTAGTACCTGAAGAAGGCTAGAGCATACAACAACCGAAAGTCATAAATGGCAACTAAGATGAGAACAATTGTCCAAATAATGTAAATAGTGTAAATACTACCTCATTTCAGAAATATAGACAAATACCAATCTTTCCTGCTATTTAACCCATAGCTGGAGGGAGAAGCTTTCCCAAGTGTATTTGCACATAAGTGAATGCAACAAATTTAACTAGAATTTGAACTTGGCTCTCAGATTTCTCATTCTGAGCTGATATCCACTGTACCACAATGCACATAGAATTCATTTTAAAACAAATAACAAGGCAAAGCTTGAAAAGACAAGAAAATAAGAAAGGTCATCTGAGCAAAGACTCATCAATTATAAACACAAGCAGTAAAATGTCTCAAAATGAAAAGAATATGCATGAATGGGTAGGAACAAGGATCCTCTTAAAATTATACAAATGAGTGTGTGGCAGATGCAAAAGAAGAGGCTGTCTTAGAGAATGGGAAAACTGAAAGATTGTGTTTTTGAAATTCAGATCTATTCTTTGTAAAGAAAAAAAGCAAAAGATATTGTCATTTCTACAGAAAACCAAAAACAAAGCTATAGAACCCAATCTGTCCGAATATTTAACCCATAACTCGAGGGAAGTAGACAGTTTAATACCTTTCCCAAGGGTATTTGTGCATAAGTGAATGCGAGTAATTCAACTGGAATTTGAACTTGGCTCCCCAATTTTTTTTCCAAGTTGATAGCCACTGCACCACAACGCACATTCATTGATCAAATTCAGTCAGTCAGTTAAGTGCCATACGTGAAACACACTTGGGCAATCATGTCTTGAAAGAGACATGACTGACTGTGCAGAAGATTATCCCGCAGTAGGTTGACATTGCTTTCTGCGGTAGACTGGTTGCCAGCCAAGGCTATAGAACCCAATCTGTCTTGTTATTTAACCCATAACTGGAAGGAAGAGACGGATTAATACCTTTCCCAAGGGTATTTGCACGTAAGTGAATGCAATGAATTTAACTGGAATTCGAACTCGGCTCTCCGATTTCTTGTTCCGAGCCGATATCCACTGGACCACCATGCACATACACAACTTAAAAACAATTTTGAAAGTCAGTCTGTCCTCAAATTTACGTTAGAACTTATTAATAATGCACTTCCATTCTTTGATTCCAGCAGACATAGATTTACTACTTTCAAACCAACTAGCATAAACTCATGGCTTCTTAATTATAACAATGAATGCAACTAATGATATAAGTTAGCTGTTATAAAAAACTTAATTCAACAAACACAAATTATATCCTCTTCCAAAGCCATATTCTATAAAGAATTACATGTTAAACACTTTTTAACAATGAAAGAGACGAATTAATACCTTTCCCAAGGATATTTGTGCGTAAGTGAATGCGAGGAATTCAACTGCAATTTGAACTCAGCTCCCCAATTTGTCGTTTTGAGTCAATATCCACTGCACCACAATGCACATCCAACAAATTGCTGAGGAATTCAACTGCAATTTGAACTCAGCTCCCCAATTTGTCGTTTTGAGTCAATATCCACTGCACCACAATGCACATCCAACAAATTACTGAGAGAAAATGTTGAAATATTGAGGAAACTTATTGTCAATTGATCTCCATTAAATTCTAACATTTATTGGCATGAATACTCAGTGAAATCAAATAATAACAGAAATAAAAACAGTTGATAAAAATTCATAATTTCTTCAACTTTTCTGACATAGTAGTTAATATATTTTGTAAATTGGTATGAAGACTGTAATAAGAAACCACTCCACTATCTTTCCAAATCTTAATTTTCAATTAAGTTGTCATACTCCAGCTTTGAGTTATGATTCTGCTTGCCTTAAGGGATCTCCATTCACTCAACTATTTCCTTCCTAATCAAAATCAATGAAGTAAAGGGATCTGTGGAGAGTGATAATTACATAAAAGACATGAGATAAAAAAAAAAGTCAAAATTTAGTATAACCAAAGAAATTTATGGCTGTCTAGATCAAATAAACTGCCTCTCATATTTGATCATCATGACATTTATTTTGTGGGAAACTTAAGAAATAATATTAAAAAAAGACCTTTTCTTTTATATTTAAAAAAAAAAAAGAAAAAAGAAATTCATATTTTGTCATAAACTATTATTCTGCTAGGAAACTTCAGATAAAATGATTTACTATAACATTAACAAAACAATTCTTTATTGTCTTTTTAGCGACATTTTAAACTATTAGCTACTAAATTTAATTTTTTTTTTAGTCATAGTTCAAAATTAAAAATTGGACAACAATAAACTTTGAAAATCAATTCAATCTTGCAACTTTGATTGTTTATATAATCTATAATATAAATTTCTTATAAAATGCATTGCAAATGATTTTCATTACAAAAATGCATTTCAAGTGATTTTAATCATGGAAAAGCATTGCAAATTGATTTTTTATGATAAAAAAAATGAACTGCATGTACCCATGGGTAGATTTAATTGAACAAGCATTAAAACTACTCTTCATTCTTATGTTTCTACTCGCAGTATAGCCCGGCGTTGCTCGGGTGTAATGAAAGCTTTAAAACTAATCCATGGTCCTGGAGCTCAGACTAAATAATATTTGTGTGAAATTTGGTGAGAATCGGATAAAAATTGTGGATTTGTATAAAGGACATACAGACAGATAAACAGACACACGCACACACAAACATCTTGCCTTTTATATACATATATATATATATATATATATATATATTATTCATTTTCTGCACTATTGTAAGAACTGCAAGCTTGAAACTTCTGAATATTGTTTCTTATGTCTTTATCTATGAGTGTATCAAATCTGATTAAAATCAAACCACTCCTTCTATAACCTGATTTTTTCAATTATCGATTTTCGATATTTATCGAGGATACCTCAATACAAAACCTAGCTAAGAACACTCGCAGATGCTTATAGTACAACTGTGTAAATTTTCAAGAAAATTGGTTCAGCCATTTTGGAGTCTATAGGTAAGGGATACACAGACACACACACGCAGACAAAGTTCCATTTATAAATAAGTTTAGATAAATAGTCATGAAGTAAATATGGAAAACAATAATAGAATTTATAAAGCATTAAGGTCACATGGTTCAGTGGATGAAAGTGTTCATTTGATCCAGTGATTTCACCCAAAGCCTTGGGAGTTCAATACCTGGCAACAGTAGTGGTGAACAAAAACTTACAGAGTTGAGTTAAATAAAGGTAACTAAAATATCCAGAAATGACATGACTCATAAAATGAGAACAATCTATCCCAGTGATTGAAATAAAGGATTCAGTTCAAAATTCTAGTCACCTGAAGATGGTCAGAATGTACAATGGCTGAAACATCACGAATATGATAATGAAGATGAGAACTACAATTTAAACAATGTAAAAAATGCATTACTTTATGATAAAGATTAATTGCAAATGAATCTAATCTAAACTTATTTATAAATGGAACTTTGTGTGTGTTTCCGTTACCTATAGACTCCAAAATGGCTGAACTGATTTTCTTGAAAATTTACACAGTTGTACTATAAGCATCAAGGTACCCTCGATAAATATCGATAATCAAAAAAATTGGGTTATAGAAGAAGTGGTCCGATTTGAATCAAATTTGATACACTCATAGACAAAAACATAAGAAATGATATTCAGAAGTTTCAAGGTTGCAGTTCTTACAATAGTGCAGAAAATCGATAATATATATATATATATATATATATAAAAGGCAAGATGTTTGTGTGTGTGTCTGTTTATCTGCCTCTATTTTTTCAGCCCTTTTATTTTAGTTTTTGCTTCGGGTTTGACTCTAAGTAGGTATAATTATTGTTCTTAGTCCCAGCCATGATACCAGAGGACTTATTTAGCTTTCAAAATTCAGTTTATGACGAAAAAGCTTTTTGATATCGATATCAGGAAATCAAAATTTGACTTACATCCATTCATTTTTCTTTCAGTCTACGGTTTCGCTTTAACTGGAAACAGTGAATTGGAGTAGATAGACTAAACTATCGCCCGGTTCACACTCCACCCATGTCTAATGAACAGGTGAAGAAGCTCATCCCTTGTTTCCTGTTTAGGATGTGGTTTCTGGTTTTCTCTTACGTAGCCCCCTGCGCATCAGTGGCGTTTTTGCCTTGCTTGAGGTGATATGATTAAAAAAAAACAAAAAAAAAAACTATTGCTTTTTAGTCTTTCGTGCCAATGTCCAAAGAGTCTGAGCTCCAGAACCATGGATTAGTTTTAAAGTTTTCATTACACCCAAGCAATGCCACACTACACTGCTAGTTTGACTATAAAAATACATTGCAAAAGATAGGTTTTTGTTTTTTTTTTGCTATAAAAACACTTTTTTTAATATAACAACAAACTTGAAATGATTTTTACTGTTAAAAGGTACTGTAAATGATTTTTCCAATAATATGATGATAAATGATATCTTATGATAAATATGCATTGCAAGTGATTTTTTAATATAAGAACGCACTACAAATGACTTCAATAAATTACAAGTAACTTTTCTTATAAAAAACGGCTTATAACTTTTAAAAAGAAAATGCATAAATTATTTTTATGATACAAAGGAATTGAGAAAGATTGTTTTTACTAAAAAAATTCATTAGAAATGATTTTTACTCTAAAAATGCAATGCAAATGATTTTTTTATATGAAAATATAATGGAAAAGATTTTTTACTAAAAAGACATTACAAATTTTTTTTTCTGTGAAAATGAAAGTCATATTCTTTTTATTATAAAATAGTTATAACCTTAAAAAAGCATAGCAAATGATTTTTACTAGAAAAAAAACATTGTAAAGGATATTTACTATAAAAATACATAAGTATTCATAAAAATTATAATATGAACAAAGCTTTTCTCCTATGATGAGATAAAGAAAAATAGAAAACACTTATTTATGTAACATGTTTCACTTTTATTAAAGTTTCATCAGAGAATAAATATAGAGAAAAGAAAGAAATGTTGGTTATTTACACTATTTACATTGTTTGAATATTCACAATGTTTCAGCTTTTGTACACTCCAGTCTTCTTCAGGTGATTATAATTTTACATTCACCACAAACTTAACAGAAAGAAAAATAGAAATATCAGGTGTAGATGACCATGTATGGAAGTAAAGAAAGGTCACTGCTTCCTGTGAGATAAAGTTGAAATAATAGGCAGAGAACACTACTAGAAAAAACAAAAAATAAGGAATCAATGCATATACTAGGCCACAAGTTGACCAAGCATAGAAACGAATACAGTATGAGAACCAGAAATATGAATTTTTCAAGTAAAATAATAACAAATAACAGAACTGCAATAATTAGAGAGTTGAGTAAAAGGGAGATAACTGATACTGACAAGGCTTGTGGAACTAGAACGATCTACCCTGGTGAATGAAAAAAAATGGTTAGAAAATTCCTGTCACCTAAAGAAGGTAGCCAAAACATTATGAATATGGCAACAAAGATCAGGACAACAGTTTGAACAATGTAAATAGGGTAAATAATTCCAATACTTCAATCTCAGAAATATCTTCTTTATGTGCCATGTCCCTTCAGATATGGCACATCATGGACTTCCACTTGGCTCTGTTTCTAGTTGCTCTCAACATTTTACCTCTTGGTATCTCTCCCAAACACTGTTCTGCCATCCATTTGCACAGGCCTATCAAGTATGTCCTATGCTGCTTTCCTCTGTCTCTCTTTTACTCTACCTGCTCTTTGAGTATTAAATTCTCCAGGCCCTTCTTCCTCATTACATGTCCCAGGAACTTCATCTGTCTCTTCCTGATATTAAATGTTTTCTTCAAATTTGCATCCCCTCCAGTACCTCATTGTTAGTCATGTGCTCAGTTCATAGTATCCTCAGCATCTTTCTGTAAAACCACATTTCTGCTGCCTCAAGCCTCTCCTTTATTCTTGATGAGATTTTCATATAGAAAAACACATCACACAGCAATCCAGCACTCTTGTCTTTGTTTCCAATGAGATTTTCTTGTTTCACAGTACTCTGGTTAGCTTTTGAAATGCATCTTTAGCCATGCAAATGCATCTTTGGATCTCAATGTTGCACTTTCCGTCTGGCATTTTTACTTTTATGCTGTTTTATTTTCATTGGTTAATCATGTGCACATGCATTGGATTTGTTAAATAAACATCAGGGTGATTTGTAAGATTCCAAATTCAAGGTAAGAGAACATGTCCATTTGAATTTTCCAGAAATCAATGAATTCCAAGTCTAACTGAAAAACCACAAATATTGCTCGATCTCTGTAAATATTTAATAATTCTAGTTTGTCTATGTGGAATTCAAATGATAATGTCTATTTCCAAGTGTGTATATAGATATTATGCTTGTTGGTTTTTTGCCTGTTGATTGGGATTGCGTCTACAATTTCTCTTAGCTAAATGTACTTCATTGAATTCATCAATAAGAAGTTTTGGCGATGTAAAATGTTTTTGATGTATATTTATAGTTTTTAATATTGTCATTAGTAAGCTCTCAAAGTACTTTTAATGTAAAGATTTTTTTTTAATCGTGTTGCTCCAAACAAGGCATTTTCCTGCTACTGTTGTGCAGGGGGTTACATAGGAGGAATGTTATGAAGAGTGAGAGGTTGCAGGGGGTGTCAGGAAGAGAGTAGGAGAGGGAAGAGAGTACTGATGAGAGTGGGGTGGATGTAGAAAAGCATGAGAGAGAGGATGTAAATTAGTGAGACAGGAGGTGACTATTGACTTTACAATTAAATTCTTGGAGATTGTAGCTGTCAGGAGGGAAGTATGTGGGGAGAATTCCACAAGTGGGAAGTTTGAGAAAAGAAGCTGCTGGAGTAGAATTTGCGTTTACAATTTATTGGCTTCACAGTAAAAGGGTGGGACCTAGTTGCTAATCTTGTGGCTCGAGGAAATTCATATATAGGTGGTAATTATATTCTTTTTTGTTAATGAGGTTGAGATTTATTAAATATTTGATTATGTATTAAAAAAGTAGCTTAAAAGTGTTATGAATACTGTCAAGAATGATTGTTAACATGTATTCATAAAGATTATTATATCTTCTTCTGTCCAGTTTTACTTCCCTTTTTCCCAGTGTCCGAGGGTTGGAAGTTCTGCCATGCCATCCAGGTCTGATGTTCATTAATGGTGTGATAGGACCCACAACAGAGTGACCCACCCAACCACGAATGACACCTTCACTATTAGTTCTGACCCCGTTATTTCTAACCATAACTGGATTTGACATGACATATGAAATTGAAGCAAATTTTCACGGCTGGATGCCCTTCCTAACACCAACCCCTCCAAAGGGGACAGGTATTTGTCGAGTCACCATCTCGCCATAGTTCGCCGCTAACTGGAGCAATGTGCTTGTCCGTTGTCAAGTAGATGGTCATCCTCTGAACCGCTACCACTCTTGCATTGGGTGCCACATGAACTACTGCTACCCAAGGAAATAGAAGGATAGTTTATCGAGGTTTACTCCTCTAAATCTGCAGAGTTGACATCACCACTAACATCCAAATGCTGTTTATTCGTGATCGACACTATGTGAGTCACCAACCAAGGTCAACAGACCCCGTTCAACCAAGGTTTTGAGTCAGTTTGGTTATAGGGTGCCAAACACTTGCCTGAGACTACCTTTTACAAGGTTATTTCTCTATGTATACAAAACATATACAGTGATGTACATTCAAATGCAATAGATATTGGTTTTGAATGAGAAACCAGAGATCAGAGTTCAAATCCCAGTGGAATTCATTGCATTTACTTTTGCATAAGTACCCTTCAGGAAGGGTATTAATCCACCTCTTCTCCCTCCAGTTTTTAGCAGGGCAGATTGGGTTCTATCACCTTGGCTGGTAAACAGTCTACAACAGAAATTAATAGCAACCTACTGCAAGAAGATCTGCCTAGTTAGTCAAGGATTGAAAGAGACATCCAAGTATATATCAGGTATGGCACTTAACTGAGACAAAACATTGATAAAATACTTATTCTTCATCATGTGCCATGTTCTTTCAGAACGTAGGTGATCATGGACTTCCACTTGGCTCTGTCTCTTGCTGCTCTCAATATTTATTTTGTGCTATCTCTTCTAAGCCTTGTTCTGCCAACCATTTGCTCAGATCTAACAAGTATGTATTGCACTGCTTTCCCCTCTCTTTCCCTTTATCCGAGTATTAAGTTCTCCAGGCCCGCCTTCCTCATTATGTGTCCCAGGAACCTCATTTTTCTTTTTCTGATATTTAGTATGATAAGAATACTTAACCAATGGTTCTGAATTTGTATTTTAAAAATTTCTTTCATAAAATGTGATTTTATTTGTTCAAAGGTAATTATCTCACATTTATTGCCTTTATTGCTTGAACACTTATATGTCTATGCTTTCTTTTTTGTCTATGTGCTGTGTCCTTTCATGATATATGCAATCATGGCCTTCCACATCTTCCTATCCCTTGTAGACCTTATCACTCTTTCACTTGTTACCCCACCCAAACCCTGCTCTACCATGCATGTGTTCAAGCCCATCAAGTATGTCATGTGTTGCTTTCCTTTATCTCTCCTGTGAGCATCAGATTCTCCAAGCACTCTTTCCTCATTACATGTCCCAGAAACTTCAGCTGTCTTTTTCTGATGTTAAGCATAAATTTTCTTTTCATTTCGATCCTATTCAAAACCTTGTCGTTACTCACATTTGGTCCATAGTATCCTCAGCATCTTTCTGTAGAACCTCATTTTGGTCACTTCAAGTCTTTTCTTCATCTTTAATAAGACTGTCCAGTATTTGCTGCATATTGAATGATAGATATCACATCAGAGTAAAGTACTCTTTTGCTTGTTTCCAATTAAATTTTCCTCTCTCTCAATACTTTGCTTAGTTTTTAGAATGTGTACTTGGCCATGCCAATATGTATTCAGATCTCAGTATTGTACTTTCCATCTTTTGATAGAAAACTTTCATGGTATTTAAATTTCTGCATTTCTTCATTTTTAGTATTCACAGCCTGCAGATGGCATATTAGACGTCTCTTTTTGCTGATGATCATACATTCAGTTTTCATCTATGCTAATTAGACAGTCATTTACATAGCATTATAATTTCAATTAATATTTAAAAAATAAATATTACCCATAAATAATTTTATTTTCTTTTGTAGTCATGAAAATAAATTTTCTCAGAGAAAATTTTCATGGTGACTTCATTTTAAAAAGAAAAAGAATCAATATTTTGATTACAACTAGAATATTTGAAAAAGCTTTTAAAATAGCAAGTGAATTAGATCTGGATCCAGCTTTAGTAAACATCTTTGTTTGTCAACGCTTTAACCTCAGAGAAAAATATTTAATTTTTCAAGGTGTGTGAGAAGTACAACACAAACAAATATATAACATCGTTTACCAGTGCTAAGATTGCTTCTTTATTATTTAAAGCAATTTTAAGAATATTTTTCTCGTCATGCCTTCGTTGTTATTAGGAATATGTTATTAGTAAAACTGAATAGAACAAATCTATCCACTAATGAATCATCAAGAAAAACAATAAGAGGAATTTTTTTCTCTTAGTAACTGAATGAATTTAAGCATGCTACTAGATGTGGTGCAATGGATATCAGCTTGGAATGAGAAATCGAAGAGTTGAGTCCAAATTCCAGTTCAATTCATTGCATTCACTTATGCATAAATACCCTTAGGCAAGGTATTAATCCATCCCTTCTCTCTCCAGCTATGGGTTGAATAGCACTCCAGATTGGGTTCTATAGCCTTGGTTGGCATCCAGTATACTGCAGAAAGAAATGGGAATCTGCTGTGAAGAAAGTCTTCTGTCTAGTCAGTCATAAATAGAAATAGACATAATTGCCTGAGTGTGTAAGGCATAAGGCACTTAACTGACTGACTAGATTAATGACTTGTATTTTTTTTTAATCATGTCACCCCAAGCAATATAAGACTACCACTAGTGCACAGGGGGTGAGAGAGACAAACAAAAAAAAAAACAGGGTACAGATGGTGTTGAAGAAAGATTACTGTTTTATTGTTAAACAAGATCCATTTTTCTGAACTTTTGTCAAATTTTATAATGTTTATTACTGCTTTATTGCACTTTATAATACTTTAATATAATGTTTTGTTATCTTTATGATTCTGTCATAACTACACTATATCTTAACCTATCATGTTATATATGTGCTATCTAGACAAGTTCATTTCTATCAATGGCAAAAACTATCTAGAGAACGGTGGTCTTTCATTTTTTGGCACTTCAGTTTTTGTTTTCTCATTATTTTAGGACAGATGCATTGCAGAGAAGCTTTCCTAGACTGGCAATACCAACGCATTAGTCAAGGAATGGTTCTAGCGATTCTATTTGTTGAGAAAAACTACAAATAAAAACATCTGCTGCTGATCTTCTACTGTGGCTCTATTGAGAGTGTGCTGGCAAATAGCATCACTGTTTGTTACATCAGCTGCTCAGCAGTAGACAAGAAAGCTTTCAAGAGAATTCTAGATATCTGGTCGGGTGCTCCTGCTATCCACCTAGTGGTCCTTGACAAAATCCAACGGAGAATCTGGAATGTGATCGATTCTGACTTGGCAGCTCAGATAGTCACTTTTTGACTGGCACAATGTGGCTTCCCTGTGTCTCTTCTACAAATATTTTCATGGCTTCTGCTCCGATAAACTTAAAAGAAAGTCGTGCCACCTATAACTGAATTTACTCGAGCAACAAGACTAGCAACTAGGTCCCACCCTTTTACTGTGTCACCAATAAAATGTAAATGCAAATTCTACTCCATCAGCTTCTTTTCTCACACTTCCCACTTGTGGAATTCCCTTCCATTTACTTGCTTCCGTGACAACTACAATCTCCAAGCATTTAAATGTAAAGTCAATAGTCATCTATCTCACTAACTTGCATCCCCTCTCATGCTCCTTTCTCCGTCCACTCTACTCTCATCATTATTCTCATCTTTCTCTTACCCACTTCCTGACACCCACTACAACCTGTCACTCTTTCTCATAACTTTCCTCCTATCTAACCCAACAGTGGTAGTAAAATGCCTTGCTTGGGGTGATACGATTATAAAAACAAAAAAATTGCCGAGAAAACAATCAGTTTTTCACCACCATTTACTTCTTGTTGTCAAAACAGAGAAGGAAATATCATGTAATACATAATATACATTGTTCAGACTATTGTTCTCATCTTTATTGCCATATTCATGATGTTTCAGACGTTTATGCCCTGATTTTTTCAGGATCTATCTTATATTTTTGAGATGGATATTGTAATTATTTACATTATTCAGACTATTGTCCTCATCTTTATTGTCATATTCATGACGTTTCAGACGTTTACAGCCCTGATTTTTTCAGATCTATCTTTATTTTGAGATGGGATATTGTAATTATTTACATTATTCAGACTATTGTCTCATATGTTTATTGTCATATTCATGACGTTTCAGACGTTTATGCCCTGATTTTTTCAGGATCTATCTTTATTTTTGAGATGGGATATTGTAATTATTTACATTATTCAGACTGTTGTCCTCATCTTTATTGTCATATTCATGACGTTTCAGACGTTTATGCCCTGATTTTTTCAGGATCTACCTTTATTTTTGAGATGGGATATTGTAATTATTTACATTATTCAGACTATTGTCCTCATCTTTATTGTCATATTCATGACGTTTCAGACGTTTATGCCCTGATTTTTTCAGGATCTATCTTTATTTTTGAGATGGGATATTGTAATTATTTACATTATTCAGACTGTTGTCCTCATCTTTATTGTCATATTCATGACGTTTCAGACGTTTATGCCCTGATTTTTTCAGGATCTATCTTTATTTTTGAGATGGGATATTGTAATTATTTACATTATTCAGACTATTTTCCTCATCTTTATTGTCATATTCATGACGTTTCAGACGTTTATGCCCTGATTTTTCAGGATCTATCTTTATTTTTGGATGGGATATTGTAATTATTTACATTATTCAGACTGTTGTCCTCATCTTTATTGTCATATTCATGACGTTTCAGACGTTTATGACCTGATTTTTTCAGGATCTATCTTTATTTTTGAGATGGGATATTGTAATTATTTACATTATCTATACTATTGTCCTCATCTTTATTTTCATATTCATGACGTTTCAGACGTTTATGCCCTGATTTTTTCAGGATCTATCTTTATTTTTGAGATGGGATATTGTACCATTTACATTATTCAGACTGCTGTCCTCATCTTTATTGTCATATTCATGACGTTTCAGACGTTTATGCCCTGATTTTTCAGGATCTATCTTTATTTTTGAGATGGGATATTGTAATTATTTACATTATTCAGACTGTTGTCCTCATCTTTATTGTCATATTCATGACGTTTCAGACGTTTATGCCCTGATTTTTTCAGGATCTATCTTTATTTTTGAGATGGGATATTGTAATTATTTACATTATTCAGACTGTTGTCCTCATTCTTATTGTCATATTCATGACGTTTTAGACGTTTATGCCCTGATTTTTTTCAGGATTCATCTTTATTTTTGAGATGGGATATTGTAATTATTTACATTATTCAGACTGTTGTCCTCATTTTTATTGTCATATTCATGACGTTTCAGACGTTTATGCCCTGGATTTTTTCAGGATCTATCTTTATTTTTGAGATGGGATATTGTAATTATTTACATTATTCAGACTATTGTCCTCATCTTTATTGTCATATTCATGACGTTTCAGACGTTTATGCCCTGATTTTTTCAGGATCTATCTTTATTTTTGAGATGGGATATTGTAATTATTTACATTATTCAGACTGTTGTCCTCATCTTTATTGTCATATTCATGACGTTTCAGACGTTTATGACCTGATTTTTTCAGCATCTATCTTTATTTTTGAGATGGGATATTGTAATTATTTACATTATTCATACTATTGTCCTCATCTTTATTGTCATATTCATGACGTTTCAGACGTTTATGCCCTGATTTTTTCAGGATCTATCTTTATTTTTGAGATGGGATATTGTAATTATTTACATTATTCAGACTGTTGTCCTCATCTTTATTGTCATATTCATGACGTTTCAGACGTTTATGCCCTGATTTTTTCAGGATCTATCTTTATTTTTGAGATGGGATATTGTAATTATTTACATTATTCAGACTGTTGTCCTCATCTTTATTGTCATATTCATGACGTTTCAGACGTTTATGCCCTGATTTTTTCAGGATCTATCTTTATTTTTGAGATGGGATATTGTAATTATTTACATTATTCAGACTGTTGTCCTCATCTTTATTGTCATATTCATGACGTTTCAGACGTTTATGCCCTGATTTTTTCAGGATCTATCTTTATTTTTGAGATGGGATATTGTAATTATTTACATTATTCAGACTATTGTCCTCATCTTTATTGTCATATTCATGACGTTTCAGACGTTTATGCCCTGATTTTTTCAGGATCTATCTTTATTTTTGAGATGGGATATTGTAATTATTTACATTATTCAGACTGTTGTCCTCATCTTTATTGTCATATTCATGACGTTTCAGACGTTTATGACCTGATTTTTTCAGCATCTATGTCATATTCATGACGTTTCAGACGTTTGCCTTTGATTTTTTTCAGGATCTCTTTCTATTTTGAGATGGGATATTGTAATTATTTACATTATTCAGACTGTTGTCCTCATCTTTGTCATATTCATGACGTTTCAGACGTTTATGCCCTGATTTTTCAGGATCTATCTTTATTTTGAGATGGGATATTGTAATTATTTACATTATTCATACTATTGTCCTCATCTTTATTGTCATATTCATGACGTTTCAGACGTTTATGCCCTGATTTTTTCAGGGATCTATCTTTATTTTGAGATGGGATATTGTAATTATTTACATTATTCAGACTGTTGTCCTCATCTTTATTGTCATATTCATGACGTTTCAGACGTTTATGCCCTGATTTTTTCAGGATCTATCTTTATTTTTGAGGTGGATATTGTAATTATTTACATTATTCATACTATTATCCTCATCTTTATTGTCATATTCATGACGTTTCAGACGTTTATGCCCTGATTTTTCAGGATCTATCTTTATTTTGAGATGGGATATTGTAATTATTTACATTATTCAGACTATTGTCCTCATCTTTATTGTCATATTCATGACGTTTCAGACGTTTATGCCCTGATTTTTCAGGATCTATCTTTATTTTTTGAGATGGGATATTGTAATTATTTACATTATTCAGACTGTAATCCTCATCTTTATTGTCATATTCATGACGTTTCAGACGTTTATGCCTGATTTTTTCAGGATCTATCTTTATTTTTTGAGATGGGATATTGTAATTATTTACATTATTCAGACTGTTGTCCTCATCTTTATTGTCATATTCATGACGTTTCAGACGTTTATGCCCTGATTTTTTCAGGATCTATCTTTATTTTTTGAGATGGGATATTGTAATTATTTACATTATTCAGACTGTTGTCCTCTCTTTATTGTCATATTCATGACGCGTTTCAGACGTTTATGCCCTGATTTTTTCAGGATCTAATAACTTTATTTTGAGATGGGATATTGTAATTATTTACATTATTCAGACTGTTGTCCTCATCTTTATTGTCATATTCATGACGTTTCAGACGTTTATGCCCTGATTTTTCAGGATCTATCCTTTTATTTTGAGATGGGATATTGTAATTATTTACATTATTCAGACTGTTGTCCTCATCTTTATTGTCATATTCATGACGTTTCAGACGTTTATGCCCTGATTTTTTCAGGATCTATCTTTAATTTTTGAGATGGGATATTGTAATTATTTACATTATTCAGACTATTGTCTATATCTTTATTGTCATATTCATGACGTTTCAGACGTTTATGCCCTGATTTTTCAGGATCTATCTTTATTTTGAAATGGGATATTGTAATTATTTACATTATTCAGACTGTTGTCCTCATCTTTATTGTCATATTCACAATATTTAGTCATTGTACACTCCAATCTTCTTCAGGTGGTTTGAATTTAAAACAAAACCCTTTATTTTGATGATTGGGGTAGATTGTACAATGACTGAAATGTTGTGAATATGACAATAAACATGAGGACAACAGTCTGAACAATGTAAATAATTACAATATCCCATCTCAAAAATAAAGATAGATCCTGAAAAAATCAGGGCATAAACGTCTAAAACGTCATGAATATGACAATAAACATGAGGACAATAGTCTGAATAATGTAAATAATTACAATATCCCATCTCAAAAATAAAGATAGATCCTGAAAAAATCAGGGCATAAACATCTGAAACGTCATGAATATGGCAATAAAGATGAGGACAACAGTCCGAATAATGTAAATAATTACAATACCCCATCTCAAAAAATAAAGATAGATCCTGAAAAAATCAGGGCATAAACGTCTGAAACGTCATGAATATGGCAATAAAGATGAGGACAACAGTCCGAATAATGTAAATAATTACAATTCCCCATCTCAAAAATAAAGATAGATCCTGAAAAAATCAGGGCATAAATGTATGAAACGTCATGAATATGGCAATAAAGATGAGGACAACAGTCCGAACAATGTAAATAATGTAAATAGCTCATCTCAGAAATATAGAAAAATAATGAAAGCCAGTACAAAAATCCTGTGTTCCACTTGTTTGAACTGTTACCCTCAGGACAGTTTAGTTCTATTTCTTCCCAAAAAATGCTTGTGGGTAAGTTTTTATCCTTGGATACTGCATAAAATAGAAGTCAGTGCCTGCTGAAAACTTTCATTGTCATTTTTTCATGTTATTACTTTTCTTTATTCAATAGTTTTTGTTTTTTTTTTTGCATGCGTGTATGTATTGGTGCACCTGGGGTCTGCTTTTCAAATTCATTATGCATTGCACAGTGACAAGAAGAATAAATAAATAAATTCTTAATTCAATTTTAAAGTCTGGAGATAAATGATTAGCTTTGAAACAAAAAAAAAAAAACTTCATATTTTCTATTGCTTGATTTTTTTAAATCATTTCCCCCCAGACAAGGCAATAATGCCACCAAGTTGCAAACAGTTACTGAGTATGAAGTAATATGAAGCTAACTTAAAATTATAATACAACACTTTGATTCAGTGAAAGAAAAAGACAAATGATACATTTCACCCTAAGGAAGGCAATAAAAATACAAGGGTATACTGAGTATGAAAGAATAAGAGAAATATGTTATTAAAGAGAGAATAATAAAAGAAAACAGCAGATAATGTACAACAGTGGATTTGAAATTTTTGAAAATCAGAGTTGACTACAAAGTTTGAAACCAGAAATTTGAAAGAAGAAACTGTTAACATAGAACATGTGGCTACATCTAGCCCTTTTGAATGTAAAATGATGAGACCTAACTGCTAATCTAGTCAGTCAGTTAAGTGTCATATGTGATACAAGATTTTGGCAATCATGTTTCGAAAGAGACATGACTGACTGGGTAGAGGATTTATCCCGCAGTAGATTGCCATTGCTTTCTGCGGTAGACTGGTTGCCAGCCAAGGTTATAGAACCTAATCTGTTCTATTATTTAACCCATAACTGGAGGGAAGAGATGGATTAATACCTTTTTCAAGGGCAATTGTGTGTAAGTGAATGCAAGGAATTCAAGTGGATTTCAAACTCAGCACCTTGATTTGTTGTTCTGAGTCAATACCCACTGCACCACAACGCACATCAGCCTATCTAGTACTGCGTTTAAATTGGTAAAGTAAAGGTACCAAAGAGGAAAGTACACCAGAATAATTATCATGAAACTATTTATAGAAGTGGCACAATGAAGCTATGTTATATGAGTGAAAAAGTGACTGAAGCCTAGATGCCAGGTCAGGACCACCAACATTGCAGATGTCTTTGGATTTTATCAAGAATCTCTGAATACATAGCAGAAGCCCCAGACCAGATTTGACAGTAATATTGTTATTTAAGTTGTTAAAGTTATTTTTTTGTTACTATTGATCAAGAAACAATGATTACTCTTTCAAATGGAGTGACTACATCAAATCCATAGCTTTATCTAGTGCTAGGATAGTTGAGCCAGGAATTTTTTCTCCTGAGAATCCATTTTGCACATTTATAAATCAACCATTCATCCATGCATTGAATACTGTTGCCATATCTGGCCTGGTGCTCCTGCTATTCATCTCAAGGTTCTCAACAAAATCTAAAGGAAGATCTGAAATATTATCCATCCTGACATGGCAGCTTTTCCTTCAGTCAGTTTCTCAGAGACAGGACATGGCTTCCCTCTGTCTTTTTTACAAGTATTTTCATGGCAACTGCTCTGACAAGCATTTTTTCATGGTTTCTTGACCACATGTATTTTTCTCGTGTTACTAGATTGGCATCAAGATCCCACCCTCACTGACAGAATAGTTAAATGTAACCACCTCTTGTATTCAAACAGTTTCTTTTCTCATACTTCCTGTTTGTGAAACTCCCTGTTTACTTTCTTTACTGATTGTTACAATCTCCTAAAGTTTAAATGCAACTTCAATTGCCATCTTGTATCTACATGATTCCATCCATCTCTTATCCTTTCTTCGACATCTCCTGCACCTTGTTTTTTTTTTTTTCACTGTAACCACTGCACATCAGTAGCAGTCCTGCCTTGCTTTGGGTAAATTGATAATGCCAGCTCATCTTAAATTATACCAAATGTATAATGTATAACACTAATATACAAATATGATATATACTAATATCATTATGTCATTTTCTTCCATGTTTGGGACTGTTTAAATGATTTATTTTGAGTTCTATCAAGCAAGGCAAAAATATATATGTCACACTTTCAATAAGATAGCTAAAATTAAAAAAGCAAGAACATGACATTATGACCTGCCTGTCACAGAAGTCAGTAGGTCTTAGTGAGGACAATCCTTTCTCAAACCTGGCAGAAACTTATCACAAATGAAAGAACTGAGCTAAACAACAGAAGCCACATCACTTAAGGTCTTTCAACAACAGTAACAACTACAATGGATAGCGTGTGTACCTAGAAGTGAAAATAATGACATATTCAAAATGCTGACACTTCACATTACCTCAAACAAAAGGTTAGGAAGAAACCCTCCCCCTAATACTGAAAAGAGTGAAAAACCTATTTTCCTGAAAAATTCTTTCAATACAAAGATTTTATAAATTTCAACTCAAAATTGCACTGGCTGCTCAGTCAATGAATGTTTCCTTATAAAGAAACTTTTAATATTACTATTACTCTGTATTTGATGATAGACAGCATACAGAACTGGATTTTATGGTGAAATTTTTTTATTTTTTTATTTTATACTCATTTCACCCCAAGCAAAGTTAAACTGCTTCTTGTACATAGAGGGTTACAGTGAGAGAGAAAATAAAGAAAGAAAAACGAAGCACCAGGGATGTTGAAGAAAGGATAAGAGAAAGATGGGAAAAGAAACAAGGTGTTTCACAGACAGGAAGTGTGAGAAAAGAAACTGATAGAGTAGTGGTGGTTACATCTGATTATTTTGATGTTAAAAGGGGTAGAACCTAGATGCCCATCCAGTAACATGAGTAAATTCTTGTGATTGGGGTACAAGGGGAAAAGATCATCAGAGGGAAAGCTGTGAAAATATTAATAAAATAAAACTACGGGATGCTATATTTCTGTCACTGACTAAAGTTGAGCTGCTAAATTAAGACCGATTACATTGCAGATCCTTCTGTGGATTTTCTCTGGAACCCCAAGATAAATACTAAGAGCACCCGACCAACAGTATTCAATGCAGACAAATAGTAGATTTATAAATGTGCAAGAGGAATTCTAATGAGAAAAATTTCCTGGCCCTACACAGTGACCCAACCTTAACAACAGTAGACATGGCTATTGATTCAATGTAGTTCTTCCACTTGAGGAAGGTTGAGAAAGTGAGGCCAAGTAGGTGCAGTGTGTTGCTTTCTGGGAGACTAACATCATCCATACTGTTGGAAGGTAGGAAAGTTTATTCACAGTAAAAAAAAGATTATATATTGCTCCAGAGGAAGAACCATTAAAAGTCAATAAATGCTGAATTTTTCCTTTTAGAGAAATGGTTAATATTACTTCCAGTATTAAAAGTATTAGACTCATCAGACCAGTTGCTAAAAATGGCTTTGAGTGAGTAATACTTATGGATTTGGATGAATCCCACCTTTCTTTGAACCTTGTGAACTGGCACTACAGAACCATTAACAAAGAATAAAAGAAAACCATATCACTTGAGGACATTTAAAAGTGGCAAAACTAAAATGGGTGTCCTATGTAACTCAAAAAGAAAATCCTCTCCACCATAAAAAGACTATTGTGTATTTATTTTTGAATATATATATATATATATATATATTTCCCTCTTGTTATGCTCATAAAAAGAGAGAGACAACAACGAGGCAGCATCAGCTCAGTTCATTAGAGGGACAATAGCATGGAAGCATTGGTGTTGTTCATTCTCTTTATAACAACATATGAAAACTCTTGGCACATTTGTACTCAAACAGTGTCTTAATATTTTGTTGCAATAATTATGTCATCAAGTAGTGTTTGTGTGTGTATGTATGTATATGTATATATATACTCTGGCATGTACGCATTGTTCATTCAGCAATTAATTAGAACACTCTCAGCTATTGGATGTGTATAATGATAATATACATGCTAAAAAGTCTGCCTCCTTCTACCGAGCGCACGTAGCTCAGAGGTAGAATCGCCGACTGATGCCAATCAGTCAGGTTTCAAAGGACTTATTTAGCCTTTAAAAATTCAGTTTACGACGAAAAAAACTTATTTGATATCGATACCAGGAAATCAAAATTTAACCTACATCCATTCATTTTTCTTTCAGTCTACAGTTTCGCTTTAACTGGAAACAACTATTGCTTTATAGTCTTTTGTGCCAACGTCCAAAGAGTCTGAGCTCCAGGACCATGGATTAGTTTTAAAGCTTTCATTACACCCGAGCAGCGCTGGGCTATACTGCTAGTCTGAAAAATAAAATGACATCTGGCAGTTCATTTCCACTTAATTTGTATCGACTATTTGGTTTCAAAGAGACCAAAATAAAAGTTATGTGTACCCAGACAAGCCATCAACAATTCTGGGGTGCGTTGGGATTTAGACAAAAAAAAAACAAAATTATAAAAGAAATCATAAAATAAATTTTTTTTCCAACCCATAGGGGTTTTCACCAATGATGTTTCATGAGGGAAATCATCAGGGGTTTGGGATCTATCAATATCAGATTCCCTTCTTCAATTGACATAATTAATGCTGACCAGACCCTAATCCACTTTACCATAATTGGTTACCAGTGTATACAACTCCATTTTTACTTTTGTAGCTTGATTGGTAATTCTGAATTTTTTATGTTTTCACCAACAACATATGGCCTTCAGCAATGATCAACTGACATCTTATTCTAATTATGCTGTCAATTTAATTTTTCAGTACCTTTTTGCAGAATAATTCAATGAAAAATGTGGTAAATTGTATTTTGCATTTGTTTTGTCTGAGGAATTGTCTAATTTTTATGTCTTAGAGGTTTTTTTCTCATGTTTCTTGCTTAGAATTGGATTTCTGGTTCTTTCTCAAGTCTCTGCCTAAAACTTTGAAATTCTATTTACTATTTATTGACTCAATAAGAGTAGACAGCTTATCCTCTCATCCCAGTTTCTATATGAGAACTTGAGTTTTGTTTAACAGCCAGTTAACCTCTGTGGGTTATTTAATGCCAAAAAATTGAGGTTTTAAAGTATTTTTTTAATGTTAGGTTATAGTGAGAAGGTTGATTTAGTCATATTTTGATTAATTTTTTTTTTTTTTTAAATATTTTTTACTTTTTTTTATTTTAGGAAACTGAAGATGTCTTCTAGTTTTGTATTAAAAATGTATTGTTGGTAATATTTTTCCTTGAAAAATGTATATTTTTCTATAGAAGTCTATTTTTATGTATATATTTCTATAAAAATCTATTTTTATATTTTCATAGTGTTTTGATCTTAGTTCAGGGTCAACTATTTGCCCATAGCTAGGACCCTAACAAGTGCTACCACCCCACATCAATGTGAACCCGGGAACAACAACAATTAAGAGGTGGTTTTATGCACCTTACAACCTCCTAATCAGAGGCCTTGCTGCCAGATGCAGTTTATTGTCATACCCAGGATCACATATGAGAACTGAAGTTAAGCAATGTCAAATCTGGTCAATTACTCTTTGATGTTCAGGTGGTAACAGGGGTAATAGCTCAGAATTTTTAATAAGAGAGGAAAGTTCTAATTCATGTTGGGTTCATGATATTCATTTATGCACAATTGGATGTGCGTTGTGGTGCAGTGGATATTGACTCAGAACAAGAAATCAGGGAGCCAAGTTCGAATTCCAGTTGAATTCATTGCATTCACTTACGCGCAAATACCCCTGGGAAAGGTATTAATCTGTCTCTTCCTTCCAGTTATGGGTTAAATTGACAAGACAGATTGGGTTCTATAGCCTTGGCTGGCAACCAGTCTACCACAGAAAGCAATGGCAACCTGCTGCAGGATAATCTTCTGCCCAGTCAGTCATGTCTCTTTGGAGACATGATCGCCCAAGCGTGTTTCACATATGGCACTTAACTGACTGACCCTTAGGAAAGATATGAATTCTTCTTTTCCCCTCAGCTATGAGTAACTTCGTAAAAGTTGTATCACTAAATCATTACCTCCAAAAAAAAGAATTCTTATTATATGAAAATATTTTCTGGCTTTAAATAACCTGCAGATGGTTGATAATGAATCTATACTGCTTGGGAATTTTCATTCAAACTTCCCTTTTAATTCGACTGAAATAATGACACAGAGTATATGACTTTTCAGCACTATCTGACTCAGTGATTGAACTCACATTTAGTTTAGATTCACCATCAACTGTCTGTTGTATTCCAGAAAGGTATGAGAAAGAAATTCATCTAGGTCCAAATTTTTCATTTTTTTAAATCCTTTCACCCCAAGTGATGCAGTAATGCAACTAGTCTGCAGGGGGTTATACAGAGTGAAAGTGAGAGAAAAGATTGACTATAAAGAGAATTGAGAAAAGGACAAAAGATGCCAAATGATGTTGCATTTAAATTTTTAAAGATTTGAGTTATTGAGAAAAGAAGGAAATGGAAGAGTGTTTCAAAGGTGAGAAATGATAGAAAAGAAACTTTTGAATTAGAAGTGGTAGTAGTATTTAGTTATTTCAACAGTAAATGGGTGGGACCTAGATGCCAATCTAGTTGCATGCTTCAGGGTACCAGAAATACAGGAACAAAACCTTAGAGCAGTTGCCATTAGAATAATTGTAAAAAAAAAAAAAAATGATCCTTTTTTACCTCAGGAAATCACTCTGGTCTGTAAGTGAAGCTTGCTGCTATAGTTTAGTCATAGATGACCATCTTGATATAGCAATGTTGAAATTACTTATTTTTTCCTAGCAAGATAGTCTCCCATGGCTAAACTGGTAGTGCCATGCTTCAATGATAGGAATGGTCTAGAATGGTAGATCATTCTCTTTCTGTTGTTGAAATTGAGAGATACTTTATATTATTATTTAGTATTTGCCATGTTTTCACTGACTCTAAGTCTGTGCTACCTTCACAGTGATTGAACTCAGAATTCTGCCACCAATTACACAGAAACCTTAATCTACTTGATTATATTCATAGGAAAATAGCCGAGAGTTCAGTTTGAAATTCTTTGAAGTATATTCAGATTGACAGATAACTGACAAGGCTGGAAGGTGTAACAGCTGAAATGTTGCAATGATGACAAGAAAGATTAGTATTTAAATTCAAATGTTAACAATGTAAATAGTGATAAGTCCTAATCCTCAAACTTCAAACAGAAAATAGCATCAAAGATAAGGATATTAGTCCAAATATAATGAATGTAAATACATATGAGCTAATCTAAGAAATTCATAGATAAAACAACAACAAAGATAAGGATATTAGTCCAAATGTAAGCAATATAAGGATGGCATCTTCTTCATTCTAAAAAAAAAAAAACTCCAAAAATTTAAATGCAATGTCAATTGCCATCTTTTATCTCCTTGACTCCTATGATTTTTTATCCTTTCCCCGACACCTCCTGAATCTTGTTCTCACTTTTCACTCTCTCGGGAAAGTGTTCGAGGCTATAATCAATGCTGAAATAGTTCATCATCTCACCGCCCACAAACTGTTCTCCGACAGGCAATATGGATTCCGATTTGACAGGTCCACAGCCGACCTGCTAACAACTGTAACAGAGTACATGCTACAGGCCCTTGATGAGGCTCGCGCGGTTGCTCTGGATATCTCCAAGGCTTTCGACAGGGTTTGGCACCCTGGCCTCCTATGCAAACTACGCGGTTATGGTATTACCGGTCGCCTGCTTGACCTAATCCAATCTTTCTTAAATAACCGCAAAATGAAGGTCATTCTGAATGGGCGTGCCTCTTCGTCCTACAGCACGAATGCTGGTGTCCCACAGGGCTCTATCCTGGGCCCAACGCTCTTCCTTATTTTCATCAACGACCTCCCAGATGAGATCAAGTCCCAAGTAGGCATCTACGCAGATGACACTACAATATACTCCTGCTCCAGTAAGAAACCTGTTGTGGCAGACAGACATAACCTCGCTGCTGACCTTGAGCGGGATCTACACTCTGTGGTGAACTGGGGCAAGAAGTGGCTTGTCAACTTCAATTCCTCTAACACCAAGCTGTTGTCTGTCAACCATTACAGGCAACCTCTTCTGCCTCCCATAAGCATGGACCAGATGATTCTCCCGGAGAGTAATACACTACGCCTCCTCGGACTTACCCTGTCCTCAGACCTCAAATGGAAGCACTATATTGAATCCATAGCAAAATCTACTGCTAAGAAGATTGGGTCACTATGTCGATCCAGGATGTTTTTTCCACCTGAATCCATCCTGCATATATACAAGTCAACCATCCGTCCGTGCATGGAGTACTGCTGCCATTTATGGTCAGGTGCCCCTGCCGTTCTCCTCAGTCTTCTTGACAAGCTCCAAAGGAGAGTCTGTAATGTGATAGGTACTGATCTGGCGACTCGTCTGCAGTCACTTTCCCATCGTCGAAATGTGGCCTCCCTCTGTCTCTTCTATAAATACTTTCATGGCTTTTGCTCGGATGAGCTTAAGTCACTGATGCCTCCTCAACAGGTGTTTACCCGTGCAACCAGACTGGCAACTGGGTCCCACCCATTCACAGTCAGGGTAGCCAAACGCAGACGACAATTCTACTCCTGCAGCTTCCTCTCTCACACTTCCTGCCTGTGGAACTCACTCCCGTATTCTTGCTTTCCTGACGGCTACGACCTCCAGAAATTTAAAAGCAAAGTTAATACTCATCTACTAACCACTGGACTCTAGCTCTCTCCCCTCCCCTGTATAATCTTCACGTTCTCTCCGCCCATGTATCTGTCATTGCACCTGCTTTCTCAGCTTTCTATCGTTCCTTTCTAACTAGCTTGTACTCCTCACTCTTTTCTAATTAATCTTTCTACATTTATGTAACCCCCTGCACATCAGTGGCGTTTCTGCCTTGCTCAGGGTGAAATGATTAAAAAAAAAAAAAAAAAAAAACTTAATGTTCTTTACACCAGTATTTTAATCCTTCGTTTACCCATTCTATATTGATGTAACCTTTTGCTCTCTTCTTATGTAGCCCCCTGTGCACTGGTGGCATTACTGTCTTGCTTGGGGTGAAACGATAAAAAAAAAGTAAATAAAAATAAAATTTTAAAAATATGAAATTATTGTTCATTGGTTAATAAAGGATATTCCTGATATTATGGATTAGCTTACTAGTTTTATTAATAACAAACAATATTATTTTGTTTAATTGAATTCACCCCAAGAAAGACAGTAAAGCCACTAAGACACAAGGAGTTACTGGGTGTGATGAAATTATAAAACAAAAACATTACTATTGAGTGACAGCAGAAGAAGAGTCATCAGGAAAACAGTAGATTTCTTACACACTTTCCACCTGTGTAAATTTCTTGTAATTATTTGCTTCCCTGAAAACTACAATCTTCAAAAATTTAAATAGAATGTCAATCATCAGTTTCTATTTTCTCAAAATCTGTTCAACTTTTGTTATTTCATCAATTCCTTGATTATATTCATAGGAAAATAGCAGAGAGTTCAGTTTTCATAGGAAAATCCTATCCTCAAAATAGTACCCAGTATTTACTCTAATTATAACCCCTGTATACTAGTGATGGTTTTACCTTGCTTGGGATGAAATGATTTAAACAAAAATAAATATCAAGAAAAGAATGAGTTGGGATCAGATAAAGATTAAATTTGACAGAATAATAAGATAAAGAACAAAAGGGAAAACATTTGTTTATCTAACATGTTTCACTTTTAGTAAAAATCTTCTAGTCAGAGTCCATCTTGCCCATTTACAAACCTATCATTTGTTCATGCATTGAATACTGTAGCTATATCTGGTCTGGTGCTCCTGACATTCATCTCAAGGCACTTGACAAAATCCAAAGTAAGATCTGTAATGTAATCAATGCTGACTAGGCATCATGTCTCAAGTCACTTTCTCAACGATGTGTCATATAGCTTCTCTCTGTGTTTTCTACAAATATTTTTATGGCATCTGCTCTGACAAGCTTTTATTTTTGTCCCCCTGGTGCCCTGACTGCATGAATTTAAGCATGCTACTATACTGGCGTTGTGGTGCAGTGGATATCAACTCTGAACTTGAAAGCTGAGAGTCGAGTTTGAATTCCAGTTTAATTCTTTGCATTCACTTATGCGCAAATACTCTTGAGAAAGGTATTCATCTATCTATTCTCTCCAGTTATGGTTAAATAACAGAACAGACTGGATTCTATAGCCTTGGCTGGCAACCAGTCTACCACAGAAATTAATGGCAACCTACTGCAGGATAATCTTTTCCCAGTCAGTCATGTCTCTTTTGAGACATGATTGCCAAAGCATGTGTCTTGTATGGCATTTAACTGACTGACTGACTAGATTGGCATCTAGGTACCAACCTTTAACTGCCAAAATGGATAGCCTAAAGGATCTATTAAACAATAGTAATAAAAGTAACATCATAAATTTCATAAAAGAAATTGGGATATCCAGAAAAATCTAAGAAAAATGGAAAAAAACCCCAAATACAATGCTTTTTTGGAAAATAAATATTGCCTGCTATATATTACTGGAAAACAAAAATATATATTATTACTGTTGCCATATCTGGTTGGGTGTTTCTGCCATTCATCTCAAGGTTCTTGACAAAACCCAAAGTAAGATCTGTAAAGTAATCGATCCTGATTAGGCATCATTTCTGTAGTCACTTTCTTTGATTAAAGCATGCTACTAGATTGGCGGTGGATGCGTGTTACGGTGCAGTGGAAATTGACTCGGAATGATACATTAAAGAGCTGAGTTCAAATTCCAGTTGGATTCCTTGGATTCACTTATACACAAATACCCTTAGGAAATGTATTAATCCATCTCTTCCCTTCAGTTATGGGTTAAATAACAGGATAGATTGGGTAACAACTAGTCTACTGCAGAAAATAATGGCAGCCTACTGCAGGATAATCTTCTGTCCAGTCAATCATGTCTCTTTCGAGATATGATTGCCCAAGAGTGTATCACTTACGGCAATTAACAGACTGACTAAATTGACATCTAGGTTTAACCTGTTGAAATAACTAAATGCGACCACTTCTACTTCAAGTTTCTTTTCTCATACTTCCTACCTGTGGAACTCTTCCATTTACTTGCTTCCCTGAGAACTGGAATCTTCAAAAATTTAAATGCAATGTCAGTTGCCATCTTCTCTCTTCTTGAATCGCATTCACCTTTTGTCTTTTCCTCAATCCTCCTTACACTCAGTCTTTACTCTTACTTTCATGATTGAAGTTGACGGGAAAGAATGGAGCCGGAAAAGAGTTTAACAAACGAGAAGTGCAAGAAAAGAAACTGTTAGCATAGAACATACAGTTGTATCTAGCCAACTCAACTATAAATTGATGAAACTTTGTTGCCAGTTTAATACTGTGCTCAAATTCATAAAGCCTAGGTACCATAGTGAAGAGCTCATTCAAAACACTTACCATGAAAGTATTTATAACACACACACACACACACACACAGAAATCAACTTTGTAGTAGTGAGAAAGAGACTGAAGCTGAGATGCTACTTCAGGATCCATAGTTTTGTGGATCCTTCTTTGGATTTTATCAAGAATTTCTAAATATATACCTGACATTGTTTAAAACTTTTCTAAAAACCTGCTTAGTGAATATGGAAGAGGCCAATGTAAAGATTATATTCAAAGTGTATATAATAATGGAATTCCTTGAAAAAAATATTGGAAGAAGAAAGGAGGACAATTTTTAGAATGTAAAGGTAACAAGTTTCCAAGAAATAAGATAAAATAGATCGCCACTTGAAAAAGAAAAATCCATCAGGAATAAGATGTGGAAAAATGTTTGTTTACAAGCTTAGATGGTCAAACTAGACTTATGTCCAGTTGAATTATTCAGATGTGATGTTGTGATGGCTTAGTTTTGCTTTTAAGCTAAAAGGAATGCCCTTCTAGTCATTTAATGTCAGCAAGATGGCCAACAGAGTATGTTGCATGTTATTTTATGTCTTTCAATTCATTTGTTTATCTGTTCCAAGAAGCAAGCAGAATGGAATTCAAACTAGTATGCCAGCCTATAATCTACAAAGTGCTTAAGCAAGTTTCTCAAAGTTTCATGTAACCTGGTCTTTTGAAAACAAAGGAAGATAAATTAATTCTTTTTCTTATCATAAATTGGAGAATACTTTTCTCCTTAATAGTGTTTGTCTGTTGTTATTTACAAAGTAGAGTTTCAAGAGAAGAAAGGGGTAGTGAGTTAACCAAGAAGGATTGAACTCATTCACAAAAGGTTTACAAAACAGTCAATGCTATACACACAAACACAAAAAGCCTACAATTTGTGGCTGACCTCTGAATTTAATATGTAAATGGATGACCTCAAAGTTCCTATTGCAAATCAGAGATACCAAAATCAAACAAGTGTGGAAGTTTACATATCTGAGGAGTGTTTTTGCAGAGGACAGAAAGTGTGACAGTGAAATCCAAAAACACAATGGGGTAGCCAAAAATGCATTCTTAAAGCATAGTACTGAGAAATAGTTTTTTTTTAAGTATAAATTTTGTCTAATGGCCTGTTTTGGAGGATGCGGGTAAGAATCCCATTGGAGGCTATATTTTCTTTATTCATTTTTTTAGAGTGTACAGACTAATAGACAAAATAAACACAATTTAAAACACATTGTGCCATCTTCTCATATACAGATATCCACTAAAAATATGCTGTCACATATGGTCTAGTGCTCCTGCTTTATTTTTAGTGACCCTTGAAAAAATCCAAAGAAAGATCAGCAATATTATTGGTTTTAATCTGGCATCTCAGTTTCAGTCTTTTTCCTACCCCCATAAAGTTGCTTCCCTCTACCTTTTCTATAGATACTTTCATGGGAATTGTTCCCTATGATACCTAGACTTCATCTTCTGAGTACTAGATTGGTGAAAAGGTTTCACCAATTTACAATTGAGTTGGTTAAATGCAACTGTATGTTCTATGCTGTTTCTTTTCTCATATATTATCTGCTCCATGCTTTCCATTTAACTATGATCTTCTAAAATTCTAATCTTCTAAAAATGCAATGTTATTTTCTATCTACCGTCTTCTTAATTATTCTTTTGTTCTTGCTCCTTAGTAATGTTTCTGTTTTCTAATATGTCAAAAGCCAGTAACCCTTTGTGTCTTAGCGGCTTTACTGCTTTGTTTGGGGTCAACTCATTTTAAAAAAATAAAACAAAAAAAACTAATGTAAATATATTGTTTACATTGTTGTCCTCATTTTTGTTGCCATATTCACAATGTTTTGGCCATTATAAACTCTGACCTTCAACAGGATCTGTCTATATTTCTGAGATAGGGTATTGTAATTATTTACAATATTTAAATTGTTGTCCCTATCTTTTTTGCCATATTCACAATGTTTTAGTCATTGTACGCTCAAGCCTTCTTCAGGTGATTGGAATTTCAAACTGAACCTTTTATTTCAATTACTGGAGCATATCATTCTCATTTCATGTGCCACAATACTTCCAAACATCTTGTAGTTATCTCCCTTTAACTCAACTCTCTAAGTTATTTGTTCACCACTGCTACTTTAACTAATGCTTTTATCCACTGGACCATGTGTCCTTGAGGACACCAGAGTTTGAATTTTTGGAATTTATAAACCTAATGTTCCATAACCATTTTTTTTCTTTACTAGAGCTCATACTGCAATCATTGAAGCTAATGATTTTCTCTAGCCCTCTGTTTACTGGTTCCAGTATAGTATTCATTTCTATGCTTGACCAGCCTAAATTTTTGTGGTCTAGTATGTGATCTGATTCCTTCAAATTTTGTAATTTTATGTTTTCTGTCATTTCAACTTCATCCCATAGAGGGTTGTAATCCCCTTTCTCCCTCCTTATGTGGTCAGCTATCCCTGACTTTTTAATTCCTCTAATGTTACCGTCTTGCGATATTCTTACAGCCTTATCTTAAGAGGGCGACCCAATTCTCTTTTATATTTCTTTCAGCAGCTACATGGAATGGCATACACAGTCCTTAATCATGTTCTTTTCTATTATCAGTTGCACTCGGGAGAATTATCGGCAAAGTGTAGAACCACATTTTAAATTGTCCTGATGTTATATGGACCACAGATCCTTTGTATATCCTTTTCATGAGTATAGCAATAAAAATGAGAACAACAGTCCAAACAATTTGAGATTGTAGCTGTCGAAAAGCAAGTAAACAAAATGGAATTCCACAAGTGGGAAGAAAAGAAAAAACTGCTGGAGTAGAACTTGCGTCTACATCTTATTGGTTTCACAGTAAAAGGGTGGAACCTAGTTGCTAGTCTTGTGGCTCGAGTAAATTCATATATAGGGAGCACCAATGAGCTAAGTTGATTGGAGCAGAAGTTGTGAAACTATTTGTAGAAGAGAGGCATGGGGAAGCCACATTGTGCCGGTGAGAAAGTGACTGTATCTGAGCTGCCAAGTCAGGATTGATCACATTACAGATTCTTTGTTGGATTTTGTCGAGGACTCATAGGTGGATAGCAGGAGCACCCGACCAGATATGGGAGCAGTATTCAATGCATGGGTGTGTGGTAAATTTATATATGCTTAGGCAACAGTACTTTCTTCATATGTGTTTTATTGAGCAGAATGTATGCAGAATGTCTTTAGTATTTGTCTATACTTCTGAGAGGTGGTCGTATTTATATTATTTACACTGTTCAGACTATTGTTCTCATCTTTATTGCCATGTTTACAATATTGTACATTCCAGTTTTCTTCAGGTGCTCTCAATTTTGAATGAAAATGGTATACCCCAGTGATTGAAATAAAAGGTTTGGTTAAAAATTCCTTGCACCTGAAGAAGGCTGTAGCAGACAATAACCGAAACATCATAAACACTGCAAAAAAAAACAAGGACAACCGTTTTGAACAGTGTAAATAATTTAAGGAATGTCTTGTAAGCTCTTTGGTGTGTTTCTCCTGGTGACAAATATATCATCTGTTTAAATAAGAAACAAGGAGAAAATCTTCATATATTTAAAATGTTTTGTTATTTACACTCCTCAGAAATTTTGGGTGTGGAATAATTTGGAATTATATTTCAGTTTTTGAATGCCTATAAAACCAGGCATTTTAAAGTAGTATATCTTCAAAAATATATAAAATATATTAAAACAAAGAAGCATGATAAAGAAAAAGAAATATTTTTATTTTTAGAGTAAGGTTCACTGTATAAGGCACGAAAGACACTTAAGATAGAGGGTTACAGACAAAGAGGCAGTTTATGCTGATAAAAGGGGAAGATCACAATTAACATGAGACTTGAACGAGTTAAACCTGTAGTGATTAGGAAAAAAAAATCCTTGTTTATTGCTGCCACATATGGCACAGTGTTCCTACTTTATATATAGAGATCTTTTATAAAAGCCAAAGAATCAGCAATATTATTGGTCTTGATGTGGCATCTCAGTTTCAGTCTCATTACCATTGCTGTAACCATTGTGCATTTTCTATAAATACTGTACAAGGCATAGAGGCCATTTGAAGTAGAGAGTTAGAAAGTAAGAGGCAGTTTATGCTACTTGGAGGGGAAGATGACAATTAATCCAAGACTTGAACAGGTTAAGATTGTAATGATTAAAGAAACAACCTCTTAGGGGTCACTTCCACAGTGGTTCTCAGGAAAACAACTAGTAACCTACTTAACAAACATTTGTGAATGAATGGAAGAACAAGAACAAGACAGATAATAAAATTATCAAAGTGAGAACAAAAAAAAAAAAAAACAAGAAGTTGAGTAAAGTATTAACCCTCTAGGGCCATTCGTATCATATTTGATACAGTATTTCCCTATAAGGAAACATTTGGTATTCATTGACTGAGCAGTCAGTACTGCTTTCATTTGAAATTTATAAAATATTTCTCTTAAAAAATTTTTCAGGAAAATATTTCTTTCAAGGCTTGTTTTCATACTGTATCAAATATGATACGAATGGCCCTAGAGGGTTAAGAAAGAGGGAAATTTCACTAGAAACAAAGAGGAGAGTACTGGATTGCTATGTGATGTTGGCTCTTCAATATGGCAGTGAATGTTGGACAATATCTTCGAAGATGAAGAAAAAACTTGAAGCAGCTGAAATGTGATTCAACAGAAGGATGCTGCGGATATCATGGACCGAGCATGTGAGCAATGACGAGGTTTTGGAAAGGATGAAGATGGAAAGGATGAAGATGTAAAGGAAATTAATACTGAGCATCAGGAAGAGACAGCTAAAGTTCCTGGACGTGTAATAAAGAAGGAAGGCTTGGAGAACCTGATACTAACAGACCAGATAGAGGGGAAAAGAGACAGAGGAAAGCAGCGGATAACATATTTGAATGACCTAGGATGACAGAATGAGGGTTGCATGGTGCAACAGGAGAAAGCATGCTAAGAGCCACCAGGGACAGGGAGATGTAGAAAGCCATGATTGCCTACATCCTGAAAGGATATGGCACATCAAAGAAAAAGAAAGAATAAGTGTATGAGATATACTAAAGGAAAATAGAGGAAACATGTAGTAATCTACTTAAATACTTATGAATGCATGGCAGAACAAGGACAATGATAATAGAAGGTTTAAAGTTAGAAGAAAAAAAAAGAAGAAATAGTGAAGAGCCATGATTGAGGAAAGTAAGTATGGGACATATTGAAGGCAAGAGAAGCAGGGAAAACATCTAGTAATCTAATTAACAAGCATTTATGAATGAATTGCATCACTTGGACAATACAGATAGTAAAGAGTTTTAAAGTTAGAACAAAAAAGTCAAGGAGTTTTGAAGAGCCATGATTGCTCACATCCTGAATAAACTCTTCTTGAAAAAAAAAAAATACACATAAAACTGTGTAGACTGAAGCATGGAATATACATGGACATTTTTATTTAAGTCTGATTTCAATTTGAAAATCTCAAAACCAATGTACTTCAAGGTAATACCTCAGGGAAATATGAATAAGTCCTGCCCTTTGAATTTAATACCAAATATCAGTGGTGGATTGTTGTAGGTATCAACACAAAGGCACTGCACCTGACCTGCTATCTTAAAATGTCAAGCTGACTTAATTAAAATAAAACTGTTTGATTTGTTCTTCTTTTTCTTCCTTAAATTAAATGATTTCTTTCTTCCCCACCTCTGCTAACTTTCTTTTCCCCTTTTTATGCAATCAATTTTTTCTCTTTCCATTTTTACTGTAATCATGACAATTTCATAAAAGACCTCTTTTTTTTTTTTTTTTTTTTCTTGGCTTATGGCCATATCATGTTAAAACATTGGTTCTTGTCAGATCAGCAAAGTTATGCAACATCAAGCTTAGTCTATATCTAAATGGGTGATTACCAGATACTGTAAGCTTGGATGAAAGGGGGATGCAATAGTTAATGGCTTGGAATTAGTGAGCTATGTTTCAAGTCTAGTCAGGATCATCATATTCACTTACATGTAAATACCCTTAGATAAGCAATGACACCATCTCTTCCGACAGCTATGGGTTAATTAGTAAGTCTTCTTTCAGTAAAATAGTTATTATCTCCAAAAAAATTTCTTACAATCTGAAAGTATTTTCTTGCTTTAATTAACCTGCAAAAGGTTGATAAGTTTTTGTACCATGTCCATGAAGATATATAAACCAAAACTTTAGTTGTGAATAGAATGTGGCAAGCTATAATTAGATAGAAGTATTTGCTGATATTTCTCTAGTAGTTTAGTCCTCAGTTTAAGAACTAACTTAGACAACAGCTGTATCAATTACTATTTATACGGTGGTGATTTGCATCTTAATACAACATAATATTAGGGAAATTAATGGTACAATCAGAAAAGATTTTCTTGTGACACCTAGATATGTTTGTTATGTTCACTTACAGGAAAATACCCACCTCTTCTTAGTTATGGATTAGTTAGTATGATTTGAATCGCTAAAAAAAAAAAAAAATTTTTTTTTTTTTTTTTTATCCACATGGGAAATTGTTTTTTTATTCTTTTCATAATGAATTAATAGCCCTTTGTTCTTCCTCCCCATCAGTCTCTTTTTTTTTTCTACATCCTCTATACTTTCGCTATAATCCCCTGCACACCAGTGGCAGTCCTGCCTTGCTTCGTTTGAAAACAATTATAATAAAAAAAAATATGTTCATTTTAAAGATGCTTTTTTTTCTTTGTTTTTTCTTTGCACTTGAACTTATCAAATAGGATGAAGTATGTCATCTCATAAAAAATACTGAGATTGCAATGTCCCAAACTGACTTTACTTGAGTCAGTTATTTTATTGGTGTGCACATTATAAAGGAAATGTCAAAATCTTCCATCCTTACTAACGATCTAACTCTTACTGAGGATCAAAACATTAGTGATAAATCTCAGAGGTCCCACAATTTGATACGTCTGTTTTGGGAGGATTTCTCAATGTATGATATTTTCTATTTTCCTAAGGATAGTTAAAAGACCCACCCTACTCAACAAACAGGAGATTTTTTTTTTATTCAACTTTCAAAAAAGTACTTTTCAACGCATTGAAAACAATTTTCTTTTTCTATATACTGCAACCCTTCAGAGAATGGTCCTCTACAAAATCTCACATGGCTCTGAGCAGTTTTACTCACTTGGCTAGAACTTCTGTCACCTATTCCACCAACCATTTGCAGAAGCTCATCATATCAGCGACTCACTGCCTTCTCCTCTCTCTCTCTCTCTCTCTTCCACTCAATACAACCTGTGAGGGTTAAATTTTTCAAGCACCCATCCTCATTATATGTCCAAGGAATTTCAGCTATCTCTTCCTGATTTTGAGTAAAAGTCTTCTATTAGCCTTTTCTTTAAGACTTCCTTGTTCCTTACTTGCTCTGTATATAGAATTTTCATTATCCTTCTATAGATCCACATTTCTATTACTTCTGGTTTTCTCCTTGTCTGTGGGAAGATTTTCCAGCATTCACTGCCATATATGGTAATGGATATCAGTTAACAATTCAGTACTATTTTCTTTGTTTCAAATTAAATTTTTCTGTTTTTCCATAACTTGCTGAGCTTTTGGAAGCCTTTTTCGTGAGTAAAGGGTATGATATAAATACCTCCCACATGTCAGTCAGTTAAAGTGCCATACGTGATACACGCTTGGGCGATCATGTCTCGAAAGAGACACAACTGACTAGGCAGGAGATTATTCCGCAGTAGGTTGCCATTGCTTTCTGCGGTAGGCTGGTTGCCGACCAAGGCTATAGAACCCAATCTGTCCTGCTGTTTAACCCATAACTGGAAGGAAGAGATGGATTAATACCTTTCCCAAGGGTATTTGTGCGTAAGTAAACAAACTCGGCTCCCCGGTTTCTCGGTTCTGAGCCGATATCCACTGTACCACAATGCACATCCATACCAGTCTTTCCATTATGTAGAAGATATTCCTGGAAAGTATATGCAGGAAGTATTTCTGCCACACCCTGTATGTTACTTATATATTTTGTTACAATATTATCATCTTGACCAGGCATCTTGACTTCACTCACTTTCTCTATCTTGGATGTGGTTTTCCTCCATCTTTTCTTCAAATATTTTCATGGCAACTGTTCAGTTGCTATTATTATGTTAATTTGTGTTTATATGTGCATTCATAGTTTGTTAATTTGTTTATTATTTGTTTACTTAATTTACTTATTGATTTGATTCATTTATTATACTTATTTATTTTATTTACTTTTATTTTGTTTTTGATTTTTATGTGAGGTTGTAAAAATTTTTTTCAATTTTTGCCTTTTGAGATGAGTTCTGATCTTTTATTTAATAAATTGTATTGGAAGGAAATTATAGCTATTTTCTCCTTCAAGCAAAGTTTACAGATTTATTGTTGTAAGCTGATGCTGGTTTCCTTATTTTCCATAATAATTTTGGTGTGATTTCTTTTTTTGTTTTTAATTTCCCATACATGTTTTGAAAGTATTGTGCTATTTGCATTTTTACTATTTTTGAAGGGTGTATTATGTGAATAGTTTTTTTTTTTTTTATTTCCAGGTTCCTTCTGTTACTCCTATGTCTATTTTTTCTTTGTTATCTGATGATTTTACACTATGGCCTTTTTGAAATTGTGCAATCATTAGCAAGCTTGTCTCACTAGATTAATTCTGACTCAGTAATGAGTTTTATTTCCACTGGATTCTCCATACTTTTAAGCTTGTGCCACATCTAAGTGATACTTAGTAAATCACTATTATATTTACATTATAGTTATTATTTTAAACTTATATCTGTTCTGAGTACATATTCTATAAATGCATTTTCAGATATTAGTTTATACATAAGTTTTAAGTGGGGTTGTGAAAGATACCCAAACCAACCAAGACACCTAAAAAAAGAGGAAGTACAAAAACAAAAATTATGAGAATGTTGGTAATTAGTAGAAGGTTTGTTGTGGTGGAATAGATATTGACTCAGAACGAGAAATCAGATAGCCATGTTTGAATTCCAGCTGAATTCATTGTATTCACTTATGCACAAACACTCTTAGAAAAGGTATTAATCCATCTTTTCTATTTTGTTTTTAGTTTTAGATGTGAGGTTGTAAAAAACTGTTTTCATTTTTGCCTTTTGAGATGAGTTCTGATCCTATATTTAATAGATTGCATTGGTCTGGGAAGGAAATTATAGCTATTTTCTCCTTCAAGCAAAGTTTACCCTCCAGCTATGGGTTAAATAGCAGGACAGACTGAAATCTATAACCTTGGTTAGAAATCATTCTACTGCAGAAAGTAATCTACTGTGAGAAAATTTTCTGCCCTGTCAGTCATCTCTCTTTCGAGACATGATCACCCAAGTGTGTATCATGCATGGCACTTAACTGAATGAATTAGTAGATGGTATTCGAAATTACAAGGATGATGCTGAGGACACCAAAGATTCTTGTAATGGTTAGAAGAGAGAGAAAAGTTTTTTTTTTCCAAAATGTTAATAGACTATTAAATATTTATTTGTATTTTATGTTTATCTGTTTAGTGTTCCTTAAAGAATTTACAATGAAATCAGATTCCATGATCAAAAAAATAAAATATGAAAGAAAATTTTCAAATGTTGATTTTTAGATTGGGGGGAATGATTTGATTTATGAAAAAACACCTTTTGGAATGGAATATCTGATAATGAATAATCATTAGATAGAGTCAAGAATGTTGGTTATGTTTTTGGTGAGAAAAACAGGAAATGAAAAAAATGGTACAGAAAAGTTAGTGATGAAACAACAGAATATAGTAAATAACAGTTTCAATCTGTAATGCATGGCCGTATCTGACTACTGGGCACAGGTCCGGGCTGATCTGTGCAATCATAGTGAAAATCCGGGCAAGGAAAAATGTCTTCGTCAGAAATCAAACTAAACAATTCCTGAAGAAAGAAAGAAAAATGAAGAAAACATCCGAATGAACACAGTAAAAATCTGTTTATTTATTCATTTTGGGAAAAAAGACTAATTATACTCAGAAAGACCAAACCTGATTTCCTGCTTTTGTTCACGTTCTGTGCCTAATTTCCACTGGAATAGCCGCAAAAATCCGCAAAAATCATAGTTTCTGGAAACAGATGACACTGATGATGTCATCACATTGTCAACTAATAAATCCGGGCAATTTTCTCTGTGCCCGGTGTTTTTTTTATCATCAGCTACGGCCCTATCTGTAATGCATGGTAACAGTAAAAAGTGGAGCCCAAGATGCCAATTACAAGTTGGGGATACTAAAATCAAACAGGTGCAGAAATTTAAATACCTGGGAAATATTGTAACTGAGGACAGAAAGTGCGACACCGAGATCTGAAGACGTATTGGGATGGCCAAGGACGCATTCCAAAAGCTTAGTAGAATAGTAAAAAACAGGAAAATTTTACTACAAACAGAGTACTGGATTATTTTGTGACGTCTGCCCTTCAATATGACAGCAAGTGCTTGACAAACTCATCAAAGATGAAGGAAAGACTTTAAGCAGACAAAATGTGGTTCTACAGAAGGATGCTGAGAATACCATGGACAGAACGTGAGCAAGGATGAGGTTTTGGAGAGAAGAAGTAATCTGTTACTTAACATCAGGAAAAGACAGCTTAAGTTTTTGGGACATGTAATGAAGAAATAAAGCTTGGAGAGTCTGATGCTCATGGGACAGATACAGAGGAAGAGAGACAAGGGAAAACAATGGAAGACATACTTGATAGACTTGAGCAGATCAATAGTAGAGTGAGGATTGAGTGGGATAACAGGAGAAGAAATATTGAGAGCTACAAAGGATAGGAAGATGTGGAAGGCCATGATCACCTACGTCTTAAAAGACATGGCATATAGTAAAAGATATTGAAATACAGAAAAGAAAATGGTGGACCTTTTTTTTTTTATATAGAAACATTTAGCAATCAATGACTGAGCAGTAAGTACTATATTATTATTTTTTTTATTTTTATCAATTCACCCCAGGCAAGGTGATAATGCCACAAAGACACAAAAGCTATTGGGAGTGAAAGAGAATACTTTAGAAGGAATTGGAAACCCTATCCCAAACAGGAAACTAGGGGTAAACCTTTATTCCCTTTGAAAATATTTACAAAGACTGCAAACTGGACTATAGGTGCATCTGTTTCTACTGAGAAAAAAATAGTAAAAAAAATTTCAGAGTTTAGACAGAAACATTAGTGTTATATCACCAAGGTGGCAATAGAATACCAGCTGTTGTGTGCTGAACTATCTACAGCACAATATCCATGCTAATGGATATTAAGTACAAACAAGTCACAGATAAGGCAGAACAACTGTAATTAGAAAGAGAGGAGAGGTTAAGTTGTTAGAGTCTCAGAGAGCACAGTTCCATAATATTCATCAACAACACTCGGAATATCTGACTACTTTTAATTTTTATTTATATAGCTATTTTGGTCTACAGATCATTCCATCTTTGAGAGTGCTAGAGGGATGTCAGTTGCTCTACAACAATTAGAATTGCAGAGTTGACATTGACTTTGGAAGAGACAGAAACCCAATCCTAACCAGGAAACAAGTAATAAACCTCTACTCCTGTCCAAAAGATTAGGGAGTAGTGTGAACAGGATGATAGGCATACCTATCTTGTGCTATGTT
Organism: Ascarosepion bandense; assembly: GCA_037127315.1. NCBI lineage: Eukaryota > Metazoa > Mollusca > Cephalopoda > Sepiida > Sepiidae > Ascarosepion > Ascarosepion bandense. The sequence continues at coordinate 706,960 of JBBBDQ010029704.1, read as the reverse complement.
TTCCTTCACTCTCTGGCCATTGTGCTAGAATCAAAGTGTGGTATTTGTTGTATTCATCTGATATGATAATAGTTATGTTAGCAATTGCCTTATAAGGAAACATTTGGCATTAATTGACCAAGTAGCAAGTGCTACTCAAGTTATGCTTTCCTTCACTGCCTGTTTATTGGGCCAGAATCAAAGTGCAGTATCTGTTCTCCTTATCTATAAGTAGAATGAGAATATTAGCCATTTCTTATAAGAAACATCTCTCAGAGTTACTCGTGAAATCTATTTTAGTTTGCTTGTTATTGAAAGTCTTCAGGTGATGTGGTTTCTGTGATTTGGTATAGTTCTTTGTTTGTAAGTTTGAAAGAGAATGGTCCTCGTTACAGATTTTATTTGCATAAAGCAGTGGTTCCCAAATATTTCAGCACACCTCATAGGTATAGAAGAGGAGGATAACAAGTGAGGCAGAATGATTAAAAAACAAAGATTTAGAATAAGTTTTTAAAAATTCAGATGATTTAAAATTTAAAATATTATTATGAATTACTTAAAATTGCATCCATAATTTCCAGTATAAATAGTTGTAAATATTTATTGATTGATTTTAGCATTGTAATATTTCTGCATTATATCAAGTATTAAAGAATATACTAACTAGGGTGTGCAGATTGGTGAAGAGAGTTGTCAATGAAAATGTTCTCGCTTCAAAGCCCTTTAACATTCTGTCTGTTTTTATTTCTAAATGTTCTTTTTTTTTCCACATAAAATTTAGGGAGGCGCAAGCAAATATTAATTCTGAAAATGCAGCCACAGAACAAAAAATTTGGGAGCCACTGGCTTAAAGTCCTTTTTAACAAGTGTTTTGAGAAAGTGTTTGTAAAGAGCTGAGTTTAGATATTTCTGAATGAGCTTGGTGCCATGCATGACATTCATTGAATAGTTTTGATCTGATGCAGCTTTTTAAGAATTTAACTCCTGTCTTTAGGTTATTACAATAAATCAAATGACACACCTTTAATTTCAAGCATGAACATTTCCTTTTGATTTTGTTAACTGCACAGTATATTAGAGTCAGTTTGGCACTATCTGTGAGAAAAAGTGCACCATGACAGTTCACTTTGGCAGAAATTTGGAAACAGCATTTCAGATTGTTTGGGTGTCAATCTTAATACAGTGCAGATGATTCAGAACGAGCTGGAAAGATCTAACAGTGACTACAAAGATATGGCAGCCCAGAAAATTCACTAATTATTCTGATAAGAACTAGCAAATTTGTTGGTGGTATCCTGGACATAATTGACAATGATCCCTCCAAATCAATCAGGTCTATAAGCCAGAATGGGGTAGTGTTGCTCTGGGTCAAGAAGGTGGCTACTGGAAGACCTTATGTCTGGCAACTGTACTCTGCAGCATGCCACACAAACAAGAAAACCCAGCCAAGCAAGTCAGATAATTTCTGCGAGCACATTATCCTTTATATCTGTCCACCTCAATCCCTAGACTGCAACTCTCTTTATTATTATGTAGGGCAAAATTTAGTGAGAGACCAATAAAATACCAAAAATTAACTGATGGCAAATTTATTAATAAATCAACTCTTTAATATTTCAAGATATTTTTGTGTAATCTTGGTAAATATATCTGTTAAAATACGATAGTGTTATTTTCATTCTTGCTTAATTTAGATGACACTTAATCCTCACACCCTGTATATACATAAGTCTGATCTTGAAATGCTACAAAAGATAATTCATAGGTTTCAGAAGAATGTTTGTTGCTATGGGAAAACTTTCATTTCAGCTAATAATTTATTCTTGGTAGTCTGAAGAGGGTTTGGTGAAAATCTTTTTGAAATACTGAAAACAATCGTTTATGCAACAAGAATCATATGTATGAATGCTAATAGCTATTTGCAATGTATGATGGGAATAAAACAAAATGGCTGAAGTCTAAGCCTATTTCCATAAGAGAATGAAGAGAGTATTGTTTGTCAGAGTGTGTTACTAACCTTTTCATAGATCTATTTTAGAATCTGATGAAAGTTAAAGAATTTCTCTCTCAAGAAAATGCACAGAAACAGAATGCAGAGTATTCCACCTTCCATCAGAAATTCTTCTTTGTCATCATAGAGCATATAATTTAATAATTAAAATAGTTTGTGTAAGATGTCAGTGTAATGTAAATGACCTAGTCAAAAATAAAATGGATATCCAGTGGCAAAAGTATTTAACACACAGGTTTTTTAAAAATTTCCCAATAAAAAATTGCTCAATTTGAATGACACTTCAAATATCTTAATGAACATTGTCTAACTAAACACAGAGAAAAATTGAGAAATATTGTTTTTATGTACTTTTATTTCCAATTTTCAAATTTAACTCTGTGCAAAAGTATTTAACATGATTTGTTAATATTTAGTAGTATATTCTCAAGTCATTTTCTGTAGTTTTCAACAAGCTTCTTGCATGAAGATTTTGGCAGTTTCATCCATTTTTCTTCACAGACTTTCTTCGGTTTATTGATATATTTTTTATCTCTTGTGTGTACACTCAACTTCAAGTTTATTCATAAATTTTCTATTGGATTGTACTCCAGTAACTAGTCAGACCATTCCAGAACATCTAATCCATTTTCATGGAACCAGTCTTGAGTTGTTTTAGCTCTTTTCTTTGGATTGTTGTCTCGTTGGAATACAAAATTTTGGTCAAGCCTCCAAACCTGTTGCACTTTTTAACATATGGGTTGATAAGATTTGCTTGCATTTTGCTGCATTCATTCTTCCTTTCAAGACTTCCATTTTTCCTATTCCATTATATGAAAAACAACCCCAAATCATTACACTTTTGCCTCCATATTTGACTGTTGGAATGAGGTATACTAGGTTGTATTCAACTCTTTTTTTCTTCTATACTAGTGTGGAGATGTTTCTTTTTAAAAGCTCAAATTTCATTTCATCTGACCAAATAACTTTCTTCCAGAATTCATTTGATTAATGTTCATACTTTGTAACAAATTTCAAACATTCTTGCACACGTTTACATTTTTATAGTGGAGTCTTTCTTAGTGATCTAGAATACAAGCCTGTACGATTCAGTGATCTGTCAATGGTATCTTTACATACTTCATTATTGGCATTTTTCAGTTTGTTCTGAATTTCTCGAGTCAAAAATGGTTGTTTCTTCAAATTATGGGCTATCAGTAGCTAAATTTAATTTCTGCAGATAGCCACTCCTTTGAATATCTTCAGCCGTATGATATTTTTTCTACTTTCAAACAGCAGCACCCACTGTACACACAAGCAAATTTTATCTTGAACAATTTCTCAATACACTTTCTCAATATAATTTCTCAATACACTTTCTCAATACAATTTCTCAATACACTTTCTCAATACAATTTCTCAATACACTTTCTCAATACAATTTCTCAATACAATTTCTCAATACACTTTCTCAATACAATTTCTCAATACACTTTCTCAATACAATTTCTCAATACACTTTCTCAATACAATTTCTCAATACAATTTCTCAATACACCTTACCATTTTTGTGCAGCTTTATAATCTTCTGTTGCATATCATTTGATGATTCTTTTGTTTTTACCATTTTAATAAGTTTAGATAAAGGGACATTCTGTAATGTATCAGACCTGTTATCACAATGTGCCAATTGAGTGATGTCCTTAGTTAATATATATATGTTTATTATAAATTATGTTTTAGAACATGTACATAATTTTTTCTATATATGTCCTTTCTTCTACAATCATATGTTTGTTTCAATGTTAGGTGTCCAACATTTCGTCAGGAGGAAAAAGCAAGAGTTGGAATCATCTGCTGTTTATATTTGATTCCATGTTGGTTGGGGTTATTGATAATGAAGGGAATGTGTCTTCCGTTTTGACCGTTAGACTTTTGAAGAACTTGGTGTGTGAGTGTGAAATTGTTGATTAATGTCATTATCTGTTGGAATGTACGTTTTTATCATTTTTATAGATCGGGTATATCTTTTGGTTAGAATTTCAAAGAAAGTGGTGTGTGGAGGGGTTTGATTACTTGGTCAGTTCTGTGTGTTTGTGTGGGTTTTTTTTTGTGTGATTGGGGAACTTATCTTGTTTGTTGACCTTAAGAATTTTTAGGACGGCTTTATGGTTGGCTAGTGTTTGATTAATTGATGACTGTTGTTACCAGGCCTATTTTATGTATTCTCTTTCATCTTGTGGCGAGGCTTTCCCTTCGGGGGGTTCTTTAAATAGATGTGATAGGGGTGGGGTTTTTTTTCTTTTTAATTTTGATTTTTCCTGTATGGAATATTTTTTATTTTATTTTTATTTTTTCTATTTTTATTTTAGCGGGATAGGGATTTTTTTATATTTTTTTTATTTAATATTCATATATATATATATATATAATTTCTTTTTTTCAAACATATGCACCGTAATGGGGGTGCTAGATGGTGTCGTCAGTGATGTCATCGTGAGGATCACTAGAGGGTTTCGGGTCTTTCAACATCATACCCCCCTCACCATGCCGACCCAACTGGAGATGATCAGTTTCTGGCCCACCCTCGATAAGCGCTTTCAGATCCTGGAAAATTACATTTAGGCCCGGTACGCAATCTTTCAAATGCTTCTTATTGGTGACAGTCAGAGCCACTTTCCATTTATAGGTGAACCGTACATGAGCTCGTCATGTACATACATATATATATATATATATATATACACTTCAACAAATCACAAGTTGTCTTCAATATATATTATATTGAAGACAACTTGTGATTGGTTGAAGTACAAACCATATTAAAGTAACTGAAAACAGTTTTAAAATACCCATTTTACTGTATGATTGGTATAGGCATTAAATACTTTTGCACAAAATCAAATTTAAAAATTGATAATAAATGTGCATAAAAACAATGTTTCTCAACATTCATTCAAATAGAACAATTTGTTTTGTAAAATTTGTAAAAAAACTAATGTGTTAAATACTTTAGCTACCCACTGTACATTGACTATTTTTGTGCTGCTACTTGACATGTTTCTCAAAGCATGATATATATATATATATATATATATATATATATATATATATCATTTAGTGTTGGTGTTAATAAAATAGTACTCAATATAATGTAACAGTACTATTAATTATCTAAACTTATTTATAAATGGAACTTTGTGTGTGTGTGTGTGTGTGTTACCTATAGACTCCAAAATGGCTGAACCGATTTTCTTGGAAATTTACACAGTTGTACTATAAGCATCTGCGAGTGTTCTTAGCTAGGTTTTGTGTTGAGGTACCCCCGATGAAAATCGATAATCAAAAAAATTAGGTTATAGAAGGAATGGTCTGATTTTAATCAAATTTGATACACTCATAGACAAAGACATAAAAAATGATATTCAGAAATTTCAAGGTTGCAGTTCTTACAATAGTGCAGAAAATCGATTATATATATATATATATAAAAGGCAAGATGTTTGTGTGTGTGTGTCTGTTTATCTGCCTGTATGTCTGTATTTTTGCAGTCCTTTTATTTTAGTTTTTGCTTCGGGTTTGGCTCTAAGTAAGTATAATTGTAGTTCTTAGTCTCAGCCATCATACCATTTACTCAGGACTTATTTAGCCTTCAAAATTCAGTTTCCAACAAAAAAACTTATTTGATATCGATATCAGGAAATCAAAATTTGACTTACATCCATTCATTTTTCTTTCAGTCTAAGGTTTCGCTTTAACTGGAAACAACTATTGCTTTTTAGTCTCTCATGCCAACGCCCAAAGAGTCTAAGCTCCAGGACCCTAGATTAGTTTAAAAGCTTTGATTACACTCTAGCAACACTAGGCTATACTGCTAGTATATTAATAAATATACATTTTTTTCCTTACTAGGAGCACAATTACGAGTGTGTGTGTGTGTATATATATATACACACACACACTCACACACACAATACACTTAGAAAAATGACTGAGCATATATAAATATAAAAGTGGACATAAGGTCAAAACCAAGAAATGACTGTGTTTCATGCTTGAGCATAATTTTCAGGCCATAATATGACCATCAACCTTGAAACATGGTGTGGACCTTAGTACAAGCTTATATATATATATGTGTGTGTGTGTGTGTGTGTGTGTGTGCTTGTGATAAAATGTACTTTTAAGGTAAGCATACAATATTAGGGATAGAGCATATGTAAATATAAAAGTGTCATTGAAGTCAACATCCAGAGGTGACAGTCTGTTTCATGCAATCATCTGGCCATATATATATAAAGATTTTGGAGCCGTCCACAAAAAATACCATCCATACACACATATGTAGAAATATAAATTGATATTAGGATGGCCAAGGATGAATTCCAGAAGCTAAGCAGAGAATTGAGAGACAGGAAAATTTTGTTGGAAACAAAGAGAAGAGTGCTGGATTGTTACATAATATATGTTCTATATGGCAGCAATTGCTTGACAATCTAATGAAAAATGAAAGAAAAACACAAAGCAAATGAAATGTGGTTCTACAGAAAGATGCTGAGGATACCATGGAGTGAACATGTGAGCAATAACAAGATTTTGGAGAAAATGGAAACAAAAAAGGAAACACACTTAACATCAGGAAAAAACATCTGAAGTTTCTCGGATACATAATGAGGAAGGAGGGCTTGGATAATCTGATACTCACAAGAAAGACAGAGAGAAAGAGAGACAAGGTAAAGTAACATGTGACATGTTTGATGGGCTTGAGTAAGTGCATCGCAGAGCAGGGTTTGGGTGAAATAACAAGAGAAAAGGTGTTCAGAGCTATAAGGAATAGGAGAATGTGAAGGGCCATGAACTTCTACACCCTGAAAGGACACAGCATATAGAAAATGAATCAGTTGAAATCAATTGGAACAAAATTCACTTCACACAGATTCTAGAGTCTGTTTGCAGGAAATAAAAAAAAATAGAAAATCTCATTAAAAACTACATTTCCCAGGGATTGAACTCACAATTATGATGTAAATGCAAGAGAGAAAATAGTTTGTTTTTTTTAAAATCATTTCACCCCAAGCAAGGCAGTACTGCAACTGGTGTGTAGGGGGTTACATAAGAAAAGAATGATGAGAAAGCGGAACAAATTACAGGGTGTATCAGAAAATGAGTAAGAGAAGGATGAAAACATTAGTATGAAGAGAGCTGCATGAGAGTAGAGTGGATGGGAAAAAGAACATGATAGAAGAGTTAAAGAAAGGATGCGAGTCAAGGAGATAAAAGATGGCAACTGACATTGCATTTAAATTCTTGGATTTTGTAGCTGTCAGGGAAGCTAGTATATAGAAGGGAATTCCACAGGTGGGAAATGCAAGAAAAGAAGCTGTAGAATAGAAGTTGTGGTTACATTTGATTGGTTTCACTGTAAAAGGGTGGGACCTAGTTGCTAGTCTAGTAGCTCAAGTAAATTCATGCAGGGAGCTAAGCACAAAACAGAAGCTGTGTTGGCGACATAGTAATTGTGAGTTCAATCCCTGGACCAGGCAGTGTGTTCTTAGACTCAGTGAAAACAGTATGAGCAATAACTGAGCAATACTAAAAATATGAAATAGATCACATATCTCTAGACATGGATGGTTTAAATGATAACAATTTCCTCTCATGGATTAAATAAAATGTTCAGTTCAGAAATCCCTGTAGTTTACTCGGATTGTTATACACCTGATGAAGAACAGAGGAAAAAAATGGCTGAAATGTTGTGATAGTAAAAACAAAAATGAAAACAATAGTTTGCATGTAAATAGGGTCTGTTAAACAGACCCTAATTATAAATCCAGCACTCTTATGGTCTGAAGTTTGAGCCTTAGCATGAAACATCTATATTATATTGTTAAAAGTGCTCAACAGTAAAGATAGAATGTATGTAAATGTAAAATTGTATACTGAGATCAACACCAAGAGGTAACAATCTAAGATTGGCTTGAAGATTGCATTCAAGCATGAACCACACTGTCACCAATCAGTGTTGACCTGTGTCTAATTTTATATATATTTGCTGATCCTATTTTTGTATAAGGCTTATGGCCTTATCCTGTTAAAACACTGTTAAGAAACATTGAACCTGGTCAGTACCCAGTTAGTTGACCACTTGAGAGTACCAGGTGCTGTAAACTTGGATGTAGGGGTGGTGTAATGGGTAACAGCTCAGAATTGGAAATTCAAGTGCTGAGTTTCAATTAGATTCAGGTTTGTTATATTGACTTACATGTAAATACCTTTGGAAAAGGTACAAATTCACCTTGCTATAAGTTAATTAGTTGTACTTGTATCAGTAAGTCGTCATTATCTCAAAAACAAAAAAAAAATCTCAAAATATTTTATAGCTTTAAATAACCTGAAAAAAATTTAAAACCTGTTTCTGTGAAGCTTTTTGACACTGTTCAGAAATATTTTTGCTTTAAACACATGTATAAATTGCGAACTTCAAGAATAGATGCCAAATATAAAATGTCAAAATAAGATTAAAAATTAAGTTATTTACTCAAAAATCAATTACAAAGTACAAGAAAATTGTTAACCAATCACTGTAAACTCAAATACTTCTGAGTTTGTCTCTTTCGAAAACAAACCCAAGACTTTGCAATGGGTCACTGTCAATCAAATTCAAAATTTGTCTTCATAAATCTATGCCAACTAACTTCCTTTCCCCGAATAAAAAACAAAAAGTATTGCCATTAAAAAAAAAAGTACTGACCATTATTAAAATGTATAAATTTTGTTTATACCAGACAGGTGAATGTTTCAAACAACAAAACTGTTTACCATGAAAATATCCAGCCACAAAAAATTAACTTATACACACCTTTACCCGCAAAGACTTTGCTGTAAAAATGTAGATAAAAATTTCACCACAATTGGAAGTTTAATTTACTAATTATGGCTATGACTAATTGCCAACATTAGTAATTATTACTAATTACCAACTTTCCCCTATCAATCTACATTACTCCATCTTCTGGAAGCAAGAAAATATGTACACAATACTCTATAGACAAAATTCATTTTCTCATGAACATGTCTGGAATAATCAAAGATTTTTTTGAAGTCATTTTAAATACAGACATATGAGATGTTATAACATAAACAATGTAATTTCTTTCTCTGTTGAATATTTCAAAAATATAAAATTCAACAGTGTCTGCTCCACACAATGGATATAGACCCCGTTTCTTATCTGGCTGCAATACAAGACTACTAAAACAAAGAATATTTATATATATTAATATGTACAGGAAAAACTACTAAAAAGTTGTAAGTTTAAAAATCTATTTTTTTGACAGTATTTATTTATTTCTATTATTATATTTGATATTTCAGACCATCCTTGGCCTTTCATCAGAAACAAATGATTTTAAAATTTAAATTAGAAATGTTTTCATGAGGAGCGTTTGTCTGAGAGACTGTTTACATCATGTGACGCAGAGGACGGTCTGAAATATCAAATATAACAATAGAAATAAATACTGTCAAAAAAATAATTTTTCCTATACATATTAAGACAGTATACGTGGATCATCACTATGTTATATATATTAATAAATATGTATATTATCCTACATCTGTGGCCTGATTAAGAAGTTCATGCACCATGCAATCATCGGGTGCTTACTACGAACTGACCATTCCAAGATTTGGAGTTTTGGTTCTTGCATTGTTCATGGTAGTTATATGTTATAATGTTTGGATAGTGTTTTTTATTTTTCCCAATTATATAATTTATTTTGATTTTGAGTAAAACTGAAATATGAAATCATGAAGTAAAATCTTCAAAGTTAAATTAATATAAATGGGGAGGATATTTTTAGGGATGAGCCTCTGAGTCACCTGATAATTGTATAGTACGTAAAACTTCCTGCCTTGCTCGGGGAGATATGATTAAAAAAAAAAAAAAACTCCCTGTCATGTTATATAGAGGTAAGATAATATGTACATTTATTAATATATACTTTATAACTTTTATATTACAATTAGCACTGTTTTATTAACACCAGAAGTATATTCGTGTACTTGAGTGTGTGTGTGTGTATATATATATATATATATATATATATATATATACACACACACATTTTTTTTTTTTAATAATATCACCCCGAGCAAGGCAGTAACACCACTCATGTGCAGGGGGCTACGTAGGAGTGAAGAGATTGGAAAAGAGAAAACTGGAAACCGCATCCTAAACAGGGAACAAGGGATGAGCCTCTTCACCTGTTCAATAGATGAAAGTGGAGTGTGAACCGGGCGATAGTTTAGTCTATCTACTCCAATTGAAAAAAAGAAAAAAAAGAGTGAGAAGATTGGAAGAGAGAAAACCGGAAACCACATCCTAAACAGAGAACAAGGGATGACCCTCTTCACCTGTTCAATAGACGTGGGTGGAGTGTGAACCGGGCGATGGACTAAACTATCGCCCAGTTCACACTCCATCCACGTCTATAAATATATACACACACATAGAGTCTTGAATTATAATGATGCTTCATGCCAAAATTGCTGATTTTTCAGTATGGCACAAAATCAGAAATATGGGGCACCCAGTGATGATCAAACTCACTACTTAGTTGTAATTTTGATAGCAAGACAAGCTTGTTAACCATTACACCACATTAAAGTGCCCAAATAGATACAACAGTAAGTGCTATACTGACAGTTTTTTTTCTCATACTTACTACTTTTGGAACTCTCTTCCAGCTCCTTGCTTTCCAGTCAAATTTGATTTTAAAAACTTCAAATGCAATATCAATCATTTTCTTCTTAATTTCTGTTCTCTCCTCATTAATGCTTTTTTTTTTAATTCTCTCACTTAGTAATCCCTTGAATTATAGTGGCTTTCTTGCTTTGCATGGGGTGAAATGATTAAAAATCAAAATTAAAAAAATATTTATATCAATATGCCATCTAAAATGATAACATATATATTAACATACCTACTACAGAGTATCTTATATTAAAACACAAGATAAGAAATTAATCGAAACCCCTGAGAGTGAAAGAAGGGAATTATATATATATAAAAACATACAAATAAATACACAGTGGCCTTTATTATAATAGAAAGGATATATATATTTCATTTATAAATGAGTTATTATGCTACCCAAGTTTCTACCATCTGATGTCTTCAGGCAATTTACAATAATTGATTTTACCATTTTTTTAAGAACGCTCATGTCACTGAGATTTTTTATGAATGAACAATTTTCCAAATTAGAAAAAGTTGTTTTCATCTATGATTGTATGATCCTATTGAACACTGGTTAGTCCCAGTAACTTGACCCAAAGAGTTGTGAGTTCAATACCAGCCTAGAGCAGTGGTGATCAAATAATTTAGAAAGTTAAAGGGGGATAATTCATGGCTACCAAAAATTACTTCACACCAGGAATAGGAATGATATCCCTCAGTGACCATCATAAAGGGCTCTATTTGAAATTTCTAGCACCTGAAGAAGGCCAGAGCATTAACATGGCAATAAAGATGAGGACATTAGTCTAAACAATGTAAATAGTATTAATCTTTACATTTTTTCAGCTGAGCTTGCATGGGTACAAATTGATTTCATTGATATAAAAATAATTCTTCAAATAGGCAATTTATTATGAAGTTAAGCCGGTAACATATAAAGTAGAAATAGTTTTATTACTGTTATTATCAGTTTATTTAATAATGTGAATCTTTTCACATACATTATTGGTTATCACACCAAAGCAAAGGTTAGTCTACTGACAAACATCAGTCAGAATTTAAGGTTTCTTTTTTCAGAATTTTAGTGTAAGATGACCCCCTATTTTTAAGGATGATTCTTTGGATTTAAAAGTTAAATGCAGATATATACAGTATATATCGGCTATTAATATATAAGATAATTTTCAGATTATCATACAACTGGTTTACTCACCTTTTATAATTTTGCAAATCAGTTCTTGTGAACCAGTAAAATGCCATGACTGAAAAGCATCATGTATCCCAATATGCTTTAAAGGCTGCTCAGACATAAAAGATGTCATGGCTATGTATAAAGAACATTAATTTTATGATGGAATTTTTAAAAAAAATCAGGCCAGCAGATATCCATTATTATTGTTAAAAAAACAAGAGATATATGTACAAACATACATTTACTAAATATAACATTTATAGCAATGAGAAATAATAACAGATTAAAATTCTATTAAGCCATTATATGTAATGTTGTAAGCCTATAAGATTACTGCATGAGTAATCATGAAAACAAAGGATGAGAATGATAATATATGAACAAATACAAGACTCACACACTGCAGGAAGTAGATACACTGCCAGTGAACTGCTTGACTGTATAATCACTCTCCTCTACTCTAATAGTGTCCACATATTTAAAAGGATAGGAACATCCCATTCCTGTATATAGGTAGGTATACTATATACATACATATATATATATATATATATATATATATATATATATAGCAGCCAATTTCCCTGATGAGCTGTAAGGTGAAACCGTGGTAGGTTGTTGGCTCTTGCTCAGATTTTCTGTCTTTGTTTGCTCTACTTTCATATTGAGTGCTTTAGTGTTAGGGTTTTCATCTTGGGTTTTTTTCTTTCTTATGAGTGCTTCATGTACTTCGTTTGTTTCTTTTTTACTTCCCCTTCTTTTCCCTCCAAGTTTGTTCTCAGTGGGTTGTACAAGACGATCTAAATTATAGCTTAATTAATACTAGTTTTGGCAGAGTTAGTTCGGTTACTAATACTGGTATTGTTGTTGCTATAGTTAATATATATATATATATATATATATGTCTAGATGCTGAGTTCATGAACAGCAAGGGTAATCCAACAAGATCTACTTAATATAAAATATTAACTGTTACATCTGTATAGAGAGCTCAATGGATATTATATAAAATATTAACTGTTACATCTGTATAGAGAGCTCAATGGATATTATATAAAATATTAACTGTTACATCTGTATAGAGAGCTCAATGGATATTATATAAAATATTAACTGTTACATCTGTATAGAGAGCTCAATGGATATTATATAAAATATTAACTGTTGCATCTATATAGAGAGCTCAATGGATATTATATAAAATATTAACTGTTACATCTGTATAGAGAGCTCAATGGATATTATATAAAATATTAACTGTTACATCTGTATAGAGAGCTCAATGGATATTATCAAGAGTAATATGATATTTATAAAGGAAAACTCAACACATCATTTAGATTAGTTATAAATTACAATTCATCTCTATGAGATAAATTAGCTCATTTCATCAGACTAAACTGTATGCTTTTCATTTGGTGTAAATAAATTATATAGTGGGGTTTGATGAAATGAGCTGATTTAGCTTATAGAAATGAATTCAAATTTATAACTAATCTAAATGATGTGTTGAATTTTCCTATATATATTTATTCATTATGCTATGTTTTATCTCATACATATCTGTGATAAATTTTATTTTAGGCACAATATTTTTTAAAAAGCTAAACCTGACAGAGATATTTGTACAAACACATGTACTCACTAAATATGCTTAATAGTGTTGAGAAATAATCACAGGTTAAAATTCCGTTAAGTCAGTATATATATTTATGTGTATGTATGTATATACATATTTGTTTGAACATTATATATATATATATATATAGATTGAAAAAATAACCCTGAGGAGTGAGGACATCATAGTGGTGCCTTTATGAAATTTTCTGCAAGACTCTGCTCACTTGTGACAAACTTCTTGACATTAATTAATATATATATATATATATATATATATATATATATATATATAGAGAGAGAGAGAGAGAGAGAGAGAGAGATTGAAAAAATAACCCTGAGGAGTGAGGACATCATAGTGGTGCCTTTATGAAATTTTCAAGTCTGCAAGACTCTGCTCACTTGTGACAAACTTCTTGACATTAACCCTATATATATATATATAGAGAGAGAGAGAGAGAGAGATTGAAAAAATAACCCTGAGGAGTGAGGACATCATAGTGGTGCCTTTATGAAATTTTCAAGTCTGCAAGACTCTGCTCACTTGTGACAAACTTCTTGACATTAATCCTATATATATATATAGAGAGAGAGAGAGAGAGCGAGAGAGAGATTGAAAAAATAACCCTGAGGAGTGAGGACATCTTAGTGGTGCCTTTATGAAATTTTCAAGTCTGCAAGACTCTGCTCACTTGTGACAAACTTCTTGACATTAATCCTATATATATATATATATATATATATATATATATATATTCCAGGTGAAGGGGACTCAAGGTTTTACTATAATTGAGTGCCCCAAGATTTATTTTATTATGAACAATGCTCAATATAATAAATATTTTAGAGTTTAATATAATTATATAGTTATGAATTAATTGTACATTGTGACACGGAAATTTCTATGTTTCGAGATATATATTCTCTTCATCAGGCAATGTTTGATGTTGGTTGAACAGATGATTTACATTTAACTACAAAAACCCTCAGTTTGTATGTGGGAAGATCTACAATTTACATGTGTTTCTTTTAACTAATCAGAGCGAAGATTCATTTTGGAATTTGGCACCAAAGAATATATACTAACCTTTTCTCTTTTTTTCTCCTTTTTTCCTTCCGTTATCTTACTTTTGTCTTTTCTTCTTTTCCCTTCTTAGCAGTCAAGATGTCAACCTGCCTTTAACCTAATCTTACCATTTTCCTTTTTTTTTTTTTTTGCTTAGTTTTATTGTCTTCTGTACAACCAACATCAAACATTGCCTGAAGAGAATATATCTAAAAACACAGAAATTTCTGTGTCTCAATGTACAATTAATTCATAACTATATCTATACGTGTGTGTGTGTATGTATATATATATATATATATTTTTAACTTATACCTGTGATAAACTTTGATTAATAATTTAGATACGATAGGAGATTAACAACAATAACTTAAAATTAAACAATTATAATATATTGCAATAAAATGGATGTGCAGGTTGCTTAAAAGTTATCAACACAAAATGGAATCAATATGCAAAGTTCAAACTTTAACAAATTCTGATTCATTTATATTGCACTAATATGTTTTGAAAAATGTATGGATTTATTTTTCTTCCGCTATGAATTAAACAGCACAGCAGACTAGAGGTGTCTACTGATAATGTTTATAATCACAAGAAATAATCTCAGATTAAAAATCCATTAAGACATTTTTCGGGTTTCAATCCTGGGTTAAAAGAAACCAGATGTCTCACCGTACTGATGAGCTGTGATACAGCGAAACATATCTGTCTGTGGATGACTATTTATGCTCTCACTCCCTGATTGAGCACTCTGGAAGAATGGCAGACATTGAAAGAACAGTAGCTACTCTAGCATCTACGCATCACTCATTCAGTAATGAATTAGAGCACTCTGGCTACTGGTGTATGATACATCATATGCTAAAAGTCTGCCTCCTTCTACTGAGTGCCCATAACTCAGAGGTAGAATCGCCAACTGACGCCAATTCAGTCGGGTATCAATCCTGGGTTAAAAGCAATCGAATGCCTAACCGTACTGATGAGCTGTGATACAGCAAAACATCTGTCTGCGGATAACTATATATATATATATATATATATATATATATATATCCAGGTGAAGAGGATCCAATGTTTACAATTTTGAGTCCTCTGGCATTTTTTTTATATAAACAGTG
Organism: Ascarosepion bandense; assembly: GCA_037127315.1. Lineage (NCBI taxonomy): Eukaryota > Metazoa > Mollusca > Cephalopoda > Sepiida > Sepiidae > Ascarosepion > Ascarosepion bandense. The sequence goes on along the minus strand of JBBBDQ010029704.1, from coordinate 691,255 downwards.
CTCAATACAATGAATATTGTAGAGCTTATCATATAATTAGGGATTCATTTTTTATATAAACATCTTGAAACATAGAAATTTCCATATCATAATGTACATTTAATTTATGATTATATATATATATATATATATCTCGGAGTGAATACAGAATGAAGAATTCTTTCAAAGTCTAAAACATTAATTTAAAACAGTGCTTGATATATAATATACTATATAGAGCTGTGAATATAACATACTATATACAACTGTGAATATAATATACTATATAGAACTGTGAATATTTTTCACATCGCCTGATGAGGCATTGGGGCTCCAATGCCAAAACGAACGTGCCTTCGTCGCGATTATATATAGAGAAATTATGTACATGTTCTAAAATATAATTTATAATAAATACATATATATATATATATATATATATATATATATATGGGGTGGTTACAAAATAATGAAAACACCTAGTGCCATAATAGCACAATTTGGAAAATTTTATGACTTTGTCAAAAGGGTGTCTGTTTTTATCTATGTTGATGTAATATTAGTATTACTTCATTTTTTTGCTAAAATTGTGGTTTTGTTTTAAAGATATTATTTAAATAAATTATTAAAATTAACAGTCAGGACAATTTAAGTGATCAACTTCATTCTATGGTTCATGAACTGTTTCTGAAGGGAAATGCCATCTTTTGTAATCATAATGCATTCATTCATACTTCTAAAGTTGTTGTTGAATAGCATGAGAAGCATTCTAGAACATTTTATCTGGCCACTACAGTTTCCAGATCTCAACATCATTGAACATTTATTGTTTATTTTAGAAAAACCAATGATGAGTTGATATCCTTTACCATCATCATTAAAAAATTGAAGACTGTTTCAGGTGAAGAATAGATATAAATTCCTCTGGAAATAATTCAAAATCTTTACAAGATGATACTGTACCAAATTCAAGATGTAATGACTGCTAAAAGTTATCTTACTCCATTATTTTGTCAACCCCTCTATGTGTGCGTTTAATAGGCAAGTTTATAAGAGTTGAGGAATAAAAAGCCAGCAAAATGATAACAATATTGACAATGATTGATAATATTTATTATATACTAGCAGTATAGCCCGGCATTGCTCGGGTATAATAAAAGCTTTAAAACTAATCCATGGTCCTGGAGCTCAGACTCTTTGGACATTGGCAGGAAAGACTAAAAAGCAATAGTTGTTTCCAGTTAAAGTGAATCCATAGACTGAAAGAAAAATGAATGGATGGTAGTCAAATTTTGATTTCTTGGTATCGATATCAAATAAGTTTTTTCATCATAAACTGAATTTTGAAGGCGAAATAAGTCCTCTGAGTAAATTGTATCATGGCTGAGACTAAGAAGTACAATTATACCTACATAGAGCTGAACTAAAGGCAAAAACTAAAATAAAAAAGCTGAAAAAAATACAGACATACAGGCAGATAAACAAACACACACAAACATCTTGCCTTTTAAATATATATATATATATATATATATATATATATTATCAATTTTCTGCATGATTGTAAGAACTGCAACCTTGAAACTTCTGAACATCATTTCTTATGTCTTTGTCTATGAGTGTATCAAATTTGATTAAAATCAGACCACTCCTTCTCTAACTCGATTTTTTTGATTATCGATTTTCGATATTTATCGCGGATACCTCAACACAAAACCTAGCTAAGAACACTCGCAGGCGCTTATAGTACAACTGTGTAAATTTTCAAGAAAATCGCTTCAGCCATTTCAGAGTCTATAGGTAACGGGGACACACACACAGACAGACACACACACAGAAACAAAGTTCCATTTATAAATAAGTTTAGATTACCTTTTTGATTAACTTGAAGCACAAAGAGAAATATTTTTAAGTCACAATTTTTAGACACACCCATGTCCTTTTCCAGTGAGATGGGGAGTAAACAAAAAAATGGAACTTACTCTTTCAGGGAATGTTGGTGTTGGTTAAAGGACACCTTGCAGAAGCTATATTCCCTGAATAAACCCAAATTCCTGTTTAATCCTTTAATGTACGATCTTATTTTTATTTTAACTCTGATCTGCATCTTTTTTGTTGGCTGTTAAATGAAGATGCTAAAAGCCCATAATTGAGATCGTCTCCATCTAAAGCACATTTTTTTTATCTAGCATCATTTCCAGTGATGGAAGCATTCCTGGAACTTCTTTTCTGGCATAGTGAACAAGCTGCCTTGTCACTCTCTGTTGGATTGTCTCAACATCTTTAAATATTGTTCCTTTCAGTCAGATTTGATTTTTGAAGAGGAAAATTTTCAAGGAGCCAGATCTGGGGAATATGGTGCTTGATGGAACAGAAGAACTTGATAAAAAAAATTGCTGCAGAAAACAATCTCAGATGACTACACTCTACACACTTTTTTTGGCACGCTATTATAAACAACAGAAGTGAATGAGAGTGCTATAACTTATTTTGTATGTGTGACAGAGTTCAAGGTCAATCTGTTCTAAGTGATTTCACCTTAGCACCATTTACATAGTAACATTCCTGATACCTCTTTCATTCATTTATCTACTTTAACAGGATGTGCATTGTAGTGCAGTGGATATCAACTTGAAAAGACAAATCGGGGAGCCGAGTTCAAATTTCACTTATGCACAAATACCCTTCGGAAAGGTATTAATTTATCTCTTCCCTCCAGTTATGGGTTAAATAATAAAACAGATTGGGTCCTATAGCCTTGGCTGGCAACCAGTCTACCACAGAAAGCAATGACAACCTGCTGCAGGATAATCTTTTACCTAGTCAGTCATGTCTCTTTCGAGACATGATCACCCAAAGCATGTATCACATATGGCACTTAACTGACTGATTTAATTCATGTTGTACAAATATACTTTTCTTCAACTACATGTTAAATAACAGAGTGGACAAGGATCTATTGCTTTGGAAACCAGCCAGTCCAGAAGGTAAAATGCATTTGAAACCAACCTGAAATGGATAGATTCTGTCAGCTGATCTTTCCCAAGAAACACCCACTGCAGTACATATGATGCTACAAGACTCATCATGGATGACAGGAAGTGTGATTACGAATTTGACTATAATAAAATTCATGTGATGAATAAAGACTTCTTTTTATTTGAGATCTTAGCACCATAAGCATCTGAAGTTTCTCGTTCTTTATTAAAATCTTTCAGCTTTTCATATAACAGAAGCACTTTATCTAAATTGCCAGTAACCATTGCTCTTGGATATTGGGACTCAGTCAGTTACACACTTGGGTGATCATGTCTCGAAAGAGACATGACTGACTGGGCAAAAGATTATCCCGCAGTAGGTTGCCATTGCTTTCTGCGGTAGATTGGTTGCCGACAAAGGCTATAGAACCCAATCTGTCCTATTTTTTAACCCATAACTGGGGGGTAGAGACAGATTAATACCTTTCCCAAGGGTATTTGCATGTAAATGAATGCAAGGAATTCAACCAGAATTCAAACTCGGCTCCCCGATTTCTCATTCCGAGCTGATATCCACTGTGCCACAACGCACATCCTTGGGACTAGCATAAAATAAAACTTACAAATTATTTATGCGCTTAAATTCAGCCAGCTGCAATTATGAATACAGGTGGTGGGCACTGGACTGAATGCTGATCTTGCACCAGATAATTGATCTCTTCCAGAAATAAGCACTTGATTTGGAACTAAGAAATCATGAATTTATGATAAACATCAAATACAGAACTTCAAGGTGATTTTAAGATACAGGTGTGCCATCAATTTTCTTCCAAACAAATGACTGCCTAATACCTCTTTTAATCCAGAACTACACTGTCAAGAATTTGAATTTCAAATGATTGCTAGACTTATCCAGTAGGAAACCAAAGTTGATATTGTATTTGATAATAGTTTAAAATAAGTTTCTAATTGTCAATTATACTTTAAGGATGATGGATATGCGTAATTTGTGGGTCAAAGGTGTATAGTCCTTACATGACTGTTTGATCCAGCAAAATGGATAATCCATCATAGTTCCAGATTGAGTAGGACTGAAATATCAGTAGCATACCTGTATTTAAAATATAGGTTGCTTTTTATTCCAAACATCCAGTGTAAAAAAAGAAGAAAAAAAGAAGAAAAAATGAAAAAAAAAATGAAAAAAAAAATGAAATAAAGAAAAAATGATAAAAAAAGAAAAAAAGGAAAAAAGAAGGAAAATAGAAAAAAAAGAAAAAAAAGAAAAAATAGAAAAAAAAAGAAAAAATAGAAAAAAAAGAAAAAAAAAATAGAAAAAAGTTTTTAAAAATGCCAGTAATAACTTTTTGTATAGTAAATTACGAATACTCCCTGAAAAGATTAGATTTCAACATTAAATGCTCCATAAGAAGTTAATAGGTCACTAATTGTTGTATACCAACCTATATACAGGAATGGAATGCTCTTCAATCCATAGATAGTCTTAGAGTAGAGGAGAGTGATTATACTAACTAGCAGTGTATCTACTTCACTCATTGTGCGAGTCATGTACTTGTTTATATTCTAATATTCTCAACCACCATTTTGATGATTACTCAACGCAGTAACCTTTTAGGGTTACAACACTACGAAAACAAAGAAGCAAATTTATTCCTTTCTAAGTTAGTTGAATTCCCATCAACTGCTCCACATTAGTTGCCTTGTTCTGGAAGATTTGTAAATACCTATATATCTGTCTATATTTCTGAGATGAGGTAGTATTTACAGTATTTACATCATTTGGACTATTGTTCTCATCTTTGTTGCCATTTGTATAACGTTGAGGCTGTTGTACACTCCGGCCTTCTTCAAGTGCTAGGAATTTCAAACCAAACCCTTTATTACAATTACTGGGGTATATCACTCTTGTTCCTTGCAGAGTAATGCCTTGATTGGAAGTCATGAGTTATCTTCCTCTAACCCATCAATTTACTGACCCTACTGCTGTAGCCTGAAATTGAACTTACAAATCTTTAGGTCAAGACAAAGGAACTAACCAAGGACACATGGTCCACTGGATATGTGACATATTTAATCTGTTACACAAGAGCATGGACAAGGAATTCTGGGAATGTTAATTCTTTAAATTAAAGATTTTTTATAGGGTTTTTTTTCCATCATTTCTCTTAATAGATAAAAAAAAAATATTTTCATTTTTAAAATTCAAATTCCCAGCATCCCTTGTTAGTTGGACCAACATAACGGATTTAGTATGATGAAGCATTAAAGAATGAGTGTGCCAAAAGAAAACTTTTCACTTTGTCATATATTTTCTCCACTAATGTGTTACTAATATATATAATCACTAGCAGTATAGCCCATCATTGTTCGGGTGTGATGAAAGCTTTAAAACTAATCCTTGGTCCTGGAGCTCAGACTCAGCCTAAAGAATATTTGTGTGAAGTTTGGTGAGAATCGGATAAAAATTGTGGATTTGTATAAAGAACATACAGATAGATAAACAGATACACATACAAACATCTTGCCTTTTATATATATAATCGATTTTCTGCACTATTCTAAGAACTGCAACCTTGAAACTTCTGAATATCGTTTCTTATGTCTTTGTCTATGAGTGTATCAAATTTGATTAAAATCGGACCACTCCTTCTATAACCCGATTTTTTCGATTATTGACACAAAACCTAGCTAAGAACACTCACAGATGCTTATGGTACAACTATGTAAATTTTCAAAAAAATTGGTTCAGCTGTTTGAGTCTATAGGTAACAGACAGACACACACACAAAGTTCCATTTATAAATAAGTTTAGATCATATAGTTATGAATTAATTGTTCATTGTGACATGTTTCAATGTTTCAAGATATTTTCTTCATCAGGCAATGTTTGATGTTCATTGAACAGATGATTTATATTTAACCACAAAAACCCTCAGTTTGCTGTGTATGTATGTGGGAAGATATACAATTTACATGTGTGTTTCTTTTAACTAATCAGAGCGAAGATTCATTTTGGGATTTGGCCCTAAAGAATACATACTGACTGACTTTTTCTCTTTTTTTCCTTCCCTTATCTTACTTTTCTTTTTTTCCCTCCTTAACGGTCAAGATGTCAACCTGCCTTTAACCTAATTTTATCATTTTCCTTTTTTTCTTTACAGTACATGCAAAATTACACATGTACATACATACATACAAATATTTTTATTTATGCCTACTGTCGGGGAACCGAGTTCGAATTCCAGTGGAATCTATTGTATTCACTTACGCTCAAACACCCTTGGGAAAGGTATTAATCCATCTATTCCTTCCAGTTATGGGTTAAATAACAGGACAGATTGGGTTCTATCGCCTTGGTCGGCAATCAGTCTACCGCAGAAAGCAATGGCTGCCTACTGAGGGATAATCTTCTCCCCAGTCAGTCATGTCTCTTTCGAGACATGATCGCCCAAGCGTGTTTCACGTATGGCACTTAACTGACTGACTGATATACACCACATGTATCAAACACTTGAATTGTCCCCTCCCACTTAAAAAAATCGAATGGCACCCATGTAGAATGTGCACCCCCACTTTGGGAACCACATATCTATATGCAAATTCTAGCACTATTTAAGCTTTACAGCTAATCCATAGTCCTGGAGCTCAGAAATGAAAGGATGTAAGTCAAATTTTGATTTCCTGGTATCAATATCAAATAAGCTTTTTTTGTTGTAAACTGTATTTTGAAGGCTAAATAAGTCCTCTGAGTAAATGGTATCATGACTGAGACTAAGGACTACAATTAAACCTACTTAGAGCCAAACCCAGAGCAAAAGCTAAAATTAAAAGGGTTGAAAAAAAAAAAAAACTAAAATTAAAAGGGTTTATTTCAGATCATAGTTACAAAAGAATTAATATGAAAAACATCAATTTTCATTAGGTTAACCATTCATTTCTGCAATAATGCTATAATTAAATTGTGTCTTAATTTAACATGTTTCACTTTTATTAAAGCTTCATCAGAGATCTGGTTAAAGACAAGAAATAAAAAATTAAAAACAAAAATCAAAGAGACGGTTACTGAAATGTTGTTTAAGGTTTGATTCATATTGGTTAGATATGTGTCATGTAATAAAGCAACAGATGATTATTTTATTGTACATGTATGTGTAGGAGCACTTGTCTGTTTATATATATATATATATATATATATATATGTGTGTGTGTGTTTGTGTAATAATACATGTGTCAAGTGGATGAAAGCAATAGATGATTATTCTATTGTACATGTATGTATATGAGCACTTGTCTATTTTTATATATATGTGTGTGTGTGTGTAATAATACATGTGTCAAGTGGATTAAAACAATGGATAATTTTTTTTTATATAGGTGTGTGAGAAAATCTTGGATGGTAAAATGTATGAATGTGTATATTTGTTGGTCAATAACATTAGTGTATGTTTGTTAATGATAAAATGAAAATTTGTAATGAAATAAGGTATACAAGTGCCATGGTTTGCAGTCAACTTTTTTATTATAAATAAATAAATTTGAAAGTAATAAGTTTTGACAATTGGAATCTTTCATTCAATTCATTTGTATGTATTAAACTATTGAATTTTTATGTTTTATTTGTATATTAAAATACTATATTTAAGATAAAGAAATAATAAAATGTATATAATAAATTTTGATTTTATTTGTATTTATTATTATACTAATTTTTGAAAAATATAATGTTAAGTACAGAATATTATGTATTTAGAGAAATATAATAAATTATCTTGAATAATATTCGGAAGTATTAATGTTTTGTTAAAAACAAATGACAGGGTACTGTGATTAAGTGTTTTATTCAGTGAAACCTTCCGTGGCCCGGACCAAAGTGTAGTATCTGTTCTCAGGTACTCACTTCCTGCTCACCGGTCAAAGCAATGACCAGCTAAGACTATCTTTTGACCAGCTTTGTACCCAGTTATCGCATAAGTGGGGGCTTGGTAATCATTGACCAATGGCCTTAGCATACACGCTCAGGTTCCCCACGTTAAAAACTGACCTTGTGTCACAACTCACACCAGTGGGAGAGTAGAGTAAATCAAAAGTGTTTTATTTAGTTTTATTGCATTCATTTAAGTGATTTCATTTCTGGACATAAAGTGTGTAAAAACTCTCCAAATGTTATATATACCCTGGCACATTCAGCTATTAGCCATGATAAATGATTTTTTTTAACTGTGTAGAAAGTATTCTGGTATATAGAACATTTGAACGGTTCTTACAAGATATGGTTCATCATGGTTCTCCACAACTTCCTGTCCCTTTTAGCTCTTAGCAGTGTTTGCGTTTTACTATCTCTCCTGATGTTTTTCCCTATGATTTACACAGCTCTTTAGGTAGGTTATTCACCGTTTTTTTCTGTTCCTCTTGCCTTCAGTAAGTGTCCTATCACAGTGATTGTTGCTGTTGATGAACAGTTCTATTTGTTAACAACTTATATATCAACTTATAAAATACTAGCAGTATAGCCTGGCATTGCTCGAGTGTAATGAAAACTTTAAAACTAATCCTTGGTCCTGGAGCTCAGACTCAGCCTAAGGAATATTTGTGAAGTTTGGTGAGAATAGGATAAAAATTGTGGATTTGTATAAAAGACATACAGACAGATAAACACACACACAAAAAAATATTGCCTTTGATATATATATATATATATAAATATTATAGATTTTCTGGACTATTGTAAGAACTGCAACCTTGAAACTTCTGAATATCGTTTCTTATGTCTTTGTCTATGAGTGTATCAAATTTGATTAAAATTGGACCACTCCTTCTATAACCCGTTTTTTTTTGATTATCGATTTTCAATATTTATCAGGGGTACCTTGACACAAAACCTAGCTAAGAGCACTCACAGACACTTCTAGTACAACCGTGTAAATTTTCAAGAAAATCGGTTCAGCTGTTTCGGAGTCTATAGGTAATGGATACGGATACACAGACACACACACAGACAAAGTTCCATTTATAAATAAGTTTAGATGAGGTATCAAAATAAAGTTTAAAATCACCACTGTCCTAACACTTTTGCACACTACTAGTCATGTGCAAGATTGTAAGGACAGGGGTGATTTTCCTAAAAAACTCACTGAAATTCAAATACAGGGAGAAAAGCCAGGGGTACCTTGACACAAAACCTAGCTAAGAGCACTCACAGATGCTTATAGTACAACTGTGTAAATTTTCAAGAAAATCGGTTCAGCTATTTTCTACTCTGTAGGTTATGGACACACACACAGACAGACAGATAAAGTTTCATTTATAAATTAGTTTAGATTTCTGGAATAACTTAAACTCTCAGAGAAACAAAACCTTAATTCAGGCCAGAATATCTACACAGGGGACAATTTATTCTTTACTCCCCAATTAAAAAAAAGAAATTCCTAATCAGATGGTTTAAATCATAGCTGAAAGCACTGCAATCAAAGAGCCATTAATAATTTGTCAACAATTATTTTCAAAGATAAAAATACAATAGGTAATTTATCACAAGTTTGTGTATACAGTTTCTGAAGATTACCTTTTATGGACATAACATTTTTATTGATGCCATGATAAAGGAGAGAGTTTTTGAAAATGATGCTCTGACCAAAAACAATAAACTTGAAAATTATTTGCTTCAAGCTATATTTAATTTTCAGATAAAGATATAGAAGCACAAATCCAATTTCCCAGAATTGAATTTTATGAGAAAATTGCTGATTCTTCAAGGATATTAATATAATTTTTTGATTTAAAACAAGAAAATTATTTTTTTCTTTTTTATGAATAGAATCCTTTTCTTCAACCACAAAATTGGCTACAAGTCTTGTTTACAGTCAAACTTTTTTTTTCATCTGACAGATTTTCACTAAGAAATATTTATTTTATAGCCTAATTGCATACACACAGATATTATTATATAATATGCCAAGTGTATTTTTATTTCTTCCAACTTTTTTTTTTCATGTGTGTAATTGGTTTTATTACGGCCTAATCAAACACACGCATAGCCATATAAGACAAATTTATTTGTATTTTTCTTGTGTGACTTTTGATATTGATAGTGCAAGGAAGATAACTTTTGTCTTTCTCCCTAGACAATGTTGCCAATACAAGAGAGAAAAACAAAATTTATCTTCCTTGCACTAGCAACATTAAAAGTCAAGTAAAAAATATACAAATACATTTGTCTTATATGGCAACTAGCAGTATAGCCTGGCGTTGCTCAGGTGTAATGAAAGCTTTAAAACTAATCCTTGGTCCTGGAGCTCAGACTCAGCCTAAAGAATATTTGTGTGAAGCTTGGTGAGAATCGGATAAAAATTGTGGATTTGTATAAATGACATATAGATAAACAGACACACAGAAACATCTTGCCTTTTATATATATATATATATATATATATATATATATATATATATATATATATATAATCAATTTTCTGCACTATTGTAAGAACTGCAACCTTGAAACTTCTGAATATCATGTCTTTGTCTATGAGTGTATCAAGATTCTTTTGATTATCGATTTGATATTTATCGGGGGTACCTCAACACAAAACCTAGCTAAGAACACTTGCAGATGCTCATAGTACAACTGTGTAAATTTTCAAGAAAATCAGTCCAGCCGTTTCAGAGTCTATAGGTAACAGACACACACAGCCACACACACACAAAGTTCCATTTATAAATAAGTTTACATATATGTGTGTGTGTGTGTGTGTCTTTGATCAGGCCATAATAAAACAAATTAAACACTGTCTATTTAATCGGTCAATTTCTGTCTGAATTTCTGGGATGAAGAGTTATCATTATTTACATTTCAGATTATTGCCCTTATCCTTGTTGCTATTACCACCTGATTGCCTTCTGTCTGAATTTCTGGAATGAAGAGTTATCGTTATTTACATTTCAGATTATTGCCTTATCCTTGTTGCTATTACCACCTGATTGCCTTCTGTCTGAATTTCTGGAATGAAGAGTTATCATTATTTACATTTCAGATTATTGCCCTTATCCTTGTTGCTATTACCACCTGACTGCCTTCTGTCTGAATTTCTGGGATGAAGAGTTATCATTATTTACATTTCAGATTATTGCCCTTATCCTTGTTGCTATTACCACCTGATTGCCTTCTGTCTGAATTTCTGGAATGAAGAGTTATTATTTACATTTCAGATTATTGCCCTTATCCTTGTTGCTATTACCACCTGATTGCCTATGTCTGAATTTCTGGAATGAAGAGTTATCATTATTTACATTTCAGATTATTGCCCTTATCCTTGTTGCTATTGCTACCTGATTACCTTCTGTCTGAATTTCTGGAATGAAGAGTTATCATTATTTACATTTCAGATTATTGCCCTTATCCTTGTTGCTATTACCACCTGATTGCCTATGTCTGAATTTCTAGAATGAAGAGTTATCATTATTTACATTTCAGATTATTGCCCTTATCCTTGTTGCTATTACCACCTGATTGCCTATGTCTGAATTTCTGGAATGAAGAGTTATCATTATTTACATTTCAGATTATTGCCCTTATCCTTGTTGCTATTGCTACCTGATTACCTTCTGTCTGAATTTCTGGAATGAAGAGTTATCATTATTTACATTTCAGATTATTGCCCTTATCCTTGTTGCTATTGCTACCTGATTACCTTCTGTCTGAATTTCTGGAATGAAGAGTTATCATTATTTACATTTCAGATTATTGCCCTTATCCTTGTTGCTATTACCACCTGACTGCCTTCTGTCTGAATTTCTAGAATGAAGAGTTATCATTATTTACATTTCAGATTATTGCCCTTATCCTTGTTGCTATTGCTACCTGATTGCCTTCTGTCTGAATTCCTGAAATGAAGAGTTATTATTATTTACATTTCAAATTATTGTCCTTATCTCTGTTGTTATCACAACATTTCAGCTGTTGTACAGTTTGGCCTTTTTCAGGTGCATATCGATCTACAGGTAATTCTGAACTGAAGCTTTTATTTAAACTATATGGTTAGACTGTTCTTCTCTTGCCCATATCTAGGTTAATCTTGTCTAGGAAAATAAATATAAGGAAAACAATGGGGAGTGTTCTGAGATGTTTAAGAAGCCAGGTGGTGAAAAGACTGACTGAATAAAAAGACAATGTACACAAAAAATAAATAGGAAAAAAAAACTCAAGTTGTGGTTTTCTTCTGTTTCAGCTTAGAATTTTTAGAGTTGGTATGACACAATGCTGAGATCAGACATGAAAAGGAAACTGCAAAACCTTCTGCAGAAGGTAGCTAAAGAAAGCTAGAAGAAAGGACTAAACATAAATTAGAAGAAAAACTGAATGCATGGTCATCAGCAAAAAGGAAGCTCAAAATGACAATTACATGTTGGGGATACAAAAATCAAGCAGGTGCAGAAATTTAAATATCTGGGTAGTGTTTTAACAGAAGATGGAAAGTGTAACACTGAGATCTGAAGATGTACTAACATGGCCAAAGACATATTCCAAAAGCTAAGCAGAGAATTAAGAAACAGGAAAATTTTGTTGAAAACAAAGAAAGGATTACTGGATTGTTATGTGATAAGTATCCTCCTATATGGCAGCATATGATGGACAATCTTATCAATAATGAAGGAAAGAGTTGAAGCAACAAATATGTGGTTCTACAGAAGGATGCTGAGGATACCATGGACCAAACATGTAAGCAACAAGGTTTTGAAGAAATTGAAAACGAAAAAAAAACAAACTTATATTTAGATCAGGAAGCGACAGTTGAATTTTCTAGATGTAATGAGGACGGGGAAGGCTTGGAGAATTTGATACAGGACAAACAGACAAAAAGATAGACATGGGAAAACAACCTATGACATACTTTATGGGCAGAGCAGGATTTGGGAGAAATAACAGCTACAAGGGATAGGAAAATGTGGAGAGCCATGATCACCTATGTCCTGGAGTGATAAAGCACTTAAAAGAAGCAGCAGCAGCTTCTATTAATATCTGAGTTTCTGTCTGAGTCTTCACTTAATAAAAGCAGCCCATTTTCCCCTGTTTGCTGCTATTTCTTCTTTTGTCTAAGATGGTACCCTGTAGAATGGCAATGGAAACATTGTTGGCTCTGATGACATGGCCATACCAACTTAACTTACTCTTCTTAATAGCAATGGTAATTTTAATATTTGATTTATATCGTGATAGTACAAAATGACAACAAAACATGGTTCTATCACGTGGTGTGACATCATAGAACCGCATTGCAAATTTGCGAACTGCGTTTGTTGTTTTTGGTAACTATTGCCGTTGCCTAGCAGAGTTTTATGTCAACACAAAATAAAATCGTTGCTGATGGTGGATGTTATTGTGTTACCGTCTTAATAACCTCTCTGAAGATGGCTCATGTGAGCCAAAAGCTTAGAACCAAATTAATAAAAAATTATGCAAATGTTGGAGAATTTTCGTCCTTATTTTCTACTGAAATTAAAGCCAAAATATGATGTTTAGAACGGCTCATGATTAAACATAATAGACATTCATTGTCTCTTATATTTAACAGTATATGATTAGAAAATGTTTATATTTCTGTATAAGAAAATATTTGGCATTTGTTGATTCAGCTTTTTTTACTGCTTTTGCTTGACAGTTATAAAATCTTTCTCCTAGAACAATTTTCTAGAAAAATATGTTTCTTAAATCCAGTAGCTGTTATCTCTCTTTTCAGTTCTGATAAGTGTTTCCTTTCTAACCTATAATTTGAAGTTGTGTCGAATGTCAACATATTGGTTATGTAATTATTTTCTCTTTTGATATATCTTCTTGTTTTGGGATGTCACACTGTGTTATTTGTGATGCAGTCTATATAGGAAATGCCCAGAACTGTTCTGCAGCATCTTATTTCTAATGCTTGGATTCTTGGCATGCTTATGCCTGCATATAAAAGAGTGTCAGGGATTTTAGTTATTCCTCATCCCCACTCCTGGTCTACATTTGTTTTATTGTTCATCTAGTTACTTTCTTGCTCTAAGCTTCCTTGAGCAATGTATCTTTAAATTTATCAAGGTGCTCTTGATACAGCATAAAGATAGAAAAGCATTATAAAGATAAATCTTTGTGTGTGACAGGTACTTAGTGCTGGAATGTGTAGCGGACAAAGAATTCCATGAATTAATCTGAAATCTTCAACTGAAGCATAGAGTTCAAGATGAAAGCTAAAACCTTATTTCAGTTTTCATTTTTTTTCTGCCCAAATGCAGAGAAGAAAAATACTGGGGTTAGGGGCCTCCCAGATTGGATAGAATATGGATACAAAGAATTAAACATGACAGCTATTTCTGTCGAAAACGGTTCAGGTTTGCCTGAACAATACTGCTGAGGTATAACCCCGGTGGCTTTCAGGCCAAAAAGATTCCTTAACAATAAAACCATTAAGCAAGTAGAAAAATTAAAATATCTCAGAAGGGTGTTAATGCATTTTAAATATGACACTGAAATCCCAAGTTGCAAAGAAATAGTGAACAATGTCTTCCAAATGTTAAGTAATAATAAACACAAAAGCTAAAATAGGGTTCGTTCGTGCTTTGAATAATTCTATCACACCTGGTCTGGTGCTTCTGCTATATATTTAGAGATTTTTATAAAATACAAAGAGAAATCTGCAATATTACTTGTCCTGACCTGGTATCTTCAGTCACTTTTTCACCACAATAATGTAGCTTCCCTGTGCATTTTTTAAAATACTTTCATGGTAATTGTTCAAATGAGCATTCTACTCTTATATCTAGACTGTATGACGATGAATTTAACTGCAGTACTAGATCAATGGCAAGGTTTTATCATTTTACAGTTGGAATAGCTAGATGTAACTAAGTTCTATACTAACAGTTTCTTTTCTCTCACTTCTCATTTGTAGAAATCTCATCAGGTTCCTTCAAAAATTTTAAATTCATGTCAATTGCTATGTACCGTTTTCTTAACCCATTTTAACCCAGTGTCCTTGGGTTTTAGAACATTAAATTCATTAACAAATCACAAGAATTTTTTTTCCAACCAGGCAATACTTGGAAGGTAATTTTATTGATTAATCAATTTGTCCTCACTATCTATATATATATATATATAATAATGGTTTTATATAATGATTTATACCCATAATTTTTTACAGTTTTATGCTGTCATCAAATGAGGACACTGGGATAAAATGGGTTAATTGCTGTTCTTTTATTGTTTTCTCACATTAACAATGTTTTCTTTTTCTCATTCTCTCACACTCAGTAAGCTTTTGTGTCTGAAATCTTAGTAGCTTTATTGCGCTACTTGGGATGAAATCATTTAAAAAATTTATTAGAAACAAAGAAATTACTGCAATGAGGATTTATTATTATTTATACTCTTTACAAGTGGATTATTTGGGAATGTGGATTGTGGTGCAGTGGATATCAACACGGAACAAGAAATCAGGGAGCCGAGTTCAAATTCCAGTTAAATTCCTTGCTTTCACTTATGCACAATTACCCTTGGAAAAAATATTAATCCATCTCCTCCCTCCAGTTATGGGTTAAATAACAGGACAAATTGTGTTCTATAGCCTTGGCTGGCAACCAGTTTATCGCAGAAAGCAATGGCAACCTACTGTAGGATAATCTTCTGCTCAGTCAGTCATGTCTCCTTCAAGATATGATCGCTTAAAGCGTTTATCATCTATGGCACTTAACTAACTGACATGTGGATTATTGTTCTCATCTTTGTTATTAAACTTTTGAACTGTTCTATCCTCATCAATTTTATAGTAATATGAATCACATACAATGAATTCCAAACTGAACACTTCATTTAGTTCTATATCTCTGGACAAACTATAAAAGTCTTCAAAAGTTGAATAAGGTTTAATAAAATTCTCACTTTATTGGAGAAAACAAAATGGATTTTCTGAAGTATAACACACAAAACTTTTGCTAAAATTATGATTTTTATGAAAATATCATCAAAAGGTAAATACAATTTTTTTTCTGAAGAAACAAACAAAAAAAAAATGTTTAAAAAGTAAGACAAGAAAGTGTATCCATAGTATTGGGTCTTGTTTTCTAAAAATTAATTTAAACAAAATATGAGTTTCTGTAAAGAACATAATATGAATGATTTAAAAATAAAGAAATACAAAGTTTTGTAATCAGATTTTTTTAAAGCCTCCTAAACTATTTTTATAACAAGCTATGAGTTTTAGAATAAAATCTATTTTAATATTGTCACTTTAAATACATTTTTTGGGAAATAAAATTTGTAAATTGAATATATTTCCATAAAACTGAACATGTACTGTCATATTGCAAATGGTTTATCAAAAATTATTTTTTTAAAGCAAAGCATGTTATCTCTCCTAAAATATATATATTTCCTGTTTTAATTCAAACATTATACAAATTTAAACAAAATAAAATAAAAACTGTTTTTCAACATAGCAATAAGATCTAATTCATTGTATCTGTTCTTATTGATTGATTCATTTTTATCGCTTATCAACCCATTGCAGGTTATTTAAAGCCAGGAAATATTTTTTTAGATTGTAAGATTATTTCTTTTTGAGATAATGATGATTTAGTCATACTGATTAATCCATAGATGGCGGGGAGAAGACATAGATTCAAATCTGGAAATAGAACTCTGCTCTCTGATTAACTATTCCAAATCATTATCCATTATACTTCCAACACATTATCTTCCAAGTGGTCACCCATTTAGGTACTGACCTAACTTGGAATTACTTTGGTGATCATGTGGGAACCAGAGATTAACATGATGTGTCTGCAGGGCCATAAAAATTGTAAATATTTCTTTTTATCATTTCACCTCAAGCAAGGTTAAAATTCCAGTAATATGCAAAAGGTTACAGGGAATGAAGGTCAAAGAGAAAAGTGAGTAAAGGACAAAAAGATAAATGGATTCAAGAAAACTAACGGTGATTGCATTCATTCATTTATATTTTAAGATTGTAGTTATCAGGGAACCAAGTAAACAGAAGGATGTCTGCAGGTGGGAAGTGTGAGAAAAGAAACTGTTATAGTAGAAGTTGATTTGAGGTTTTTTTTTAATAATCATTTCATCCCAAGAAAAACAAAAATGTTCCTGGTGTGCAGGAAGTTACAGTGAGAAAATAAAAAAAATAAAAAAAATAAAAAATAAAAAAAATAAAAAAAATAAAAAAAGGTACAGGAGATATAAAAAAAAATACATAAGAGATGGATGGAAATCAAGTAATTAGAAGATGACAATCAATGTTGCATTTAATCTTTTGGATATTGCAGTTATCATGGAAGTATGTAAATGGAATTGAGTTCCACAAACATGAAGTACAAGAAAAGAAACTGTTACAGTAGAAGAGGGGGTTACATTTAATTCTTTTGACAGTAAAAGCATGTGACTTTAATGGAAATCTAGTAGCGTGCATACATACATTTGGTTGGGGGAACCAGAGCAGTTGCCATGAAAATACTTGTAGAAAAGACAGAGGGAAGCCACATCACATAGGTGAGAAAGTGACTGAAGGCAAGCTGCCAGGTCAGGGTTGATTATATTGAAGATCCTCCTTTGGATTTTGTCAAGAACCTCAAGATTTCAGCAGTAAAAGACCTAAATGCCAATCTAGTCAGTTATGTGCCATACGTGATAGGGCGATTATACCTCAAAAGAGACATGACTGACTGGGCAGAAGATTATCCTGCAGTAAGTTGCTATGACTTTCTGCAGTAGACTGGTTACCAGCCAAGACTACAGAACCCAATCTGTCCTGTTATTTAACCCATAACTGGTGGGAAGAGATGGATTAATACCTTTCCCAAGGGTATTTGTGTGTAAGTGAATGCATGGAATTAAACTGGAATTTCAACTCAGCACGTCGATTTCTCATTCTGAGCCACTATCCACTGTACCACAAGGCACAATCTAGTAGCAAGATTAAATTTATGTAGTCAGGGTACCTGGGGAAATAAGCTCATCAAAAAAGCTGTCATGAAAATATTTGTAGAAAAGTCAGAGGGATGCCGCGTCTATGTTAGTGAGACAATGACTGAAGTTGAGATGCCCAGTCAGGATTGATTACATTGCAGATCCTCCTTTGGATATTAATATATTTTTGTAAAATCCATTTTATTGGGGGGGGGATAAATAAAGCCTTCTGAACTGCTATATCGTGTCAATCTTACAAAATGGCAGGAAATACTGAACAATTTCCTTAGAAAAAAACAAGGCTGCTGAAGTTATTACCAGGATCCACTACATTATGGAACAGACTCCTGAGAGGATGTTTCCCTAATCACTATAATATTAACCTCTTCAAGTTTTAGGTAAATTTTTATCTACTTTCAAAAACCTCATTCAGTAACCCTCTAGGGTCTTGTATTGTGCAAACAAATGTATGAAAATAAATTGAACAAAAATTACATTAGATTACCTGCTTTAGTGAGTAAGTCTCGAAATCTATGTGCTATTACTTTAAGTTTTATCCTAATCAAGTGCTTTACTGCTAAAACACATTTAAGAAGTTTCTAGTAAGGATTGAACTCGCTTGCACAGGCTTTTTAAAGTGAATAAACAAGAGAAAGAAAGTAGCTATTTTAGTACATTATTTGCACTTGTGAACAAATTAATTGCCAGAAAATCATTTATTTTTTATACAAATCATTAGAAAATTGACATTTTGCCATTAACACATTGACTGCCACATCCCAAACTTAACACAGGGTTATATGGCAGGTTACACTATTTTTTTCTGATATATTTTGTAAAAGAATGTATCATATATCAATCCTTTAAAATGGTAGCAAATACTGAACAATTTCATGAGAGTTTTCTTACAGATGATCAAACTCAAAGTCATTGAGTTTTGTTTAATGGCATATCGACCTCTGTGGGTTGCTTAATGCCAAAAAGGTGGAGTTTTAAGGTATTTTTTTAATGTTTGGTTATAGTGAGAAGGTTGATTTAGTCACATTTTGATGAAAAGTTTTTTATTTTTATTAGAAAACTAAAGATATCTTCTAGTTTTGTAATAAAAAATGTATTGCAGATATTAATTTTTTTCTTCAAATATATATTATGGGAGTAATTTTTTCTTTTCAAAAATTTGTGTTATGGTAATTTTTTTTTTTCAAAAATGTATATTTTTCTGTAAGTCTATTTTTGTACATATATTTATATAAAAGTCTATTTTTATACTTTCATAGTGTTTTGACCCCAGTTTAGTGGTTAACTATTTTTCCATAGCTGGGACCCTAACAGGTGCTACTACTCTGAGTCAGGGTGGATCTGGGAACAGCAGCAATTAAGTGGTGGTTCCATTCTCCTCACAACCTCCCAATCAGAGACCTTGCTGCCAGATGCAGTTTATTGTCATACCCAGGACCTCAAAGTCATTGAGATATGGTCCTATATCCAAATGCTGAGTATACCATCAACTGAACATGTGAGCAAAGAGAAAGTTTTAAAGAAAATGAAAACTAAAGAAAAAAATTATGATGAAAATAATTTCTGAGACACAATGAGAAAAAATGACTTATAAATTTGAACATTTATAGGACATTGTTAGGGCGCTGCTCCTATTTGACTACAAATGGACTGTTCCCATTGCTATATATAGCAATGGTGGATTCTCTACAAGGGAGTCGTAGAGAGTCACTTGAGAGTCTCTAATGAGTTACTGAAGAGTCAGTGAAGAGTTAGTCACACTTCCGGTGGTGTACCGGAAGTAATCACGTATACACACATCTTATGACGGATTGGACTCTTGTATCTTTCTATTGTAAATATTACTAATCACTTCTGTATATACTAACCGTCTTTCTGCGGAATACAACTTATATTCTGATTCTGTTGTTGAGTTATTCATTTATACTTGGCGACATAACAGACATACTGAAGGCAGGAAGAGTTGAGGCAAACAGTAAACTATTGAAGAAATTTTTGCATATGGACAACAGATGGTTACTAAAAAGAAATGGTTATGATTCCAATGTTATGTAGAGCTACAAAGGATAAAAAAATTGCTTATTTGATTTTTTTTTTTATAATTGTATTGCCCCAAGCAAGGCATTTTTTAAAAAATCATATCACCCCGAGCAAGGCAGTAATGCCACTGATGCGCAGGGGGCTACGTAAGAGTGAAAAGATTAGAAAAGAGTAAGCCGGAAACCACATCCTAAACAGGGAACAAGGGATGAGCCTCTTCACCTGTTCAATAGACGTGGGTGGAGTGTGAACCGGGTGATAGTTTACTATTTCTACCACTGTGCAGGTGGTTACATAGGAGGGAATATATGAGAAGGAGTGACAGAATACAGGGGGTGTCAGGAAGCGGATAAGAGAGGGAGGAGAATACTGCAGAAATGAGATGAGAGCATGAGAAAGAGAATGCAAGTTAGTGAGATAGGAGATGACTATTGACTTTACTTTTAAATTCTTGGAGATTGTAGCTGTCGGGGAAGCAAAGAAATGGAAAAGAATTCCACAGGCGGGAAGTGTAAGAAAAGAAGCTGATGGAGTAGAATTTGCATTTACAATTTATTGGTTTCACAGTAAAAAGGTGTTGGACCTAGTTGCTAATCTTGTGGCTCAAGTGAATTCATATACAGTTTATTGTCATATACAGAATGTCACAGAAAGTTGTGGAGAGCCATGATCATCTCCATCTTGAAGTGACATGATACTTATTTTGATATCCAATAAACACTTGAAAATAAAGCTGAAAAACTTAAAATACATATGGACATAAAACCTTATTTTTGGTGGTGTAGTGGGAGTAAATTTATTTTTAATATTCAGGAAACTCATTTCTTTTTGCTTCGAAAATATGTTGCTAAACTTTTAATCTTATTTTCTTCTCTCCTTGATGAAAAACTATGTTAAAATAAATATAAAAGGGTTGTATGGATATAATACAGAGCGTTAACATCATGGAACAGAACGCTTGTCTGGAAAACAGAGATAGAAAACTAAATAGAAAGTATTAAAAGCCAAAAAAAAAAAAAAAGAAAAAAAAACAGTATTGCCAAACGGAATCTGTTAGCAAAAACCAAGAAGTAATGCAAGGGTAATGTGAATGCAGTAGGAAAAACCCCCAGACTTGGATGGAGTGTTGGGTAGAAAGAAAGAAAGAGAATATCTCCAAGAGATTGGCAAATGTGTAGAAATCTAAGTGAATGATTGTGTAAATTGATTGGCTGGGAACTAGGTTACAACTCACAGAAGCAACGGTTCTGAAGCAGAATCAGGAAGATTCAAAGAAAGAAAATGTAAAGAGTTGACTTGAAAAAAGTTCTTCAGCTGTAATAAATTTATTTAAAAAGAAAAAGCAGAGATATCAGAGTTTAAGCAATGAATATTAAATTTTTATATTTTAAATTTAAAAAAAAAAATGGGGATTTGAAAACGAAAAATAAATTCTACATTTTTCCCACAGTAGATAAAAATAATGTATCAGAATTATTTATTAAATTCAAGAAATTTAAGTGCCAATAAAATCCACCTATTATAGTGACAATATTTAGTTCTTGATAATGACTTACTAAATTGAAAATACTCAAAAAAAAAAAAACATAAGCATCAACATTGAACAGTTTATCCATAATTCTGATCAAGATGTGCAACAAATTATTAGAAAATTGGGATAAACCCAATAAATATAAACAGAATTCATCAGTTGAGTTTAAAAAGACCTGTTTCAATTCAGTCAGTCAGTTAAATGCCATACCTGATACATGCAATGGTAACCTAGTATGGGATAATCTTCTGACTGGTTAGAAGATTATCCCACACTAGGTTGCCATTGCTTTCTGTGGTAGACTGGTTGCCAGCCAAGGCTATAAAACCTAATCTGTCCTGTTATTTAACCCATAACTGGAGGGAAGAAACAGATTAATACTTTTCCCAAAGGTATTTGCACGTAAGTGAATGCCAGGAATTCAACTGGAATTTGAACCGGATTTATCATTCCGAGTCGATATCCACTGCACCACAACGCATATCCACATCTTTCAATAAGGACAGGTTTTACAGAAAATGGAAACTAAAAGTAGACTTATTCTTTTCAATCAGAAAGAGAGAACTGTAATTTCTAGGGTAAATAATAAGGAAAATATCTTGGAGAATTTGACACTCACAAGACATTATGAATGCAAAAAAGACCGAAGAAAACAGTGAATAATCTCCCTAAAGATTGCTAGAGGTTGCTAGATTAACAGGGATTAGGAGAAATAGCGTATGTGTTATAAATGAAAGTAAGTTGGGGAGAGTTGTGATCTCCCATGTTCTGAAGAGATATGGGCATGAGTGTGTTAATGATTGTTGTGGACTCTCCCATTGATTTTGATATACAAAGACTAAATCCTGATACTAATAGGGGTTGAAGGCTTACACAGACTCAGTCGCATATTTTGGAAGAACTCATAACATAGCACAGATTTAAATTCTGAAAGAAAATTGAAAATAAGCTCTGAGGGGTGAGGACATCAAAGTGGTGCCTTCGCAAAAAAAATCAGCAAATACTTTAAATCATCAAACAGATCACAGATTTAAATTTAGAGTTTTCCTGAATTGGTTGCCAGCAAAGTCTTGCTATTTAACCCATAGGAAATGCAAGAAGGATTCATGTTTTCTCAGTATTTCTTCATGGTGTACAGGATAACTTAACACTGCTGAACCAACTCAGCACTAGAAAAACCTGATTTTTTTTTTAATCACATAAAAGTAATTTATTTTGAAACAAGTATTTTTTCTTATTAAAGCATTTGTTGAGAAAATACTGTAATTAAATTGTTTGTTTTCTGTCAATATGCCTCATAAAAGAAAAAATAGTTCATGTCGTAATACTTTTGCGCAGTACTGTATATATATATATATATAAATATATATGTATATATATATAGAGAGAGAGAGAGAGAGACAGACAGACAGACAGAAATTTAAAATTTGTTATATCTATCAGTAAAAGTTCTTAATAACCAAGATAATGTGTATGTTAATATGCAAGTTGCCACTGAGGCCAACACCAAGAACCAACAGAGTTTCATGCTTGAATGCAATCAAGTCACAGAGATTGGCCTGAAGATGGCATTCAAGCATGAAGCAGACACTTATGTTGGTCTCAGTCTCCACTATATATATATATATATATATATATATATATAGTCTCTACCCAGCACCTGAAGGATGCATTGTGCATTAAGCTCATATCAGTGTCATGTTACTGGTGAGGGATGATATATATATAATGTTCATATTTATTAATATATACTTTATAGCTCTGTTTCATTATATCAGATTTTTTTTTTAACACCAGCTTTCAATGTGTGATTATATATATATATATATATAAACTGAAGTGACAGAACAGGAAAATATTTACTAATTTTTCAGTTCAATTAATACATATTATCTTTCAGATATATTCAAACCAATAATCAAACCATGAAAATTGTGTTTAAGCATGAAAGAGTGACACCACTCAATGTTCATTGCCATGTCCACTTTTATAGTTACCAATGATCCATGTTAGATAAAAAACATATTGTGCTTACTTACATTGTTGTCCAATCAGTTTCTTGATGTTGAGATGAATTTCATCAAGGAAAGTGCCATAGTTTTTTCTTTACAAATATAGCAAGAACCTATACCAAATACCTATAAAATTTTATGCCATTTTACATTTCTACTAATTTCTGGTCAGCTCCCTTATAATGAAATGCTTGTTTTGCAAACAAAAATTCCCTAACTACAACAGATAAATTGTAAATTCTAAAACAACATTAACAGGGGGTATTTGCATGTGTTTTTTAAAAACCACTATTACAATTGTATTTTATCTTAGTTACTATGAGTTTGTCTTAATAATCTACCACTGAAGATCACCTTGAAAAAGATCAAAAGTACTTAGGATACAACAATATATATATATATATATATATATATATATATATACCATCTGTGCAGGCATTGAATATCGCTGTCATATTGACCTGGTCCTTCTACTAGATATCTCCAGACTCTTCACAAACTTCAATTGGTCCTGAACTGCCATTTCAACTTCACTTACTTTCTCATCAACATGACATGACAAGATTTCCCACTGTTTTTTCTACAAATATTTTCATGTCAATTGTTCTGATAAGCTTTTTTTCCAAAATCCCTCAATTGCACGAAGCATGCTATGAGATCAGTTTTATTCTAATAGTTTCTTTTCTCACACTTTTCACCTGTGATACTTCCTATTAATAAACAAAAGTAAAAATGTTTTTTGTTTATCCAATTTTTTTTAAATTTAAAAATGCTTATAAATAATTCTAGGCAAATTATGGATGATGCTAAGTGACATAATTTCATGTTTAATAAACAAGAGTAAATGATGATGAGGTTGATTTATTTTTATTTTTTTATAAAGTAATTACAATTCATATTATTTTAGTTTGTGAATAATTTCAGTGTTATATATTTTAAATAAAAGAAGGTTATGAAATTAACTTTTTTTTTGTTACATTTTTATAATCATGTTTTTTATAATCATGTTGGATTGGGAAAAAGGTAATTATTTCAGAAATCGAGATATTTGAAAAAACCAGAGCACAGATTTATATTTTAATGAAATACATAAATGTAAAATTCTTGAGAATAAGTTTTCTCTTTTAATAATAGTGAAATTCTTTAGATCAAAGTAGTTATCAAATTTATTTCTATGTATGACTAATGCATCTGATACATTTTGTATAAAGATACTTGATGTATTTATAAATACATTTTTGCAAATTTTTTTCAAGTTTCCCCAGTTTAGTGTGAAGAGCAGTTGTATTATATATATATATATATATATATATATATATATATATTGGATATACTACAACATGTTTAACAGAAAAACTCATGTTACATCTCTCTGACTATAGCTCTATTTGATATCAATTAAATACAAGTGGAGACCTACCAAACTATCTGTAATGTACTTGTTGTTAATCCAAATATAACAGCGTTATCCACATGTAAAAAAAGGCTAAAAATAATGGAAGCATTATTAATAAAAAAACAAACCCAACATTCAATAACATCAAATATGAACATGATCACAATGTGCTGAGCATATTTGGAAAATAAAACATTCCCATAACTCTATATACCAAAAACCATATATATATTCAGTTAAAAATAAAATTCATCCGTGATAATGGCTAAAAGTATAACTGAAGGCTTTTGAATAAACAAAACTTTTTAACAATTTTTATTTAATCTATTTAATAAAAAGACAGAAATTATAAGATCACATGAAAAATTATATAAAAGCTTAACCACAGCACCTAGTCCAACATTTTTTAACACTGAATAAAAAAAACAGAGCTTCTATTAAAGCATGCATATTGACTAAAAATGTGAATAAAAAAATATACTCATACAATTACTCCATCAAAAATCCATCGTGTGTATATAGATTTAAACAAATACATTTTCCAGAAGACTGGTATGAAAATAGGTGCAGTTTGTTATTTTAAGCTTTAATACTTATAGCGGAAAAATGAAACTATAATCATAGAATAATATGTTCTTTTTAAAAATACCAAAGATGGGTTTGTAATATTACTGGTTCTGACCTGGCATCTTGATTTCAGTCACTTTTCCCATAGAGTAGCTTGGCTTCTCACTGTTTTTTCTATAAAAATATTTTCATGTCCATTGTTCTAATAAGTTGTGCTCCTTGGTACCTTGACCACATGAATTTAAGCATCCTGCTAGATTGGCTACTAAGTCTCTGCGGCCGACATTGCCGGCTAGGTCTCTGCGGCCGACATGGCCGACTAGGTCTCTGCGGCCGACATGGCCTACTAGGTCTCTGCGGCCGACATGGCCTACTAGGTCTCTGCGGCCGACATGGCCTACTAGGTCTCTGCGGCCGACATGGCCTACTAGGTCTCTGCGGCCGACATGGCCTGCTAGGTCTCTGCGGCCGACATTGCCTGCTAGGTCTCTGCGGCTGAGATAGAAGAAAACTAATGGTTACATCTAGTTACGTTTTTCTTGCACATCTTACCTCTGAAACTGTTTTCCGTTATCTTGCTTCCCTATCACCTACAAGCAAAGAAACTGAATGCAGTGTCAATCACCATTTTTTGTCTTCTTGAATCCTGTTCTTTCTATGGAGTCTGGAAATGTCCAAGGAAAAAAAAACACCCATTCTGAAAACCACAACATGTAAGACTGTTAATGGGCAAATAATCTGAAAATATCTCCTCACTTCTTCTCCTTAAAGGCTTCTCTCACTCTTCCACTCCCATGTCCTAATGACATTATCATATTGTTTGGAGTGAAATGATTAAAAGAATATATATATATATATATACACACACATGAGTTATATATAGATAGATAGAAAAAAGAAATGAATAGACACAAATGTATATTAAGGCAGTTTAATTTTTTTTACTCTTTTTAGAAAATTAACATTGCACTTCGTGGAAAAGATTAGGCTTGTTGTAATAAGTCAGTCAGTTAAGTGCCATACATGAAACATGCTTGGGCGATCATGACTCGAAAGAGACATGACTGACTGGGCAGAAGATTATCCTGCAGTAGGTTGCCATTGCTTTCTGCGAGAGACTGGTTATAGAACCCAATCTGTCCTGTTATTTAACCCATAACTGGAAGGAAGAGATGGATTAATACCTTTCCTAAGGGTATTTGCACATATGTGAATGTAATGAATTCAACTAAAATTCAAACTCAGCTCCCCGATTTCTCGTTCCGAGCCGATATCCACGGCACCACAACGCACATCCTAGTAATAAGTACTGACACTAAAAATTAGATCCATAGCTTTTATCCATTTTGAAGCATTTTAAGAATAAATCCAAATAGATTTGATATTTTTTGTATTAGATTTATTGAATGAACCATATATTCAAACCAGAATTCTAATTATGAACAACAAGCAAATAATGCATCTTTTTTACTGTGTAAAAGTAAGTAAGCATAAACTATATAAAAAAGTTGTAAAATATAACAAAAAAGGCTACAATAAACAAGTTTTGTTAGATCATAATGAATAAAAAAAATGGATAAAAGTGTCTATAACACCATAATCCTGCTGGGCACAAATGATATGACAAAATGTTTTAAATTTGCATTGTTTCTTGAAAATTACACTCAAGCTACTGTACTGTATAACATATTACATCAAATTATAGCTAAATTGTTCAGTCGTAAAATTTGACTTTGAAGTAAATGAAGGCGTTATTTGACAATACAATGATTTCATAATAATGTACTTGTGTCATGAATCCTGTCCATGTAGAGCTTCAGAAAATTATGAATTTTATAAATCTGTGCTACAATACTTTCACTGATCATTGAGATTAGATTCCAGTGCTACAATTTTGAACATAAACTTAATCTTCAAACTGGTTTTCTTAAAAATGATAATCATTTGTGAATAAATATTTTGTGTCATGATTTATCATGTCAGTCTCTAACTGAGTGCAATACCATTGTTCCAAAATCAACTTGTACTAATGCAGTTTGTTTCTTTTTTTTTAATCTAAACTTCTATTGGTTGGTTGGTTGGTTGGTTGACTGATTGTGTTTAGCTGCCTTTCAACCCTATAAGTCATTTAATACCAAAATCTAAATCTTGCTTGTGGAACTCTCTTCCAGCTCCATGCTTTCCAGCCAACTTTGATCTACAAAAAATTTAAATGCATTGCTAATTGCTGTCTACTGTCTGCATGGTTGTTCTTTTCTCTTCATGCTCATTATTAATCTGTTAATTAATTAATTCTTCCACCCCCTGTAACTTTTTGTGTCTTAGTAATTTCATGCTCTTGGATGGGGTGATACAGATTAAAAAAAATTTAATAAAAGGAAAGCAGTAGCAGTTGCATCAACAAAATGAGTGATGTTACTCTAACCACATTTATAAAAGGAATCATTGCATAGGCAACACTGCTCATCTCCATTCCGACTATTTCATGCAGAAGCTGATAGACACTTCTGAAAATTATGAAATATGTTCTCTGAAACTTTTGCCCTGTAAAAATGATCCAATATTTGTTTATACTTCTGAGATGAGGTATTTACATTATTTACATTGTTCATGATATTTTCCTCATATTCATAATGTTTTGGCTGTTGTATTCTCTGACCTCTTCAGGCAACTAGAATTTTGAACTGAACTCTTTATTTGGACCACCGAAGTAGATTATTCTTTTTCCATGAGTCATACCACTTCCGGATGTCTTAGTTATATCCGTTTAACTTTGAAAGTTTTTGTTTGCTGAGGATCTATTTCTCGATTGCACTGTCACAGAATTTGATCTGACAATGCATAAAAGTGCGAAAACATTTCTCTGCAACAAGAACTGCATTCAAAGATTACAATTACTGCTTGGTTTGCAAGTCAATCATACGCTTCTTGCAAAAACATCTGGTATGAAAATAGGTGCAGTTTGTTATTTTAAACTGTAATACTTATGGTGGGAACAAGAAACTATTATTATAGAATAATGTGTTCTTTTTAAAAATTATATAAAAGTTTAACCACAGCACCTATTCCAACATTTTTAAACATTGATTAAAAAACAAAAACAGAGCTTCTATTAAAGCATGCATATTGACTAGAAATGTGAATAAAAAAATATACTCATACAATTACTTCATCAAAAATCTATCGTGTGTATATAGATTTAAACAAATACATTTCCCAGAAGACTGGTATGAAAATAGGTGCAGTTTGTTATTTTAAGCTTTAATACTTATAGCGGAAAAATGAAACTATAATCATAGAATAATATGTTCTTTTTAAAAATACCAAAGATGGGTTTGTAATATTATTGGTTCTGACCTGGCATCTTGATTTCAGTCACTTTTCCCATAGAGTAGCTTGGCTTCCCACTGTTTTTTCTATAAAAATATTTTCATGTCCATTGTTCTAATAAGTTGTGCTCCTTGGTACCTTGACCACATGAATTTAAGCATCCTGCTAGATTGGCTACTAAGTCTCTGCGGCCGACATTGCCGACTCGGTCTCTGCGCCCAACATTGCCGACTCGGTCTCTACAGCTGACATTGCTTAACTAGGTCTCTACAGCTGACATTGCTTAACTAGGTCTCTACAGCTGACATTGCTTAACTAGGTCTCTACAGCTGACATTGCTTAACTAGGTCTCTACAGCTGACATTGCTTAACTAGGTCTCTACAGCTGACATTGCTTAACTAGGTCTCTTCAGCTTGCAAAACCATCAGAACCGTAAAATACTGCCAGGAAATTGACAAAATGTACCAAGAACATCCAACATTGGTCAGTCAAAAGATTCAACATGACACTGCCTGATGACTGCAACACTGAACAAACTAGATAAGAAAATTCTGTATCAATTAGCTCAGCAGTCTTCTGTCCAACCAACTTCCAATGCTTAAGTTTCTTAAGAATTTCTTGTTAGGGATAGTCTCTGATAATCAGTAGCTCAAAATGTATTTAAATACTTAACGGCATAATTTTTCTTTTTTTTTTCATTTCACTTCAAGGAAGACAAAGATATTAAGACACAAGGGGTTACTGAGAGTGAAAGAAATATGAAGGAAAAACACTATTAAGTTGAGAGGACAATAAGAAAAAACAGGAATTAGAATAATAATAATGATTGACATTGTATTCAAAACTTTGAAGATCAAATTATTATTCTATTTTATTTTTTTTATAATTTTATCACCCCAAGCAAGGCATTATACTGCCACTGTTGTGCAAGGGGTTACATAGGAGAAAAGTTATAAGGATTTGTTTATACTCCTGGGGGATTGTAATTATTTAAATTATTCAGACTGTTGTTCTCATCTGTATTGCAATGTTTGTGATGTTTTGACCATTGTACACTCTGACCTTATTTAGGTCATTAGCATTTCAAACCAAACCCTTTATTTTACATTAGAGTATATTGTTCTCTTTCCATGAGTAAAGCCACTTTCAGATATCTTAGTTATCTGCCTTTAATTCAACTCTCTAAGTTTTTGCTCACCACTACTGTAGCCAGAACTCTCAACTTTTTAGATCAAGTTACTCGATTTGTGAATCATGAGTTCAAGTATCCAGAGCTATAACTCAACACATCATCTAAGGCAGTTTATGCATCAACTAATGGAAATCATAAAACTTTTTATTTTGGTAATTTGCAGTCTCATGTGATTGGTACCAAAAACTTACCCATTGAAATAAATTATAGTTTATTAGATGATACATTAACTTTCTCCTTTATATATATATCTGAGTGAATCCAGAATGAAGAAAGAATTCTTACAATGTCCAAAACATTAATTTAAAACAGTGCTCGATATGTAATATATAGAGCTGAGAATATTTATTATAAATTATATTTTAGAACATGTACATAATTTTTCTATATATATCCACGACAAAGGTACATTTGTTTCGACATTGAAATTTCAATGTCTCATCAGTTGGTATGTAAAGGAATGGAAACTAACCCCCACCAGCACCTCAAACACAACTGACCAAATATAAGAAAAGAGGCTTTCCATTCCTTTACATACCGCCTGATGAGACATTGAAGTTTCAATATCGAAACAAATGTACCATTGTCATGGATATATATAGAAAAATTATGTACACGTTCTAAAATATAATTATATCATTTATTATATATATATAATATATATATATATATATATATATATAAAAATCACAGTTCAAAGTTTCATGCACAATATAATCCCCAGGTTGCTGAGTAGAGACTGACTGTTACATAATTTAAATTTTAATAAAAGAATCTACTTAACACAATGCCAGTGCAGTCCATAAATTATACTGTGGCTTTTTTTTTTAATTGTATTTAAAATAGACAGGATTAATGGTTCCATTACATTACATCAAGCACTATTTTATTAATGCCAGCACTATATATATATATATATATATATATATGTGTGTGTGTGTGTGTGTATGTGTCAGGTAAAAAATATAAATTTTTACTTATCTATATCAATTTTGATGAAAAAAGTATGATAAGGTGAAAATGCTTTTATTTGGCATGTTTCATCCTTTAGGACTTCATCAGACTAAAGCAATGTTTATGTTACACATACACATGAAAGAGAGAGGAACAGATAATTTTAAGTTTAAATTAAAAATTAAATTAAAAATTCTCTCTGTCCTTCTCCTTTGTGCTCATTTGTAATCACAATGTAAACAATGCTTTAGTTAGTAGATTTAAAGGACAAAAATAATCAGACAAAAATTTTTCCAGTTTTGCATAGATCATATATATATATATATATATATTAATCATTTCAAACCCAAGGCAAAATAACCAATAGTACACAAAATATGATTTTGAGTATGAAAGAATATAAGAGAAACATTAACAATAAAAGAATATAATTTAAAAAGACAGACGTTAATGATTGACATTGTTGTGATATAAACCAACAGGAATTACTTTTTTTGATTATGATTGTCTCCCCTGAAAGAAGAACTCTCCTTCACTTAGATACTATAAATAAGCTGTCTGGCTGTGCCTCCTGATTCAAACTCAATAAATCTTTCAGGTTTATCACGCTTCTGAGTTGTTATGACATTTGCATTTAAATTTCTGAACATTAAACTTGACTGAAAAGCAAGAAGCCAGATGAGAATTCTACAAGCAAGAAGTGTGAGAAAATAAAATGTTAGTATAGAACTTAGATGAATTCTTTGCACATGATTTGACTATAAAAAGCTTTGTAAATCAGGAACCAAAAAGTGCCAAAAATCAGGATTTCATACTAATGCTAAAAAAAGAATTATTAGATATAAGCATAAATTTATTGTTTGTGATTTTACAATTGATGTATACTATAGATAATTATACACGCTGCTGCAGAAATACCTTCTACATAAGGTATTAGTGACACCATGTCACTAATACCTTATGTATTACCTGTATCTTACCTGTAGATGAGACATTAGCTAGATTGAGACACCATGTCACTAATACCTTATGTATTACCCGTATCTTACCTGTAGATGAGACATTAGCCAGATTGAGACACCATGTCACTAATACCCTTATGTATTACCTGTATCTTACCTGTAGATGAGACATTAGCTAGATTGAGACACCATGTCACTAATACCTTATGTATTACCTGTATCTTACCTGGTAGATGAGACATTAGCCAGATTGAGACACCATGTCACTAATACCTTATGTATTACCTGTATCTTACCTGTAGATGAGACATTAGCTAGATTGAGACACCATGTCACTAATACCTATGTGTATTACCTGCATCTTACCTGTAGATGAGACATTAGCTAGATTGAGACAATTATGTCACTAATACCTTGGTGTATTACCTGTATCTTACCTGTAGATGAGACATTAGCTAGATTGAGACACCATGTCACTAATACCTTATGTATTACCTGTATCTTACCTGTAGATGAGACATTAGCTAGATTGAGACACTGTGTCACTATTACCTTATGTATTACCTGTATCTTACCTGTAGATGAGACATTAGCTAGATTGAGACAAACAGTCACTACTACCTTATGTATTACCTGTATCTTACCTGTAGATGAGACATTAGCCAGATTGAGACACCATGTCACTAATACCTTATGTATTACCTGTATCTTACCTGTAGACAGACATTAGCTAGATTGAGACACCATGTCACTAATACCTTATGTATTACCTGTATCTTACCTGTAGATGAGACATTAGCTAGATTGAGACACCATGTCACTAATACCTTATGTATTACCTGTATTCACTTCAGATGAGACATTAGCTAGATTGAGACACCATGTCACTAATACCTTATGTATTACCTGCAGTATCTTACCTGTAGATGAGACATTAGCTAGATTGAGACACCATGTCACTAATACCTTATGTATTACCCGCATTCTACCTGTAGATGAGACATTAGCTAGATTGAGACACCATGTCACTAATACCTTATGTGTTACCTGTATCTTACCTGTAGATGAGACATTAGCCAGATTGAGACACCATGTCACTAATACCTTATGTGTATTACCCGTATTCACTCTGTAGAGTTGAGACATTAGCTAGATTGACACCATGTCACTAATACCTTATGTATTACCTGTATCTTACCTGTAGATGAGACATTAGCTAGATTGAGACACCATGTCACTAATACCTATGTATTACCTGTATCTACCTGTAGATGAGACATTAGCTAGATTGAGACACCATGTCACTAATACCTTATGTATTACCTGTATCTTACCTGTAGATGAGACATTAGGCTAGATTGAGACACCACAAGTCACTAATACCTTAACATTATGCTGAAAGTATTACTACAACACTGTGTACTACCAAAATGCATTGCAAATGATTTTAATCAAGAAAGGGATTGCAAATTATCTTTGCTATAAAATCAATTTAAAATAATTTTAACTACAAAAATGCATCATAAGTGATTCTATGATGAAAATGCATTGCAGATTTCTTTAACAATAAAAATGCATCTTAAGTGAAATTATCGTAATACATTACGAATGGTTTTTAATAGTGCATTGAAAATAATTTTAAGTATAAAAATGCATTATGAATGATTATATTAGAAAAATACTTTACATTTCTTACTATAAAATGTATTTTTACAATTAAAAATCAAATGCAAATGATTTTTATTATAAAATTGAATTACAAATGATTTTTATTATAAAATGTAGTGAAAATTATCATTGCTATAAAAATCAAATGCAGATAGTTTTTACTATAAACTTGCATTGCAAATGATTTTTGATATCAAAAGTCATTGCAGATGGTTTTTGCTTAGAACTGCATTGCAAATCCCTTGTAAAATAAAAAGTAATTACTGATGGTTTCTACTATAAACCAGCATTGTCAAGTACTTGTACTATAAAAAGTCATTGTAGATGATTTTTACTGTCAAACTGGATTTCAAATCATTTTAGTTTTTTTTTTATAGTCATGCATTGCAAATGATTCATACTATAAAAATGGATTGCAAGCTATTTTTATTATATAAATGCATTACAATGATTTTCTTACTACGAAAATGCATTATAAGTGATTTTTACTATAAGAATAAATTACAAATGCTTTTTACTATAAGATTTAATTGGAGTAGATAGATCTATCGCCTGGTTCACACTCCACCCACGTCTATTGAACAGATTAAGAGGCTCAGCCCTTGTTCCCTGTTTAGGATGTGGTTTCTGGCTTTATCTTTTCCAATCTTTTCACTAT
The DNA here is from genome assembly GCA_037127315.1 of Ascarosepion bandense. Taxonomy (NCBI): domain Eukaryota; kingdom Metazoa; phylum Mollusca; class Cephalopoda; order Sepiida; family Sepiidae; genus Ascarosepion; species Ascarosepion bandense. The sequence continues at coordinate 657,004 of JBBBDQ010029704.1, read as the reverse complement.
TACATAGCCCCCTGCACATCAGTGGCATTACCGCCTTGCTCATGATTTTTACTATGTAAATATATGCAAATGACTTGTACTATAGAAAATTCATTACAAATGATTTTTACTATGAAAATGCATTGCTAGATCTAGATAAGATGTTAAATTACATCCAGCAACAAGGTCTCTGATCAGGTGATCAGAGGTTTTGAGGAGGATGGAACCATGTCTTAATTGCTGTTGCTTCAAGGCCCACCCTGACTTGATTTGGTGGCACCTGTTAGGGTCCCAGCTATGGGCAAGTAGTGTATTCCCAAACAAAAACCAAACACTATGTAAGGATAAAAATTTACTTTTATATAAAAAATTACCAACAATACAAAGTTATAATAGAATTACCAACAATAGATTTTTAAAGCAAATTGACTGCAATGTATTTTATAGTATACTTAACAATGATATATTTTATAGCAAAATGAGTAACAGTAGATTTTATCTGTAGGTAAAGCCATAAAATTGTGTTCCAAACATTTATTTTTCAGCATTAAACAACCCATAGAGATTGATATGTGGCGAAACAAAATCAACCAACAAATAAAATGCATTGCAAATGATGTTTACTATGAAAATACATTGCAAATAATTCTAACTGAAGAAAACCATTTCAAGAATTTGTAGTATTAAAAGATTTGTAGATTTGACAAGAAATATATTATTCTGGATGAATAACAAAGATAATCTGATTTCATTGAAAAAAGAAAAAATAATTCAGTCTTCTGGAAGACCAAATTAAAAAGACATCAACATTAATCAAATTTAGAGTCAAACTTATTATGTTTGTTTTGGAGCTTATAACTATTCAAATAAAACAATTGGGTTATTCAGATAGGAGTATTTGGTATGGGCAAATGGAAGAATTAAACATCTTAAGAAAGATACCGAATTCTTCATTTCTTAATTCTTGTAGAACTGTGAAGATCCATTGCAGAACTCAAAAGCATTTTTAGTTTTCTTTTGCATTTCATCTATTGCTAGTATCAACCATTTACTTGTTAAATCATAGTAAGAGATTTATTCCTTGCAGTTAAACAATGATTTCATGTAAACAGAAATGTTTAAAAAAGGAAGGCATCTAAGAAGGTATATAAGATGTGAACAAACAAAAAATGATAGAAATTAACAAAAAAGAGAAAAAGAAATGAACAAAAAAGTGGAAAAGAAAGTCACAAAAAAGAAAGTAGCAAAAAAGAAACGAACAAAAAAGATGGAAAGAAACGAACAAAAAAGAGAGAAAGAAACGAACAAAAAAGAGAGAAAGAAACGAACAAAAAAGAGAGAAAGAAACGAACAAAAAAGAGAGAAAGAAACGAACAAAAAAAGAGAGAAAGAAACGAACAAAAAAGAGAGAAAGAAACTCACAAAAAAGAGAGAAAGAAACTCACAAAAAAGAGAGAAAGAAACTCACAAAAAAAGAAAAAAACAAAAAAGAAAAAAGAAACTAAGAAAAAAGAAACTAAGAAAAAAAGAAACTGACAAAAAAGAAAAAGAAACAAAAAATAAAAAAAGAAACGAACAAAAAATAAAAAAAGAAACGAACAAAAAAGAAAAAAAGAAACGAACAAAAAAGAAAAAAAGAAACAAACAAAAAAGAAAAAAAGAAACAAACAAAGAAGAAAAAAAGAAACAAACAAAGAAGAAAAAAGAAACGGACAAAAAAGAAAAAGAAACGGACAAAAAAGAAAAAGAAACGGACAAGAAAAAAGAGAAAGAAACGAACAAAAAAGAAAAAGAGACTAATGAAAAAGAGAAAAAGAGACGAACAAAAAAGAAAAAAGAAACTAACAAAAAGAAAAAAAAGAAACTAACAAAAAGAGAAAAAGAAACTAAAAAGAGAAAACGAAACTAACAAAAAGAAAAAAAAAGAAACTAACAAAAAGAGAAAAAGAAACTAACAAAAAAGAGAAAAAGAAACTAACAAAAAGAGAAAACAAAACTAACAAAAAGTGAAAGCGAAACTAGCAAAAAGAGAAACAAGCTACCAAAAAAGAGAAAAAAGAAACTAACAAAAAACAGAAAAAGAAACTAACAAAAAAGAAAAAAAGAAACTAACAAAATGAAAAAAGGAAACTAACAAAAAAGAGAAAAAAACTAACAATGAAGAGAAAAAAAACTAACAAAAAAAGAGAAGAAAAAAATGACCAAAAAAAAAGGCAAGTCAACAGGCAGCACATAATCCAGAGAATTCATCTTAATTGCAATGGAGCAGAGCTTTGTCAGAATAAAATGTAGCTGGCATTTGTAGCAGAGAAAAAAATATTGATCCTTGGTGGACGTATGGAGTAAATTTTGCAAGGTTTGAGAGCCACCACAAGTCTGTAGCATCAAGCAGCAATAGTAATAGTAGTAGCAGAACTACAACTTTTCTCCAAAAATAATAATCAGTTTTAGCTTGTCATAAGCTGAGAAGTAACTTTGATACAAGGGACTTGATCAGTTTATCTGATTCAATTAATTGAGAACAAGAAAATCAGAATAAAAGCAATCAGGAATGCTCACTGAAGAAATGCTGCTATAAAGAAAATTTGTTGTTCCCCCTGCAGATTCCCTATAGAGTATTGGGCTACAGTCTCAATATGTGAGGTGTTGGCTGCCGTGCTTTCAATAGCAAGAAGGTTTTTTTTCCTCCACACACAAATAGTTTTAAATTCAGAGCTGTTCTCCTAGGCTGATTGCTGACAAAAGGCGGAGAGTACAGCATGCCTTTCTATTAACCTCATGCTGTGGGGAGTAGAGCTGGATTTATACTTTTCCAAGAGTATGTGATTTTTTACTACAAAAATATATTGGAAATAATTTTTATTATAAAAAGGCTTTGCACATGCTTTTTACCATGAAAATGCATTTCCAATAATTTTTACTATGAAAATGCATTATTTTTCACATCTTATATACCTTCCTTTTACAAAAATTTCTGTTTACATGAAATCATAATTTTTACTATGACATCCATTGCAAATGATGTTTACTATGAATGCTTTGCAAATAATTCTAACTAAAGGAAACCATTTCAAGAATTTGTAAGTATTAAAAGATTTGTAGATTTGTTAAGAAATATATTATTCTGGATAAATAACAAAGATAATTTGATTTCATTGAAAAAGAAAAGAACTAGTCTTCTGGAAGACCAAATAAAAAAAAAAAAAGACCTCAAAGTTAATTAAATTCAGAGTCAAACTTGTTTATTTTTGGATCTTATAACTATTCAAATAAAACAACTGGATTATTCAGATAGGAGTATTTGTTATGGGCAAATAGAAGAATTAAACAGCTTAAGAAAGATACTAAATTCTTCATTTCTTAATTCCTGTAGAACTGTGAAGATTCATTGCAGAACTCAAAAGTGTTTTTCTTCTTTTCATCTATTGCCAGTATCAACCAGTTACCTGTTAAATCATGGTAGAAGATTTATTCCAGGCATTAAACAATGATTTCATGTAAATAGGAAGTTTTGAAAAGGAAAGTTATATAAGATGTGAAGAAGCAGAAGAAATAAGGAAGACAGAAAGAAAATATATGGAGAGAGAGAAAATCATAAAGAATAGAAAGTAAACAAAAAAAAGAAATAAAGTGAGAGAAAAATTTTTTTAATATAAAATTCAATGCAACTGCAAGGTTTTTTACTATGAAAATGCATTGCCAATGATTTTTTGTCAAGAGAGACTGCAAATAAAAATGCACATCAAATAATTTTTACTATAAAAATGCGTCGCCAATGACTTTTACTATAAAAATGCGTCGCCAATGACTTTTACTATAAAAATGCGTCGCCAATGATTTTTACTATAAAAAATTGATGACAAAGTAGAAAAATCATTTTGTGTGACATGTTTCATCCTTTTTTGTTCTCTAGGACTTCATCAAACTGAGGTAATGTTTTTGTTGATGTAATTGTATATGTGTATGAAGATGAGGGGAATATAGGTAGAAAACATTGTAAATGTTACAGCTTTGAAATTTTATACTAGATGTGTATATAGTCTTGCCTTTTTATTTAGTTTTCATATATTTTGTTTTGTTTTTATCCCGTTTATTACTATGTATGCCACATTGTGATAAGCCCAGTTAAGAAAAGTGAAATGTTCTAAGAACCTGAATGTCAATTTACTGTTGATGATCAAAGCAGTATTTATACCCTTTCATCTTAGTAAAAAAGAAAATTCAATTTGTCATTAATTTTCCTAACATTGCTCTACTATATAAAAATTTATTCATCATATTCTATTTTTTTTTTTAAAACTGTTTCACCCCAAGCAAGAAGATAATGCCACAGGAGTTGCAGGTGGGTGAATGTAGAAAAATCATTTTGTATTACATGTTTCATACTTTTTTGTTCTCTAGGACTTCATCAGATTAAGGTAATGTTTTTGTCAATGTAATTATATATGTAAATTTGTGGCATTATAGTGTTTGTTGGATTGTGAGATGATGGACGAGTTCTTGTGGTAAATGGAAAAATTGTTAATAATTTGGTCGTGAATGGGATTAGCTAGGTATAGAATAGCTACTGAAGACCACTCTCTACCCCACCTTTTTGGCCTTGTACCACATTTCATGTATTATTACATGAATAAATACCAGGTTGCAGGGGATGAATGGGGAAAAAGAGTGACAAAACTTTGAATGGAAAGAATTGAGAAAAATACAAAAAGAAACAGGCTCAACTAAACAATGTAGGGACTGACATTGCATTTAAATTTTTAAAGATAGCAGTTATAAGGGAAGTTATGAAACAAAAGGGAGTTCCATAGGTAGGAAGTGCAAGAAAAGAAACTTTTAGAGTAGAAGTAATGGTTGCAGTTAATTATTTAAACAGTAAAAGTGTGGAAACTAGATGGTAATCTACTAGTATGCTTAAATTCATATAGTCTGAGCACCAGGGAAAAATGCCTGTCAGAGTAGTTGCCATAGGAATATTTGAAGGAATGATGGGGGAAGCCAATCAATGTCTGTGAGAAAGTAACTGAAGTCAAGAGATCCGATAAGAATTGATTACATTACAGACCCCCATTTACAGCAGGGGCACCCAACCAGCTATGGCAACAATATTCAATGAATGGTAGATTTATAAATATGCCAGAGATAAAAATAGCCTGAAGATACCAAAAGGTTGAAACCTAGGATGCGGAAATAACTCATTTCCAAATTAAAAATATTCAAAAGTTCTACGATAGAAATGTATTGATCACATTTTAAATGTTAATTATTCTAATAAAAATAATAGCATGCTGCAATTTAACAGCTCTAAAATTTCAGTGTTAAAATACCACCATCAGGCAGTGAATTGTGGTTAATATATTTGCTTATATATATATATATATATATATATATAAGGAGAATTTAAAAAATATGAAAATACAAATAAAAAATAAAAAGGTGTTAAAAATAAAAAAAACATAATAAAGAGGTGTTCAAAATTTAAAAACAAATATAAAAATAAAAATAGAAATAAAATTAAATGAATAAAAACATAAAAATGAAGAAGTGTTTTAACACTGAAACTTGATAGCTACTGAGTTGCAGTATGCTATTATTATAATAATAATTATATATATATATATATTTATGGTAATTATTATTATTATATATATATATATATATATATATATATATAATAATTATATATATATATATATATATATGGTATATATATATATATATATATATATATATATATAATAATTATATATATATATATATATATATATATATATATATATATATATATATATATTATATATATATATATATATATATATATATATATATATATATATATATTAATAATTATTATTATTATTATATATATATATATATATATATATATATATATGGTAATTATTAGATATATATATGCTAAATTTTTGTTTTTTGTTTTAGGTTACTTGTTTTGGGTTTTTTCTTTGGGCTACATACTTTGACGGATGTTCAAGTGCTTAGCTCGTTCTTTTTTTTATTACCATTTTTTCCTTCCATGTATGTACTCAGAGGGGTTTTCGAAACAAGTATAGCAATAAGTTTACATTTATATATATATATATATATATATATATATATATATAATTTGTCATGTTTTTCTTTATTAAGAGAGGAGGGATTTAATTTGTTCTTGATTATCAACAGACATGGCCGTGTTTGATATGGGATATATCTTAATTTGTCCCTGTTCTGCTGAACTGGAGTATATTAGTTAATTACCTGTTTCGAGGATTGAACTCACGACCACTAGATGAGAGCAATACTTGATTTAACTAATACTGACTTGAAGAACATCAGTGATGTGCTGGAGCATTTTGCGGATGACTATAGTATTTCCGCTCTCACACTCTGATTGAGCACTTTGGAAGAGTGGAGGACTTTGTAAACAGTAGCTACTCCGGCATATATGCATCACTCATTCAATAATGAATTGGAGCACTCTAGCTATTGGGCGTGTTTATACGTGCTAAAAAGCCTGCCTTCTTCTACCGGATGCTCGTGGCCTAGGGGTAGAATTGTGCCGACTGATGCCGATTCGGTCGGGTTTCAATCCTGGGTTAGGAAGCGAACAAAGTCTAAGCCGTACTGATGAGTTGTGATACAGCAAAACAGATCTGTCTGTGGATGACTATAGTATATATATATATATATATATATAAGAATTTTGGTAATAATGGCACCAATAAAAATGGAACAAGTGGAATGATAGTATTTAATCTTATCTGTTTTGTATGCATGTGTCATTGGAAGCAATTCTTCTCTTTTCCTTTATTACTTAATACGTCTTCCATGATGAGGTTTAGCAGAGCCACTGAAATCAATGGTGTGTACTTTTCACTTCCTGGACAATTGAACAAGAAGTAAATAAAACAACGAATGTCCTTTAATTTAAATGTAAATCTTTGATCAAAGTTAAACAATTACTGGTCTTCCATTGTTTTTTTTATTTGAATATTGCTGCTACATCTGATCTTATTCTTTTGCTATATATTTAGAGACACATGATAAAATCTAAAGAAAAATCTGTTATGCTATTGGTCCTCACCTGGTATCTCAGCTTCCCTGTGCCTTTTATATAAATATTTTCATGGTAATTGTTCTGATGAACTTTTCTCTGAAGTACCTAAACTTTATGAATTTCAATGCAATTCTAGATTAGTGGCAAGTTCTCATCAATTTACAGCTGAAATAGCCAGATGTAACCATAAGTTCTATGCTAACAGTTTCTTTTTTTTTTAATCACACTTCCTGTTTGTAGTTTGTTTTCTTCTGGCTTCTTACTTCCCAGTCAACATTGATCTTCAAAAATCTAAATGCAATGTTAATTGTCATCTTGTCTTCTTAATTCTTGTTTTTTTATTGTCATGTCTCCTGGATAATATTTTTTTCTCATATTCCATAACACTCAGTAACTCCTCACACCCTACTGGCTGCCTTACTAGCAGTGAAATTATATATATATATTTTCCTTTTATAAACGAGTTATTTTGCTACCTTGGTTTCCACCATGAGTGGTTTCTTCAGGCGATTTTTAATAATTTTTTAGTTATTAAAAATTGCCTGAAGAAACCACTCATGGTGGAAACCAAGGTCGCGAAATAACTCGTTTATAAAAGAAAAATATTCAAATGTTCTACAATATAATTGTATAGAACACTTTTTAATATAAATGTGTACTGGTCTAACCCTATTAGGACCAAAAACTAAGTATTAAACAATCAATATATATAAAATAATGGCTGGCTGCACGTGTCTGAGGATACCTGTCTACTATGGAAGCTAGCTAATCCTCATTGCAGGTGCTTGTTCAGGCACATATGAGCTTGTTAAACACCCACTGTGATTCATACTGCAACTATGCTGAGCAGACCTTAGTTACAATTTTGGGAGAGAGCCTGTTATTTAGCATGATCAACAGCCTGAACAATGCCAGGACACTCAAACCCTCAGTCATGGTGACTTGTGACTTCATGCTAATGCAACCATCGATGACTCCTCAAAGGAGGCCATCTACCCAATTTCACTCAAAATGCTTGGGTCAACCTGTGGTATGGTGTTCAGGCACTTTCCAAGGGTGTCGCACATTGGGATCGCCTCCTCCAAACCAATAACATCAAGAAGTCACCTTCCTGACAAATTGACCATGGTGAGATTTGAGCCCAGGCTTTATGGTCAGAAAATGAACATTCTAATCACTCAGGCTTACAGCCATATCACATTGAATACACCGATTCTCGCTCGATCACCTAAGTTAAGCAACACTGAGCCTGGTCAGTACTTAGATGGGTGACCACTTGTGAATACCAGGCACTATAAGCATTTTGTGACAAATGTTTGTTGTGGTGCAGTGGATATCGGCTCAGAAAGAGAAATCAGTGAGCTGAGTTCGAATTCCAGTTGAATACCCTGCATTCACTTAAGCACTGGTACCCTTGGGAAAGGTATTAATCTGTTCCTTCCCTCCAGTTATGGGTTAAATAACTGAGTAGAACTTGGGAACCCTGCCCTTAAAAACAAATCCCAATGAATCTTGATACTTGAAAAGAAAAAAGTATTACTAGACACAAAACATATAAAAACGACAATAAATTGTTGAAATGAAAAGGTATTACCAGCAATAAATAAATAAAATTTAGTTGGCAATAAATGACCCACTGAGGTTGATGTACCATAAAACAAAACAACCAACCAACCAACTAACTAATCATTCAGCCATGTGCCCATATATATATAAATTTAAAATATAAAATATATAGAAGAATTTTTCTCCATTCTGTAGTTGACAATGCATGTCTTGAACTGACATGTTGAAATAGCTATCCCTCTTAAATGTAATCTGAATTTACAGAAAAATAAAAATATATGTGTGTGTATGTACTGAACAAGTTCCATTTTAACTTTTAATTTCATTATGAGTTTTGGTCTGCTTTTTTGCATAGAAGATTTTGGCAAACTATGATACAGTGCTGATTGCAGACACGGAAAGGAAACTACAAGACCCCCTACAGAAGGTAGCAGTGGAGAGTGACAAAAAAAGGACTACAAATAAACGTTAAGAAAACTGGATGCATGGTCATCAGCAAAAGGTACAACACAAAATGCCAAATACAGGTTGGGGATACCAGAATCAAGCAAGTACAAAAATTTAAATACCTAGGGAGTGTTCTAACAGGAGATGGAAAGTGTGACATAGAGACCCTAAGGTGAATTGGCATGGCAAAGGATGCATTCCAGAAGCTGAATAAAGTACTAAGACACAGGAAAATTTCACTAGAAACAAAGCAAAGAGTGCTGGATTGCTATGTGATGTCAGTTCTTCAATATGGCAGTGAATGCTGGACAATATCATCGAAAATGAGGACAAAACTTGAAGCAGCGGAAATGTGATTCTACAGAAGGATGCTGCGGATATCATGGACTGAGCATGCAAGCAACGATGAGGTGTTGGAAAGAATGGCAACAAAAAGGAAATTAATAGTGAGCATCAGGAAGATACAACTGAAGTTCCTGGGACACGCAATGAGGAAGGAGGGCTTGGAGAACCTGACACTGACAGGCCGGATAGAAGGAAAAAGAGACAGAGGAAGGCAGCGGATAACATATTTGCAGGGCCTGATCAGGTGTATGATGGAACGGGGATTGCAAGGTGTAACAGGAGAAAACATACTAAGAGCCACCAGGGATAGGGAGATGTGGAGAACCATGATCACCGACGTCCTGAAGGGGCAGGGCACATAGAAGAAGTTATATTTTCACCAGTTTCAGCTTTTTATTCAATTTGCAGTTTGAAATGTACACACACGCACATATTTTGAGGAAATCTTAAGACAAAACATAAAAAAATTTACTTGTGACATGTTTCATTTGTTCGAATCTCCCTGAGAACAATATACTATACCTCCTCAGCCTTACCCTCTCTTCCAATCTCAAGTGGAACCATTACATTGAATCAGTAGCTAAATCTACTGCTAGGAAGGTTGGGTCACTGTGTCAGGCCAGGATGTTTTTTCCACCTGAATCCATCTTGTATATATACAAATCAACCATCCATCTGTGCATGGAATACTGTCATATATAATCAGGCGCCCCTCCTGTTTATCTCAGTGTTCTTGACAGGCTCTAAAGGAAAATCACTTATGTGATAGGTACCAACTTGACTGTTTAACTCCAGCCTCTTTCTCATCAACGGTATGTGGCTTCTCTCTGTTCTATAAATATTTTCATGGCCTCTGCTCTAATGAACTTAAGTCACTGGTGCCCCTGCCACAGGTGTTTACTCGTGCAACCAGACTGGCAACTGGGTCCTACCCATTCACAGTTAGATTAACCAAATGCAGCTAACAATTTTACTCCAGCAGCTTCTTTTCTCACACTTCCCACCTGTGGATCTCGCTTTCATATTCTTGCTTTCCTGATGGCTACAACCTCCAGGAATTTAAATGCAATGTCAATACCCATCTCTTAACCACTTGACTCTAGTTCTTTCTACATCACCCTGTCTATCATTTCCTTTCTCTCTACCTTTGCAACTGCCATCAGACCTGTATTCCCATCCTTCTCTTGCTCCTTTCTAACTGGTTAGTCTTTCTCTTTACTCTCATCCTATCTAATTTTTTACTCTTATGTCATTCTCTGCACATCAGTGGCATTACCACCTTGCTTGGTGTGAAACGATTAAAAAAAAAAGCAAAAGACTTAATCTGACTAAGTTTGTTGACATTATGACTGCAAACAAAAAACATACACACACAAAATATTCCCATTACTCTAGATTCAGTTAAAAATAAAAACATCCTCGATTGAAATGGTTAAAAGAATAAACAAAAGCACTCAGATATATAGAAAATTTGCACAATTTTTTTCACACTTTGTGACCAGAAAATAAAACACTTATTTAAAACAAGAAAAATTGAATAAAATGATTAACCACGACTTTGTCAGTTGTCTTCAAAAGAACTTGTATAAAAGAGGGATAAATGTGATCAAAATAGAATCGTCCATCATTTAGGAGATACTGGCAGGACACAACTAATGAAGAAACAGACAAACACAATTATATTACGATTTACAAGAAGGAAACACTGGCATAAAAACAGAAGATGTTCAAGCTGTTTCAATGATTGAAGCTAAACTATGAAAAGTCACATCTTATATAAAAATTAATATTTCCTGAACAAGTAATTAAGTTTATCATAGATTTCATTGTTTTTATGCTTTTCACAAAGGTCTAATTATGTGTAACTTTTCAGAATATTTTTTTTTGGAAATGTGGCAGGGTGAAGGGAAAAGAGAGAGAGGAAGAAAACATGATTGCTTTCTGGTTGTGTCTTGTCACACACAGGAAAAGTAGGAAGTTGCCTCAGATGTTCAGTTTGAAAACAACCACAGGATTCCATTTCCACAAAATCAATAAACAGCATAACCCCTACCTTCACTCACCAAATACAATTTCATTTCATGTTCCTCCCCTGAAAAAAAAGTGGCAGGGAAGGTAGAAGAAAGAAACCTCAGTAAATTTAGCCACAACAGGGAATAAAATGTTAACTAATTGTACAACAGAGAAAATAAACCACAGTATATTAGCCACAATACAGGATAACATAGTAATAGTTTAAAAGTGAAAAATAAACCTCAGTATATTAGCCACAATACTGGAAAACAGTAATTGTTTAAAAGTGAAAATAAACTTCAGTATATTAGCCACAATATTGGAAAACATAGTATTTGTTTAAAAGTGAAAATAAAACCCAGTATATTAACCACAATATTGGAAAACATAATATTTGTTTAAAAGTGAAAATAAACCCCAGTATATTAACCACAATATTGGAAAATATAGTATTTGTTTAAAAATGAAAAAAAACCTCAGTATATTAGCCACAATACTGGATGACATAGTAATTGTACAATAGCAAAAATAAACTTATTCATTAATATATTAGTCACAAATATGGATATGTTGTCTGTACCAAAAAAAAAGTGATGCGACAATAGGAAATTAAATGTTAACTGCAGATTAATGAAAATAAAATTTTGTATATTAGCCACAATATAGGATAAAACGTTAATCATATAACAAGGAAAATAATCCTCACTACATTAACCATAATAGAGGATAAATTATTAATTATATAATAAAGAAAATCAACTACATTATATTAGCCACATCTGAGGATAAAATTCTAATTATATACAATCTATGGCTGCATCTACTGCTAGGAAGGTTGGGTCACTGCTTTAGGTCAGTAAGTTTTTCTTGTCAAAATCCATTTTGCACATTTATAAATCTACCATTTGTCCATGCATGGAATGCTGTTGCCATATTTGGTTGGGTGCTCCTGCAATTCATCTTGAAGTTCCAGGCAAAATCCAGAGGAAGATCTGCTATATAACTGATCCTGACTTGGCAGTCTGACTTTAGCCACTTTCTCATTAATGTGACATTGCTTTTTTATAACTATTTTCATGGCAACTGCTCTGATGAGCTTTAATTTCTGGCTTCCTGACCACATATATTTACATATGCTACTAAATTGGTGTTGTGGTGCATTGGATATCAGCTCAGAATGAGAAATCGGGGAGCCGAGTTCAAATTCCAGCTGAATTCATTGCATTCACTTATGCACAAATACCCTTGAGAAAGGTATTAATCCATCTATTCCTTCCAGTTCTGGGTTAAGTAACAGAACAGATTGGGTTCTATAGCCTTGGTCGGCAACCAGTCTCCCGCAGAAAGCAATGGCAACCTACTGCAGGATCTTCTGCCCAGTCAGTCATGTCTCTTTCGAGACATGATTGCCCAAGCATGTATCATGTATAGCACTTAACTGACTGACAAAATTAGTATCAAGATCCCACCCTTTTACTATCAAATTAGTTAAATGTAACTGCCTCTGCTAATCTGCAGTTTCTTTTGTCACACTTCTCGTTTGTGCAACCCACTTGCTTCCCTGATAGCTACAATCTCCGAAAGTTTAAATGCAATATCAATTTCCATCTTTTCTCTCCTTGATTCCCATATTTCTGTTATCTTTTCTTTGATATTCCTTGTACCTTGTTTTTTTCTCTCACTGTAACCCTAGTGGTGGTCCTGCTTTGTTTGCGGATGAAATGATTATTTAAAAAAATATGCATTAGAGAAAAACTTCAGTTCATTAGCTACAATACATGATATATATCGCTAATTTTATTATAGAAAAATAATCCTCAGTACATTACCCACAATGCATTATAAATTGTTACTTGTACAATAGTAAGATAAACCTCATTATATTAGCCACACATGAGAATAAACTGTTAATGATGAAACCTTTGTCAAGAATACCTCACCTTGTCTGCTAATGCCTGCCAGGTGGCATTGTATGAAGTGGTACAAAAAGAAGTAACAAAAGTTCTCTCATTCTCTCTTCACCCACAGAATGCTGCAATGGCAAGACATTTCTTGTTTCTGATCTCCGGAAAAACTGACTTTTTAGTCTCATGTGGCACATCACTTACAGCACACTACAATATTCTCCTAACAGCCTGTTATATGAATATGTATCTTGATTCAATGCAAGAAAATATGCCAGTTCAACAAACGAGATAAGGTCACTACAAACTAATGACTCCCATAAAAAAAACTGATACCATAATGGCACTACAAGTTTCTCAAAGAAACATTGTCACTGTCTCACTCACAGTTAAAGATCAGCAGTTTTCTAAAGAAAGGATTTTTCTCTGCTTTTCAGAATTTTGTTGTACGTGCTTCCATACTTGGATGCATTCCAAGAGTTCATCTTTCATGGACAATGTCTTAATTAATTCCTGGAAGCATCTGACTAGAAAGCGAATAAATCTACAGTCAAAGAGCCACTGATTTAAGCTGATTCTTTATTCTAATTTTATATTCCTTACTTTGGCCAGACTGTATTTGGCAGAGAAAATTGTATTAAAAATAAAAAAGGACAGAATCATTTGTATTTCAATTGAAATATGATTGCTATGGCCGTGAATAAAGGTGTTGGTTAGTTCCAGTGACTTGACCCAAAGAGTTGTGAGTTCAATACCTGGCTACAGCTGTAGGAAATAAATAACTTAGAAAACTAAGTGGATGTAACAGTCAATTAGTTAAGTGCCATACGTGATACACACTTGGGCGGTCATGTCTCGAATAAGACATGACTGACTGGGTAGAAGATTTTTTCGCAGTAGGTTGCCATTACTTTCTGCAGTAGACTGGTTGCCAACCAAGGCTAGAGAACCCAATCTGTCCTGTTATTTAACCCATAGCTAGAGGGAAGAGATGGATTAATACCTTTCCCAAGGGTATTTGTGCATAAGTGAATGCAAGAAATTCAACTGGAATTTGAACTCGGCTCCCCGATTTGTCATTTCGAGTTGATATCAACTGCACCACAATGCACATCCCAACACTAATTTGAATAAAAGGTTAGAAGGAAAACTCCAGTCAATAATGCAAAGTGTGATAACAGCTACCTGACCTGAGAGGACGAGTGTTTCCATCTTGATTCTTATAATCTGTAGCCTCATGATGAAAAAACCACTTTTCTGCATTGACTTCAAGATCAATCATAAAGCCTTGCAGATGATGAATTGTTTTCCACAATGCAAACTCTTTCCCACAAATGAAACATTAGTAGCTCCTCAACTACTCTCTCACTAATATTATGGCAAGTGTTCAAACAAGCTAAGATCTATACAAACTAGGTCTTGTCATGCCACACACACACTATCAAATTATCTTCATTCCCTTCATATTCCATTGGTAAAGAGGGAAGTTTCACTCACACTGCTTTTTTCCAAGGACAGTTACTCTGGGGAACAGGCTCCTGTGGGGATGCTTATCTTTTAATGACAATTTTAACATCTTCAAGTATAGGGTTAACCAATATCCTCATAATAGTCACCTCTTCCTCCCCAATTAACATTTTACGACAATTCAATATACTTTCAATGTCTTTCATGCCTTACAACAGATGAACAACAGAAAAAAAATCAATTTTCAACATAATCTCATTCTTGTTAATGTATTTCATTTACTGGTAAATGCCACTAGAACTGAACATTATACAGTGAAAATTTCAGATCAAAATTCAGCAACCATAACTCATTGATCCATTCTCATGTATATTACGCTCTCACACTCTGATTGAGCACTCTGGAAGAATGGTAAACTTTGAAAAACAGTAGCTACTCTGGCTTGTACACATCGCTCATTCAGTAATGAATTAGAGCACTCTGGCTATTGGGCGGGTATAATGATAATATACATGCTAAAAAGTCTGCCTTCTTCTACCGAGCACCCATAGCCCAGAGGTAGAATTGCCGACTGACGCCAATTTGGTCGAGTTTCAATCCTGGTTTAAAATGCAATTGGAGTCTAACCGTACTGATGAGCTGTGATGCAGCAAAACAGATCTGTATGTGGATGACTATATATATATATATATATATGTGTGTGTG
Source organism: Ascarosepion bandense (assembly GCA_037127315.1). Classification (NCBI taxonomy): domain Eukaryota; kingdom Metazoa; phylum Mollusca; class Cephalopoda; order Sepiida; family Sepiidae; genus Ascarosepion; species Ascarosepion bandense. The sequence goes on along the minus strand of JBBBDQ010029704.1, from coordinate 641,521 downwards.
TGTATGTGTGTAATGTGAAAATCTGTGTGTGGGTTTTTCACACATGACATATAAAAAACATTTTGGATAAGCATTATTTTCGAGTCAATTCTTGTAAATTGGCTAAGTTTCAACAAAAGATTTTGAAATGCTATCAAGAAATGGTAATAAGAAATTTAAATATAAACAGTAAATACAAAATGACAATCATAAATAAGTGGAAAGATTTTAACCTGGCTCACATCCAAAAATTTGACCAAACCTCAGATTTATTTATTTATTTTTTTTGTTTTTTACAAAGACTTCTTGGTTGTGCTGAGTGATTTTTGCTTTCACCCCACCCCTCTCAGAGATTTCTACCATAGTTGAGTAAATGGCTTACTGTTATCAGACTCTTCTTGATACATGCTTAGAATATCAATTTGCTGAGAAGATATGTTGACACATACAGATTAATCTCAGGTTAATTAACTCAATTCAAGAAAGACAAAGACCAAAACCCAGCGTGATAATGTTTGTCTTCATTACTGTTCTAGATTAGATTCTTTTTGCCATTTCTTGATTAATAAATGCAAACAGACATCATATCTGTATGCGGGATGAGCAAATGCATTTCAAATTTCAAGAATTTGCAGAAAGCAAATCCAGACCAGATTCTTTAGACATATTTTTGACAAAATCTATCACATACCAAATTGAAAATGAAAGTTATCCTAAATAGCCACTTGTCTAGATCCTGCACCATGGTTCCAAATGCACAGGGAATACTGGAGGGGTGTAGTGAGTTCTATCTCGGCCAATGGCCACAAGACGACAAGATCCTTTTGTACTACCACAAGTACCTTCAGGGCTCCAACCTTTTTAATTTTCATTAATTACCTTCCTGATGATATCAGCTCTCAACTTGGTATCTATGCTGGTGACATAACCATTTACTCTTGCCTATATACTCAGGCTCATCAGTTGGGCAAGGTCATAATAGTAACTGACATGCCAAACAACTTCAAGTTGGTTATTAACTGGGGCAAAAAATGGCTTCATAATTTCAACAGCTCCAGAACTAAACTTTTGAGAGACCCCTCTCTACCTTCCATCAGCATGGTTGATGTTAACATCTAGCAAAGTGACTTATTGCACATTTTTGTGGGTAACATTCTCAACTGACATGTAGTAGAAAGACTATATTGAATCCATTGTTAGGTCAGCTGTCAAGGAAGTTGGTTCACTGTGTTATGCATGACAATCTTTCTTTCTAGAATATATCTTATATATCTTTAAGTCATTCATCTATGCTTAGAATATTGCTCTCACATATGCCACTGCTATTTACCTTGAGCTCTTTGATAAAATCCAAAGAAAAATCAGCAGTATTATTGGTCCTGATATGGCAGCTTGGCGTCAGCCATTTTCCCACTGCTGTAATGTCACCTCTCCGTGCCTTTTATATAAAAGATTTTCATGGTATATGTACAAATGTGCTCTTTGCTATGGTATTGAGACCTTTCTTTAATTTAAGCACAGTGGTAGACTGGCATCAAAACCTAATCAGTCTACAGTTGGGTGAGCTACGTGTAATCATAAATTCTATGCTAAAAGCTTCTTTTCTTGCACTTCTCACTCGTGGAACTCCCTTTTGGCTTCATGCTTCACAGCCAACTTTAATCTGCAAAAATTTAAATGCAATTTCAACCATTATCTACTATCTTCCTGATTACTCTTTTGTCTTTCTGCTCATTGTTGTTTCTGTTCCTAATTCTTCCACAGCTTGTCATCCCTTGTGATTTAGTGGCTTTACTGTCTTGCATGAGGTGACACAAATGGATACGAAAAATACACATATTTTCCTGAACCTTCATCTGATATCATCTTAGAGAAAACCCAGGCATAGCAGAAATAGCTCCCACATAAGACATTGATGAGATGAAGATTCCATTAGTACTAATGTCTTATTCAAGTTCATAAAAGAGAGAGATTTACAGAATCATATCTTATAACCATATCATATAGAGGATGAATATGGTATTGTATCAAAGAGAAATCAATTGACTTAAATATTATATCTATTTAATTGCACAAACATCATATATTCAGATTTTTAAACAATCCTAGTGTCAGGAATATATCCCACAATACCAAAATTACTGCCAGTCATGATGAACAGATATTCCCTTGAGAAGCTACTATGCTTTGAGAAAATATCGGGTCTCAAACACACACCTGGCCCATCCTTAAAGATGCAGGTAATATGATCGGCTCCCTATTCCCATTTAGTAAGTATCTGATTCTTCATGCCATCCTCTAACTTCATAAGACCTAAATCAGGCCCAAAATCAAGTACTGTTACCGTATTTGTGCAGGAGCTGCCCAGACTTCATTTTCCCATCTTGATATAGTTCAAAAGTGTCTCTGAGCCCTTGTTGGAAAAGAATAATTTCCCACCCTGTAACTTCTCTTTCACAGGTGGGATGTGGCAAGTCTATCACTGCTTCCACAGAAAATGCTCAGACAACCTACATTCCTTGGTTCCACCAGGTTTGACCTTCACAGCTAGGACCCGCAATGTCATTTACATAAAAGCAAATTACCCACATTCACTCTGTATTAGATTAACATAAACTAACTTCCACTCAACAGCTTTTAGCAAACCACTGCACAGTGGAACAGACTTTCAAGGGAATGTTTTCCTCATCATGTAAGTTTAGTCCACCAGCTGAAGCATTTTACTGGAGCATGACAACTTGGGGCCCTCACACAAGGGGTTTAAGAGATGGCTGATGCCTGTCTGCTTGAAGGTGTAGTGTGCTAGAGAAGCAAAGCCCACATATGATTTATTTTGTGTATTATCTCCAGAACCTTTATTTCACTTGTTCAAGAAGGCCAAAGCCTGCAATGGTCAAAACATTAGGAATATTGCAATAAAGATGAGGACAACAATCTAAACAAAGTAAAAATCCATATTTTAATGAAATGGATTAACAATCCATATTTTAATGAAATGGATTAATTTATTTATTGGAACATTATTTTTAATAGAATGCAATAATAAATTTATTTTTTTTATTATCATGTTGTTATTACTACATTTATTATATTATAATACTATGATTATTAATATTTCATTTTGTATAAACAAGAAGAATTTTTTAATTTATTTTTCTAGGTAGATACAATCCCTTATCTTTAAAGTTTAAATGTTAAATTTCAATGTCATGTTTTTCAAAGAAAACAATCAACTTGCAACTCTGGTCAATACTCTAGCTTTTCCTTAACAAAAATTTGTTTTGTATCCAGACCATAGATGCTACATGTTAGGGTTAGGGTTAGGTTATACATTAAATTTAATCTCCTTTCCCCTTACCCTTTTCATTCTTGTTTTCTTTCTCTTTTTAAAATTTTTCTCTTTTTTCATGTGACTATTTTCTGGATGATTTTAAACAATAACGGTTGTATGATTTGGGTCTGAAGAGTGACTTGGCCACGAAATATTTATGACCCATGGATTTGTAAAATATCCAACCTTTTTTCTTGAGAAAAAAAAAAATATATATATATATACACACACACATACACAAAGTATAGGGCAGATATGGATAGGATAAAATTCTGTATCCAGAAAGCACTATTCTTAAAAAAGTGCTCAATACAAAGTAGAGCGAATAATATTTATTTAGAATTTATAAAATAAATATGTTATAATATCACTACAAAAGTAGCTATTTTGTTTTGATACATGTGTCTTATCAAGTGATGGTGGTGATTTCAAGTTGAAAAGTTTTAAAAGGTTCAAATCAGCCAAACTCTATCAATCAGGGAGACATTATTACAGTCTGTACATCGAGCCAAACCCCCAAACTGAGGGAGCTTGGTTAGTTTTTAACCTTTTAAAACTCTTTAACTTGAAATCAATACCCACACTTGATTAGACACAAATAGTGTCAAAACAAAATAGATCATTTTGTAGTGATATTATAACATATTTATATTATCAATTATATGTATATATAATTGTGTGTTTAAGAAATAATACCTCTTTTATACAGGTTTAATTCAATTAAGACTGATTAGAAGAGTAAGGTGCTTAAGCTTTTTATTATATTCATTCAAGTGATTTCATTTCAGGACAGAGTGTGTAAATCCTTTCCTGTGGATTGAAGGATATTTCACTGAATATGTAATTTTTTTTTATGTCAATATGTTTTAATTTTCAAACACAGCACATTGTGATCGTGTTCATAATATTATAGGAATTTATTTGGTTAAACAAATAAGAAATCCTTGATAGGATCAGAATAAAGCATACAGATCATTTTAACAGTTTTTACACACTGATATTCAGAAAAAAAATAATTTGTATGAACTCGAGAAAAATATAATAAAATGTTTAATGTAAGTGCCTTGTCAGTCATCTTTAATAAAATCCTAGGATGATAAAAATTACTAACAATTTTTATATTCCTTAACTTCAATGAAATGGAAAAATGTTAGAATACTGGAAAAACTTAATCAGAAATTAATTAAATCTACCTTGTCAGCCATATTTAGTTAAAGATATTTGAAAGAAAGGTTGCTGGCCATATATAGATATATATATATATATTGCACATTTCAGCAGCAAGCTCTCTTTTATGCAAGTTTCATTAAAAATACCAGACAAGGTATTATGGTTAAGTTTTTATGTAATTTTTCATGTGACATCAAGATTTTTTTCTTTTCAGAACATAAATTATAGAAAAATTATCTGAATGTTTTGTTTATTCAAGCACTTTTGGCTATACTTTTAGCCATTATCAAAAATAGGTTTTCAGTTGCGTGTATCAGGATGTATGTAGTTGTATGTATGTTTTATGTTTCGAACACAGTAAACATTATTAGCGGGTTTGTAGTTGATATTACTGAGTGTTGGATTTTTCTCTTTTATTAATAAATGATTCCATTATTTTCAGCCATTTTTAGTATGTGGATAATGCTATGATATTTGTGTTGTCAAGAAATATGCTATGGATAGTGTTTGGTCAGTCTCTGTGTATGATTAAATGAGACTGAATAGAGCTCTGGTCTGAGAGAAGTAGGTTGAGTCTTTGCATAAGCTTCATAGTCGAGTGGATCAAGAATGCAGTTCTTTAAAGGACATGTAAATTTGTAAATAAACAAAACATTTGGACACTTTTTATATAACTTATATTCTGAAAAAAAAAAAATAATCATAAGATCACATGAAAAATTATGCAAAAATCTTAACCATAATATCTTGTCAACCATTTTTAATGAAATATATATATATATATATATATATATATTTTCTGCAGAACTTTCTGTCACATTTGTTTACATTATGATACATTTTAGAGCAGAGATGATTATTTACAAAAAATCAAAATTGTATATATAAAGGATTTGACTTCATGTAGACTGTGGAATCATTTGTTTTCGAGATGTCTAAGATTAGTAGCTTCCCATATGTTGTTAGGAATCACACATTCAAATTCTGCTGAATAACACACATTTTAATAAGAAAATTTCTCATATATAATTAAGTCTGATAGAAATATATATATATATATATATATATACACACACACACACTGTTTAATTAAAAACAGGATATCTACTCAAATACAAGTATCGATTAAAAAAGTTCAAACAAATTAAATGTGTGTGTGTGTTTGAACAATGTAGATAGTGTGTGTGTGTGTGTATATATATATATATATATATAAATATACACACTATCTACATTGTTTGGACTATTGTCCTCATCTTCATTGCCATGTTTATGACATTTCGGCCATTCTTCAGGTGCTAGAAATTTCGAATCAAACCCTTTATTATGATCACTGGGATATATCATTCTCATTCCATGTGCAATGCTACACCTGAAGAATGCTGGAGCGTACAATGACCAACATGTCATAAACATGGTAGTAAAGATGAGGACAATAATCTGAACAATGTCAATAGTGTAAATACTATCTCATCTCATATATATATATATATCTGAGAGAATGGCAGACCCGTAATGATGGAAAGGATAATCTAAAAGCTTTTATTCAATTAATATAAATTATTAATTAGATAAAAATAGTGAGCTCAATGGATATTACCCAGAGAATTATATAGTTTTATTTATTTTACAATGGTCTGAAAGGGACAATGTAAAATTACATTGTTGAAAAAAATCTTGATTTGCAACTGTTTAACTATGTGTTGAGTTTTCCTCTCAATATTTTATATTATATATATATATATATATATTTTAAACATATGCTGTTAGATATAAGAGACAATTAATGTCTATTATGTTTAATAATGAGCCGTTCTAAACATCGTATTTTTGCTTTAATTTCAGTTGAAAATAAAGACAAAAATTCTCCAACATTTGGATAATTATTTATTGATTTTTTTCTAAGCTTTTGGCTCACATGAGCCATCTTCAGAGAGGTTGTTTGAACTGAAATATTATAACATCCACCATCACCGACGACTTTATTTTGTGTTGACATAAAACTCCGATTGGCAATGGCAATAATTACCAAAAATAATAAACGCAGTTCTTAAATTTGTGATGTGGTTTTATGACGTCACACTGCATGATATTGCGAAATGACAACAAAACCATGTAGTCAAATGCAATGTAATATGTTATTTCCGGATTTAAAATTGATTTTATTGAGTGTTGGTTGTTTAGATTTGATGTACATGGCCTCCAATATCTGCAGGTTCCTCTTACTGTGTGTATGAGTGAGAATTATTGTATTGTTGACCAAAATCTGTCTGATATTACCTACATGTTTCTGTTTTTCAGAGAAATGTTGTTTAATAGTACTCTGATCAGAAAGATGAGATGTAAGTCTATGGGAGAGCGTGGTTGTAGTAAAACCAATATATGTACTAGGTTTTTTATTAGTATCAGAGATGCAATCTCTGAATGGGCATGTAAATTGGTACACTACATTGTTTTTTTGTAGAGAATTTAGTTTAGTGCTTGTTATATATGGTTCAACCTTTGAATTTGGATAAATTGATGGTATGTTCATTTGTGAAGCTCTTCAATGTTTAACCAGGTTTTGTCTAGATATTTCCTACAGGTATCGAAATTAACTTTTTTTTAAGGAAGCTATTTCTTGCTTAATGTTCCCCAACAATTTTGATTGTTCTTCCTTATGAAATGTAATCCAGTATTTAAAAATGTTAAATTTCATGATCATAGCTTTAATAAATTCCCAACTTAATTAGAATGCTTATGAATATTTTTCTGTGTTGGGGTGCAGGGAATATTGGCTCAGAATGAGAAATTAAAGAGCCGAGTACAAGTTCCAGTCAAATTCATTGCATTCACTTATGTGAAAATACCCTTTCGAAAAGTATTAATCCATCTGTTCTCCCTCCTGCTATGGATTGAATAGCAGAACAGATTGGGTTCTATAGCCAGTCTACCAAAGGAAGTTAATGACAACCTACGGCGAGAAAAGAAACATTATCGCTCAAACATGTATTATGTGTAGCACTTAACTGATGTATATTTAATAAATTGTAATCTATACATTTTGAAGATTAATTGCAATTTTTCTTTTTTAGTCATTTTAACCCAACCAAGGAAATAATGCCACTAGAAAGGGTTAAAACTAATGAAAGAGAATGAGAAGAATATAGTAAGGAGAGATACAATAAAAGAACAGTTTTTAGGAAAACAGAAGAAAGAAATTGGTGTTGGATTTAATTTTTTTAAGGTTGTAGGTGACAAGTAACTTAACCATTAGAATGGAATTTCAAAGATGGGAAGTTTCAGAAAAGAAACTATTAGAATAGAAATGGTGAAACCTACTTGCCAATCTGGTAGCATGTTTAAATTCTTTCATTTGAGGCACTAAAGAGGAAAGCCAATTAGAACAATTGCCATGAAAATATTTGAAGAAAAGAGAGAGGAAAGCCATATTTTAGTGGTAGGAAGGTGACTGAAGTCAAGATGCTAGGTCAGAATTGATTAAATTCTTTGGATTTTGTCAAGAATTTCTAGATAAATTACAGGAGCACCAGACAAGAAAAATCCATAGTATTCAATGCGTGGAAGAATGGTAGATTTATAAATGTACAAGATGGATTTGTCCAATGAATATTTCTTGATAATTTTTCTTGATAACAATATATCTTTTAATTATTAAGGACATAACTTGAATGGGTGATAAATTGGATAATTGTATATCTGGAAAAAAAATTTATGTTTCTAATCAAGCCAAACATCTCTTCCTTTCTCTTAACAATTTGACATTTAATATCTTTTGAATTAATGAGTTTCTAATAAAATTACATTGACAGTAGTGTTGGAAATTTCCATTACTTATGTGTCGTCATATAAGAAAAATATCAACAATAAAATCTGAATATTAAAGCTAATACTGACATTATATGTTAATGTAACAGATTGGTAAATAGTATTGTATCTATTTGCATATGTTAAGTAGAGGAGATATAAAGTATATAACAAACTAAGAACAACACAACCGTAAACAAACTCTGTGAAATTACTCCACTTTGTTAGAAGACTTCTCTTAACACCTACTAGGTGGCATTGTATAAGGGAAAAAATACAAGTTCAAAGTTTCTTATTTAAATCTTCAACCACTGGATGCAACAGTGACAAGATGTCTGCAGGAAAACTTCTAATTCTCTGAACAAATCAAACTGTTACTCCCAACTGAACCATTGCATACAACTCACCATGATTATATATATATATTTCTCTCCTTTTCAGTGGGCTCTATTGGTGGGGACATAGAATATATTTATTCTATTTTTTCTGAAATACAAGACCTCACTTCAAAGTCGGGGTCACCTTTTGGAGCAAAGGTATGCTTGCAGGCTCAATTACGAACTGGACTAACATTTATCTTTCAACTCAAAATTTTGGTAGCAAATAACCCAATAATATAAAAAAAATAGTCAGAATGAAACATGAAATTTCTTGGATACATAATGAGGAAAGAAGACTTGGAAAATTAGATACTCACAGGAAAGATTGAATCTTGACAAAATCCAAAAGTTTTTCTGAGGCCTTGTGGGTGACTAATTCTTCTCCACCCTCCAACGTCACTTTCACTGGCAGTTATAGAAAACCTCTCACTGCTCAAGGGCAAGAACAACAGAATTTCTAAGATTTTATGGACACATGGTCTAGTGGATATAGACATTGGTTAATTCCAGTGACTTGATCCAAAGAGTTGTGTGTTCAATACCAGACTCCATCAGTGGTGAACTTACAGAGTCTGGTTAGATCGAGATAACTCATGACTACCATAAGAGGTTCACGCAAGAAAATGAGAATGATAAATGCCAGTGATCGTAATAAAGGGTTCGGTTTGAAATTCCTAACACCTGAAGAAGGCTGAAGCATACAATGGCCAAAACGTTGTTCAAAGATAAGGACAACAGTCTGAATAATCTAAATAGTGTAAATACTACCTTATCTCAAAAATATAGATAAATGTAAATGCTACTTCATTTCAGAAGTACAGACAAAGACAAACATCTATATGTATTTTCTAAGACAATTCAGAACTTGTGATACTAAAATTAAAAAATTAAAAACTGAACTAAAAATTTAGAAACTATTTTCTCTTTGGAATATTAGTGAATGTCAAACAATCTCCCAGATGAAGAAGAAACTTGAAGCAACAGAAATGTGATTCTACAGAAGGATGCTGAGAATAACAAGAAATAAACATATCAGCCCTGATGAAATGGAAACAAAAAGCACAATTAAACTTAATATCAAAGAGAGTTGAAATTTCTAGGACACATAATGAAGAAAGAATGCTTAGAAAATCTGATACTCACAGGAGAAATTGAATACATGTGGCAAAAAGTAAAACAACCCATACCATACCAAGAAATCATGAGTGGATGATAGAACAATGCTTAGAATACATAACAAAGAAAACAAAATTTATTAAGAGCTACAAAGGACAAAAAATTGTGGAGAGTCATGATTGCCAATGTCCTGAAGGGACATGGCCAATAAAAGAGTATTAAGAGCTTCAGTCAAAATTTGAACGTGGTTTGGTGATTTTATGGCATTAAATGTCTACCACTTTGTATACATATTCAGAATGCAAGGGATAAGTAGATTCATGCCATTCTCTTTTACAATATCATTATTATTAACAAAATAAACTTGATGTATTTTTTAAAGTTCACTTTTGACAATTCAGAACTTGAGATACTAACATGAAAACATTTGAAAATTGAACACAAAATTCAGTTTAAATTTAGAAACATTCTCTTTGTTTTAGCATAATATTAAAGTTTTAACATAATATTAAAAACAAAGTAATTTTACTTCTAAAACAAGCAAAACTGTATATAATTTCACGATGGCGATATTCTGAAGAATCATTGATTTTATCCATCATGTTTTGAAACGGAAAGATATTCGCCATAACTGTGTCAGAAAAAGACAAACATAAAAGTAACACATCATAGTTTCTATTTCAAATTTAAAAACACTCATTTCATAGTAACTAATTGTTCAAAGTCAGTGAAGTGTTTGCTTGAAGGATTTGTTACTTTAAATAAAGAAAGAATCTAACAGATTTTTTCAAAGATTATTTTTAAATCTTATAATGAATACAATCTTTAGTAAAAATGTAATAGACATTGTTTTGTAACTAAATATGTAAAAGAATCTGCAATGTTATTGGTTCTGATCTGGAATCTCACCTTCAGTCATTTTCCCACTGCCATAAAGTTTCTCTGTGACTTTTCTATAAATACAGGGTGTGATGGATGAATTGTCATCTAAATTATGCAAAAATGAAAATAACACTGACATCTCATTTTAACAGATACATTTACCAAAATTACACAAAAATATCTTGAAATACTAAAGAGTTAATTTTTTCAATAAAATCGTCATTAGTTTCCACCACAGCCTCCAAACAACTTTGTAATCTCTTGCAACTCTTCTAGATGGTTTCCTTGTTTCAGTTGAAATGTTGCCATAATCCTTGCCTTCAGTTTGTCTTTCGTGTTACATGGAGTTCTGTTGGTCTCTAAATCAACTGTGCCTCACATATAATAATTAAAGGGGTTGCTGTCTGGGGAGTTAGATAAGCAAAATTTAAGGAGTGGTGCAGTTATAGAAATTTGTCTGACAATCATGACTGGATTTTCCTGCTTGTGTAGCATAGTGCAGAGTCCTGTTACCAGGCATAGGGTATTTCAGCAGCCACTCTCTTGTCCCAGAATAGCACTACCTCCTCAAGGCACTTGATGTAGACCTTCATGTTGAGGCCCTGTTGGAAGATGAATAGAAACCATCACTTCAAACACCAAGATGTTGAGTGGATATATCATTCAATTCTTTCAAAATCTTCTGCACTGTCCTCAGATTGGCACCCAAACACTCTAAGATGTTTACATTGAAGATTCCAGCATAAAATGCCAAGCAGTACAGTTGTTGTTTCCAAATTTCTGTCATGGTGCACTTTTACTCACAGACAGTAGCCAAGTGACCCTACTATATTGTATAGTTGACCAAATCAAAAACAGACAACACATATGCACAAAATTATAAATATGCACTAACACAATTACAGGTACACACACATACTCACTACAATTGAAGACAGCAGTAGCAGCAAAAGAGGACCATTCGTTTTAAGGCATGGTCTGTCAGCGGACGTGAAACCAAGCTCTCCTATCATTCTGAAGATGAGATTCTGATCTCGAAATATTCATGAATAATAAATAGATAATACCCAAAACCTTCTTTACCTTCATTTATTATACTAAACGCATTGTGACAGCCTTCAAATACCTACCCATACACCTTATATACACAATGCTTCAAGCAAATTACAAAACTCTCGTAAAAATATAGATGTCAACAATTTATCCATTGGACCTTTATCTGGTATAAATTATACCTCTTCAAGTAATTTTCTTACCACCAGCACTCATTGTGCTATAAATATATATATATATATATATATATATATATATATATATATATATAATTTCTAGTTTCCAAACACAACACCCACATGATATTATATATATATATATATATAAAATGGCTTGTTGATCATAGCTGAGCATGCCTATCTGCTAGGCTAGCTACCCAATCCTGGTTGTAGTTGCCTGCTCAGGCATATGTGTTTCTTCAACAGTGCTCACCTATTGTAGTTTACACTTGGATGAGCAGATACTAGATAGCAATCTATGTCTATTTTTGTGTAATGTTTATTTAATTTTCACATTTAACTGATCATGAATAAAAAACCAAATGTTTGTTGTAACATGGAACATAAAATAAAAGGCTCAAAATGCAAAGAAATTAGAGACAAATGTGAAAGAAATTTCATAAAATTGGTCCATCAGACATGAGTTGTTGATAAAATTTTGATTTCATCAATTGATTTTTTCTACAGCTTATCAAACTCTTCATGTTATTTAAAGCCAGAAAGTATTTTTAACTTGTATGATTTTCATAATAGTTTAGTGAGACAAGTCTTACTAATTTTTTTTTTTAAACATATCACCCCGAGCAAGGTGGTAATACCATTGATGCGCAGGGGGCTATGGAAGTGTGAAAAGATTGGAAAAGAGAAAGCCAGAAACCACATCCTAAACAGGGAGCAAAGGATGAGCCTCTTCACCTGTTTAATAGATGTGGGTGGAGTGTGAACCGGGCGATAGTTTAGTCTATCTACTCCATAGATAGGCAAAAAAGAGATAGATTTGTACCTAATCCAAATTTAAAAAAAAAAAGTCATGTGGATATAAAGTTGGGGATCAATTCTATATTACAATCAATATATAAAACGATCTCTCACTTTATGACTGAGGTAGTTTCTATACAATTATATCCAAAAGAATGTAAATAAATCTATAAAACATGTCTGTGAAGCTAATCAGTATTTCATTGATTAATTGATTGATGTGTTTTCGATGGCTTATCTACTTTTTGTAGGTTATTTAAAACTAAAAAATATCTTAAATTTCAAGTTCTACTTATTAACTCATAGCTGGAGGGTGAAAGGTGGAATCATACCTTTCCCAAGGGTATTTGCATGTAAGTGAATATAAAAATCCTGACTGGAATTGGAATTCAGCATTCTGATTAACAATCTCTAGCTGTTATCCATTGTATCACCCATATATCCAAGGTTACAGGACCTAGTATACCTAAACAGTTACCCATCTTGTTACTGACCAGGCACAATGTTGCTTAAACTTGGTGATCATACGGAAACCTTTGTTTCAACATGATATGTCTGTAAGCCAGTTAAAATTTCAGAAAACAGTATCTTTTCATGATTAAAACCTGTTTTTCATAATTCCAATTACTTCACAAAACTTTTGAGATACACTCTGTCACTGAAAGGATTGATTTTATGTGCATAATCAATGGTTATAAAATTGTAAAAATGATTAAGACAACTTCTTTTGCCCTTAACTTGAGGAGTAGTCATTGAGATGCCAACATGCTGAGCTCTCTACCATTCTCGTTCATCTTTCACAGTCAGGTACCAGAACCTAGATCTTTATGAATGAAACCTTGGTATGTTCATCATATGGTATGGCATGTCTTGGGTGTTTTAACCTGGTGGATCCTGCTTAAATCACAGCAGATGTCTTCTAATTATGCGATCATCTTGGTTGTGAACACATGGCCATTATAGTACATCTGAGAAACCTTAGTTCAAATTCTAGTTTAATTCCCTGCTTTCACTTACATGCAAATACCCTTGGGAAAGGTATTAATACATCTCTTCCCCCTGGTTATGGGTTAAATAACAGAACAGATTGGATTTTTATGTCGCCAAGTGTAAATGAATAACTCAACAACAGAATCAGAATATAAGTTGTATTCCGCGGAAAGACGGTTAGTATGTACAGAAGTGATTAGTAATATTTACAATAGAAAGATACAAGAGTCCAATCCATCGTAAGATGTGTGTATACGTGATTACTTCCGGTACGCCACCAGAAGTGTGACTAACTCTTCACTGACTCGCACTGACTCTTCAGTAACTCATTAGAGACTCTCAAGTGACTCTCTTGTAGAGAATCCACCATTGCTATATATAGCAATGGGAACAGTCCATTTGTAGTCAAATAGGAGCGGTGCCCTAACAGTTCTATAGCTTTGGCTGGCAACCAGTCAACCACAGAAAGTAATGGCAGCCTACTGCAGGATAATCTTCTGCCCAGTCAGTCATATCTCTTCCGAGACATGATCGCCCAAGCATGTATCACGTATGGCAGTTAACTGACTAATGAGATTCTTACTTTATGGCGCCACAGCTGTTACGTAATCTGCTTATCAAAAAAAATATCAAAAGGCAAAATTTTACAAAGATAACATGCTAAAATAAACTCACAAACATGATTCAGAAGTAGGTGAAAAAATTTTTTTAAATTCAGACATTCAAAATCAAGCAAAACTAAACTTTAAAAAAGTCAACCCTCTTATGGTATAAGTAAATGATTCCCCTCCATGGATCAGAGTGCTTCATTGGTTAAAACAAGGAAGGAGTTGTCAATAAGAAACAAAATGAAAACAATGCAATGAATCTCAACTTCATTGTTTTTTCAGCTGGTGTAGAGTCTATCCAAGACTCTACACCAGATGAAAAAAATGCAATGAAGCTTAACAGTCTATATAAGACTCTACACCAGATGAAAAAAAACAATGCAATAAAGCTCAACAGTCTAGCCAAGACTCAACACCAGATAAAAAACTACAATGCAATGAAGCTCAACAGTCTATACAAGACTCTACACCAGGTGAAAAAACAATGCAATTAAGCTTAATAGACTCTCAAAATTCCATAGCGGATGATAAAACAATGCAATGATGTTCAACAGACCATCAAACTCTCTAAAACAGATGAAAAAGACAATGCGGTGAAGTGCAATAAATTATTGAAGACGCCATACAGGATGAAAAAAAACAATGCAATAAGTCTATCAAAGACTCTATATCAGATGAAAAAAAAAAACAGTTCCGTGAAACTCAACATATTCTACACCAGATGAAAAACAATGCAATAAAGCTTAATAGGTGATCAAACACTCCATACCAGATGAAAAAAAAAAACAGTGCAATTATTAAAGACGCTACATAGACATAGGTTGTATTTATATTTGAGTCCTGAGTGAACCATGTGTTTTGCTTATACATTAAAAAGCAAGCAACTGTCTAGTTTATACTCAAGTGCCTAAGTAGACATAGCTCATTCTGATATTTGATTCACAGATATACATAGATCAGATTTATCCATTAGTCTATAAGTACACAAAGATCATATTATAGTGATCTATAGATAGGCACAACATATTTATACAGGAGTTCATAGGTACATGTAGATATTGTAACGAGAAACCGGGGAGCCGAGTTTGAATTCCAGTTGAATCCATTGTATTCACTTATGCGCAAATACCCTTGGGAAAGGTATTAATCTGTCTCTTCCTTCCAGTTATGGGTTAAATAGCAGGACAGATTGGGTTCTGTAGCCTTGGTTGGCAACCAGTCTACCGCAGAAAGCAATGGCAACCTACTGCGGGATAATCTTCTGTCCAGTCAGTCATGTCTCTTTTGAGACATGATCGCCCAAGTGTGTATAACATATGGCACTTAACTGACTGAAACATAGTGCGTTGTGGTGCATTGGATATCAACTCGGAATAAGAAATTGGGGAGCCGAGTTCGAATTCCAGTTTAATTCCTTGCATTCACTTATACCCAAATATCCTTGGGAAAGGTATTAATCTATCTATCTATCTATTCCTTCCTTCCTTCCTACTGCGGGATAATCTTCTTTTGAGACATGATCACCCAAAGTGTGTATCATGTATGGCACTTAACTGACTGCCTGAAACATAGTGTATATTTAAACTTGATCCAGAGACAGACAGAAGTCATATTTACACACGTCCATAGTTATATTCAGATCCTGTTTATACTTGTGTCCCTAAGAAGACATAGATTGTACTTATACTTGAGCCCCTGAGTAGATATACGACTTGTTTATACATGTGTCACTAGCTTAACTAAGGTTTTGTTTTTGCAATAATTAAACATTGGTCTAAATTTATACTGAGTATGCCAGAGATACTAAAATCAAGCAGCTACACAATTTAAATACCTGAGAAGCCTTCTAACAGAGAATGGAAAGGGCAATACTGAGATCTGAAGACATCTTAGGATGAACAAAGATACGTTCCAAAAGAATATTCAGAGACAAGAAAATTTTGTTGCAAACAAACAAAAGACTACAAGACTGTTATATGATATCAACTCTCTTATATAGAAGTGAATGCTGGACAACCTACTCAAAAACAAAGGAAAAACTGAAAGCAACAGAAATGCAGTTCTACAGAAGGAAACTGAGGATATTATAGACTGAATATGTGAACAACAATGAGGTTTTGGAAAGACTGCAAATGAAAAGAAAATCATACTTAACTTCAGGAAGAATCAGTTAAAGTTTCTGGGACATGTAATGAGGAAGGAGGGTTTGGTGAATATAATGCACACAGGATAGAAAGAGAAAGGGGTCAGGAGAAAACAGTGCCTGACATACTTGATTGACTTAAGCAAATAGATGGCAGACCAGAGTTTGGAAGAAACAACAAGACAAAATATAGCAACAGGAAGATGTGGAGGGCTATAATCGCTTATGTCTTGAAGGGTCATGGCACATAAAAGAAAGAAGATAAAGGTTATGATTATTACTTGATCCACAGATAGATATGGATTATATTTATATGTCTAGAGTTACATCTGATATTGTTTTATACTTGAGTCCCTAGGTAAATATACTTTTTGTTTATACATCGAAATGTATAAACAAATGTATATTTCGAGACATGATCACCCAAGCTTAGTAAGCTTATACTTGAGTCAAAAGTAAATGTTAGTTGAGTTTATACAAAATCTTTTGTAAAGGGTGGGATTCTTATCTATCTGCAGGAGATACAGTTCGTATATTCTAAGTCCTGACCACAGTACTATCAAAGAATATATTTGGAGAGTCCTTTTCTGGTGCAATTACAAATAGATACTAATGCTTCTAAAATGAAGCTGCTATCAATTAACCATCATAGACAATCACACCTACCTCCCATTAGCATGGAACAGGCT
The DNA here is from genome assembly GCA_037127315.1 of Ascarosepion bandense. Classification (NCBI taxonomy): domain Eukaryota; kingdom Metazoa; phylum Mollusca; class Cephalopoda; order Sepiida; family Sepiidae; genus Ascarosepion; species Ascarosepion bandense. The sequence continues at coordinate 624,396 of JBBBDQ010029704.1, read as the reverse complement.
TGCCTCCCAGAGAGTAAAACACTATGCCTCCTTGGTCTCACACTCTCAGCGGACCTCAAGTAGAATGACTATATCAAATCCATTGCTAAATCCGTTGCTATGAAAGTTGGTTCTCTGTGCACGGCCCGGAAGTTTTTTTCCATCTGAATCTATCCTGCACATATATAAATCTACCATCTGCCTGTGTACTGAATACTGCTGCCACATCTGGTCGGGTGCCCCTTGCTATTCTCCTCAGGGTTCTTGACAAAATACAATGGAGAGTCCAACATGGCAGACCACCTGCAGTCACTCTCTCACCGGCGTGATGTGGCTTCCCTATGCCTCTTCTATAAATACTTTCATGGCTTCTGCTCTGATAAACTTAGATCACTGGTGCCCCCTAGGTACGAATTTACAGGAGATACTAGATTAGCAACTAGGTCCCACCCTTTTACAGTGAAACCAATAAAATGTAACAGCAATTTCTACTCCAACAGCTTCTTTTCTTGCACTTCCCGCCTGTGGAATTCCCTTCCACATGATTGCTTCCCTGTCAGCTACAATCTCCAGGAGTTTAAATGTAAGGTCAATAGACACCTCCTAACACACTAACTCACATCCATTCTCTCAAACACTCTTCCCATCTGCCAAACCCTCAGCCTCAGTATCCTTACCCGTCTATCACCCTCCTCCTGACATTTCCTATATCTAACCACTCTTTCTCTTCACCTTCCCCTATGTAACCCCTGCGCAATATTAGCAGTGGAATACCTTGCTTGGGGTGAAATGATTAAAAAAAATGGCTAGAGAGACAGGGGAAAGCAACATGTGACATACTTGATGGACTTGAGCAAATAAACAGCAGAGCAAGGTTTGGAAGGGTTAACAAGAGAATGATTATTAAGGTCTAGAAGGGATAGGGAGATATGGAAGGCCATGATTGTCTATATGGGACAGGGCATATAAAAGATGAAAATTCTCTCAGAAGCACAAGATAGACGTGATATTAGCCTTGTTTTTGCTGTTAAATAATTTTATTTTGTTTGAAATTTCATCTTTATGTGTATCACCAACCTAGCACTAAAGAGAGAATTTGGCAGCCTTTTATCATCTTGATCTTCATATGCCATGTCCCTTCAAGATGGAAGCGATCATAGACTTCTACTTGCCCATTCCTTTTTGCTCTTAATATTTTTCCTTTTGGTATCTCACCCAAATCTTTCTCTGCTATCCATTTGCTCAAGCTCATCAAATATGTTTCACATGGCTTTCCCTTGTCTCTCTTTCCCTCTACTTGTCTTGTGACTATTAGATTCTCCAAACCCTTGTTCCTCATTATGTGCTCCAGGAACCCCAGCTGTCCCTTCTTCATGTTAAGTGTAAGTTTTCTTCACATTTGCATCCTCTCCAACACCTTGTCACTGCTCACATGCTTGGTCCATGGTATCTTCAGCCTTTTGTCTGATGCTTTTAAATACTTGAATTTGGATAAAGAAACCTAATTGCTATTTACCCCTCAGTGTTTAATGCAAGATCACATTATCGATCAACACAAACTTTTTCTTTCTTACAAAGAAGAGTACTGGATTACTATGTGATGTCAGTTCTTCAATATGGCAGTGAATGCTGAACAATCTCGTCAAAGATGAAGGAAAAACTTGAAGCAACTGAAATGTGTTTCTACAGAAGGATGCTGTGAATATCATGGATCAAGCACATTAGAAATGATGAGGTTTTGGAAAGGATCGAAACAGAAAGGAAATTAATACTGAGCATCAGGAAAAGACAGCTAAAGTTCCTGGGACAAGTAAACAGGAAGAAAGGGCTTGAAGAATCTGATACTACCAGGCCAGATAGAGGGAAAGAGAGACAGGAGAAAGAAGCATGTAACATACTTGACAGGATTGAGTAGGTAGATGGTAGAGCAGGGGTTGTGTGGTGTACCAGAAGAAAGCATGCTAAGAACTACCAGGAATGGGGAGACATGGAGGGCCATAATCTCCTACGTCCTGAAATAACAAAGCACATAGAAGAAGAAGAATGCTGTGCACTATGGTGTAATAAATGTTAGCTCAAAAGGAGAAATCAAAGAGCTGAATTTGAATTCCATCAGAATTCATTGCATTCACTTACACACAAATATCCTTGGGAAAAGCATAAACCCATCTCTTCTCCCTCCACCTATGGGTTGAATAGCAGGAGAGATTGTTTTCCGTTGCCTTGGTTGTCAACCAGTCCACTGCAGAAAGAAATGGCAACCTACTGCGGGAAAATCTTCTGCCTAGTCAATCATGGACAGAAAGAAACATGATCACCCAAGCGTTTATCACAGATGGCACTTGACTGACTGATCTGGATAAAAGGATTGAATGGTAGGATAGATTGGGTTCTGTAGCCTTGGTTGGCAACTAGTCTACTGCAGAAAGAAATGGGAACCTACTGGAGAAATTCTTCTGCCTAGTCAGTCATGGATTGAAAGAGACATGATTGTGCTAGTATCTATCATGTACAGCACTTGACCGACAAATCTAGTTAAAAGAATTGAATAGCAGGACAGATTGGGTTTTATAGCCTTGGTTGGCAACTAGTCTAACAGAAAACTGTCAACTTACTGTGAGAAAGTCTTCTGCCTCGTCAGTCATGGATCAAGAGAGATATGATAATCTGAACATATATCATGTTTGGTACTTAATTGAATGCATTTTTTCACAGGCATTTTGTGATATTTTCATGGATTCTCATGTCATCAGTCCTGACTTTGCAACTCAGCTTCAGTCCCTTTTCCCACCACCCTAACATCAATTCATAATCTCTAGGTACGATAAAGGAAAGAACATCAAAACAAAATACCATTATAATATTTATAGAAAAGGCAGAGGGAAGCTATGTTAGTACAGTACTGGACTGGTGGTTAGGTATCATCATTTTACAGTTAAAATGGCTAGATGAAACCATAAGTTCCATGATAGCAGTTTCTTTTATCACACTTCTCTCATGTGGAACTACCTTCCGACTTATTGCTTGCCAGTCAACTTTGATCTTCAAATATTTAAATGCAATGTCAATTCATTATCTTCTATCTTCTTTATTCTTGTTCTTTTAATGTTCTCTCAACTTAATATTATTTTTGCAACATCTTATTTAACACTTCGAAACCCATTGTGCCTTTGCAGTATCATAGCTTTGCTTGATTTGAAATAAAAAAATTTTTTCACCGCGTGTGGAAATTTTAATATTTTATTTTTCATTTCTTACCATGACATCTTCAATTTAATTTTTCTTTTTTTCTTAACATGTGTCTGAACTGGGATGTTTATGAACTTGCTACCCTATCCTAAACCTTTAAAATCCTTTAAATCAACTTGAAAGCAATATAATCTCAAACAATATTTTATATAAAAACACCTTCCCAATCATCAACATTGGTTTGTGGGGGAGGGGTTCACGAGCACAATCTTCATATGCATTATCACAATTTCAGGACAACTTTAACCCTTTTTGCACAAATAGACTATGGGAAAAGACACAAATCCCTCTTTTCTCTCAAGTATAAATAAAATAGTACAGCAGACTGCACACTCTAGATTTGGCTGGCAACCCATATAAGAGAAGAATAACAAATTTAAATCAACTCTTCTTCTATGTGCCCTGTCCCTTCAGGACATAGGCGATCATGGCTTTCCACGTCTTCCTATCTCTGGTGGCTCTTAGCATGCCTTCTTCTGTTCCACCATGCAATCCTCGTTCCATCATCCACCTGATCATGTCCTTCAAATATGTTATCCACTGCTTTCCCGTCTCATTTTCCCTCTAGAGTGTCTTGATTCAGGTGAATATGTGAATCTGTATATTTATATACGAGGTTTGACCAAAATGTATTAAGTCTGTTGTATTGGTAACAAAGCTGAAGTAAAAAAAAAAAAAAGTGAAGTTGCTTGTACAGATTGACTTTGAACAACTCTGTCATGCTTGCACACTAAGCTATTATTGACTTCTGTTGTTTACAGCAGTGCTTAAAAGGACAGCATGTAGAGTGTGTTCGTCTAACATGCCAAAGATGTTCTGTCAATGACCATGGCTTGTGCAGCAATTTTTGGCCAAGGACAACATCCCCCATATCTGACAACCACTATATTTAATGGCCCTTGTGGCTTTTTTCTCTTGAAAAATCAAATGCCACTTTAAAAAAAAAATTCAAGACATTGAAGAAACTCAAGGAAATGTGACAAGACAGTTGTTAACCATCCAAAAAACAGAATTCCATGAACGATTATATCAATGAAAATGATGCTCGATAAAGTGTGTGGGTTCAGAAGAGGGTTTCTTAGGAGATTAAATATTTAATTGGTATATGTTGTCGTTTTCTTTTTATAACACCAATCCAGATATTTTTTGATCAGGACCCTGTGTCTTGGTTCCTGAAATGTATAGCGGACAGGGCTCTGCTGATATTCCAGTGAGTGTCATAGGTCAAAAGTGAAGTAAATAAATGGCTCAACTAAAAACATGAAGGAAAAAAATCCTCAAAAAGACAGCTTTTTTTTCTTCATAATCCATTTTACGCTTTTATAAATCTAGTCTTCATCCATGCATTGAATATGATTGCCATTTCTGGTTGAGTGTTCCTATCATATATCTCAAGATCTTTGATAAACTCTGAATATTTGTCTTGAGCTGGCATCTCAACTTCACTTTCATCCCCCACCACCACACACACAGAGTAGACATAATATTTATAGAAAAGTGTGAGAAAAACTATCAGGGCAACTGTTTTAATGTGCCTCCATCTTTAAATGAATATTAAGGTGATGCTAGATTGGTAATTAGGTCTTATAATTTTATTGAAAGTCCTATTCTAATATGAGCCACTGAAGGTGCCTTTTCATTGCTTTGAGGCATTTTTATATCTTGGATTAGTATTACAATAATTGCTGGTTAAGCTTTTTATTCTGGTTGTTTTCAAAAAAATATGGTAATGCCAAGTATATGACAAAATAACATTATAATTCACAAAAATATCAAGTGTAAATTAAGAAATTCCTTCTGGTTACTTGACAGAAATATTCAGAGAGCTACTTGACAAAACATGGAAATGTGACAAGGCAGTTGCTAACCATCCAAAAAAAGAATTCCATGAAAATGATGCGAGATAAAGTGTGTGGGTTCAGAAGAGGGTTACTTAGAAGGAGATTAAATATTTAATTGGTATATGTTGTAGTTTTCTTTTTATGACACCAATCCAGATATTTTTCTGATCAAGACCCTGAAATGTATGGCTGACAGGACTGCTGACATTCCAGTGAGTGTCATCTTTAAATGAATGCTAGATTGGTAATTAGGTCTTATCATTTAACTGTTGAATTAGCTATATGTAATGATAAGTTCAATTTTAATAGTTTCTCTTCACACACTTCTCATCTAAGAAACTCCTTTTTGGTTTCTTGCTAACTGTGATCCTTAAAAATTTAAATTCATCTTAATTGCCATCTTCTGTCTTCTTGAAAACTGTTTCTTTATTTTGTTAGTCTATCCGTCTGTCCATCATATACTCTAAAATATCTATACACTGACTGACTGAAACAAAATTTGGGGGCAGAGTACAAGCAAGTAAGAGGATACAAAGTACAATTGGTTTTACTAGTGTATGTAGCTTAGTACAATAAATTTTTATTAATTTGTTTTGAAAAATTGTAAGTTTTTTCACTTAACATACAAAATACCTCCATTATTTTAAAAACAATTTAATGATAAAAGTTACGTGCTGATTTAATAAAAATACAATATCATTTTTTTTTTTTTTGCATATCTTCATTTTCTGTGTGTACAAGAATACAGTTTCTAGTTTGCCTAGCATTTGCAAAAAGTATAAAGAAATCAGAAGGTTACGCACTTTAATAAAGTGGAATTTGGATCCAGAAAGAAGTATTGTATTCTCAATATTAAGAAATCATTCTTCGCAGTAAAAAAAAAAAAAAAGAAAAAAAAAATTAATTTTTTCTTAAAAAGTATTGTTTATCAAAGTCCTATGAAATTAAATTAAAGAAAATGTCAAATTTTAAAATGAGGTTTTTGTCATAATATTTTCCTAAACAAATCAACTTTCTCAAATATCATCAATTGGTTTGTGAAATTAAATGAAACGTAGAGTTTGTAAATCTCGACAAAAAGTGTTTGTCTTAACTTCAACAACACTAAATACTGTGAGGATTTCAACATTCATCAGCATGTTGCAAAAAAAAAAAAATCTAGTACGATAAAATTTATAAGCCTATCTTATTCATATAGATAGATTTGAGTTTGTAACTCTGGGTTTCAAATGATCGCAAGAGCATGAAACTCAGGGTTACAAACTCACACCTATCTATATGAATATGTCTGCTCTATCACTGATATTGAGTGCTTTTAAATAAGTACCACGCATATATAATATATAAATAATATAATATATATAACAAATTGCATATATATTTATTGATATTTATAATTATATACATACACTTTTCACATAAGCCTATGGAATATGTATCAAAAATTCTATAAGAATCGTAAAGTGTCATATGTAGCTAATTTTTTTTTTTTTTTTTGCTAGCAACATTGAATCAATAAACTATAAATATTTTTAATTGATTTCCTGCCAAAAAGCTTCATGGAAGTCTACTTAGTTTCCCCCCCCTTCCATTAGTATCATAGGATGTGTGAATACCCAACAATATGCTCTTCTTTAATATTTAGCAAGTGGCTAGTCAAATTTCCATGTTTTGTTAAGTAGCTTTCTGAATATTTGTTAATTTACCCTTGATATTCGTGTATTATTTTGTCATATACTCTCGGCACTCCCACATTTTTTAAAAACCAGAATAAAAAGCTTAACCAGCAATTATTGTAATCCTAATCCAAGATAAGATTTATGCGAAAATATTTTACATGATACAATGATGATGGAGAAAGTACATGCACAAAATTACACAGACCAATTAATTTGCAATGCAAGATGAAAATTTTTAACAAAATAACAAAAGGATAGTTTAAGAGTTCCTTTTCCTCAGAAATTAATTAAATACACAATGAAAATTATTAATGTATTTAAGTGTGACTTGCCTGTGTACACAGTTCTTTTGCTTCAGTGTGAAAAGTTGATTACACACACTTCAAAAACAGAAAAACTGAATAAGAGAGTAACTTAACTGTTTGCTTGTTTTTATATCATCAGAGCTGCTGTTGATACTATATTTATTAAGGCAATACAGTACCATGCTGTTTTCAAACACTTTATTTAAAATATTAGAGACATAACATATAGTACTTCATTTTTTTGTAATATATTTTCTTGAGTGTTCTTTCTGAAGTTTTTTCAGGGTAAATAGAAATTAAAAAACACAAACAAAAGGTTTTATTTTGAAAATTCAAATTAAAAGCAAATATTAAAAATTTCCATTTTTTGTGAAGTAGCTTTCTGAATATTTCTGTCAAGTAACCAGAAGTAATTTCTTAATTTACACTTGATATTTTTGTGAATTATAATGTTATTTTGTCATATACTTGGCATTACCATATTTTTTTGAAAACAACCAGAATAAAAAGCTTAACCAGCAATTATTGTAATACTAATCCAAGATATAAAAAGGCCTCAAAGCAATGAAAAGGAACTTTCAGTAGCTCATATTAGAGTAGGATTATCATTTCTCAGTTGTGTGTCTGTCTTTGGACAGAGTGTGACTCAACTGCGGATCTGTCTGTAGACAGAAAGGTAGCTGGGGAAAATAAAAATCATGAGGTACCCAGTCCTGGGGCACAGCTACCCAAGGTTGCCCCCCCACACTCTCATTGCATTATAGATGGGAATAAGTAACTATACTGATGCCAGTACAACCAACGGTTGTGTGAGCTGGGCAATTTTTGTCCTTGTGTATACACACTCACTTTCCCCACATTAATCTCATCCTCATATCATCATAGTGGGTCAGTCAGTTAAGTGCCATACGTGAAACACGCTTGGGCGATCATGTCTCGAAAGAGACATGACTGACTGAGCAGAAGATTATCCCACAGTAGGTTGCCATTGCTTTCTGTGGTAGACTGGTTGCCAGCCAAGGCTATAGAACCCAATCTGTTCTGTTATTTAACCCATAACTGGAAGGAAGAGATGGATTAATACCTTTCCCAAGGGTATTTGCATGTAAGTGAATGCAGTGAATTCAACTGGAATTCGAACTCAGCTCCCCAATTTCTCGTTCCGATATCCAATGCACCACAACGCACATCATAGTGAGTAGACTGCAGTAAATACTACCTTCCACAATGCCCCTACCCCCAAAAAAGAAAAAGACAACTGAAATTTTTGTCATGGGTGTTTTAGAAGGATCTCTTTGAATATGAAGTATTATGGTATGTGTGGGATTGAATGGCAATGAATAAGTTTTGTGGTAGAGGAATAAATTGTCATGAATGAATGGGTCATGGATAAGGTTAGCTAGGTGTAGGATAGTCCGTGACAACCAGCTTTTACCCACTCCCACTTTTAGTCTTTGTGCCACCTGAGATGTAATATGTACCTTGTGCAGCTCAGATGACAAGAATCAAAGTTTAGTATCTGTTCCAGAAGCCCTCCAGTTCTAGCAAGCCAGTCATCCTTGCCAGAATCAACAATATACAATAAACTGCCCACCTCAGGACATGAACATGCAGAAATTATTTTTGCCTAGCACACAGTAAGCTTATTTTTCTTGATGTATTTCCTTTAACAAAAATAAACTTGACAATATATTTTTTTTACTCAAGTCTGAAGATTTGTTTGTTGTTGTTTTCTATCATTCAATATATTTGTGGGTCAATATACTACCTGCAAGAACTCGTTTATTGAAAATAAAATTAAATCATTTTTCGTATATTTTAACATTTGAAACTTTGAAATCAATTTTTGATATTTGCTTTTAATTTGAATTTTCAAAATAAAACCTTTTGTTTGTGTTTTTAATTTCTATTTACCCTAAAAAAAAAACTTCACAAAGAACACTCAAGAAAATATATTACAAAAAAATGAAGAACTAAATGTTATGTCTCTAATATTTTAAATAAAGTGTTTAAAAACAACATGGTACTGTATTGCCTTAATAAATATAGTATCAACAGCAGCTCTGATGATATAAAAACAAGCAAACAGTTAAGTAAATCTCTCGTTCTGTTTTTCTGTTTTTGAAGTGTGTGTAATCAACTTTTCACACTGAATCAAAAGAACTGTGTACTCAGGCAAGTCACACTTAAATACATTAATAATTTTCATTGTGTATTTAATTAATTTCTGAGAAAAAGGAACTCTTAAACTATCCTTTTGTTATTTTGTTAAAAATTTTCATCTTGCATTGCAAATTAATTGGTCTGTGTAATTTTGTGCATGTACTTTCTCCATCATCATTGTATCATGTAAAATAGTTTTGCATAAACTTTATAATAATTATAGAAGTATCCAACACACTAAAGCAAAAATGTTGAGACAATGCACTTAAGAATTAAGAAAGTGTTATATAATTATTAGCACCCCTTTTAAATAAAAAAACATAAATCCTCTTGTACTGGGCCTTGTTTTGTTATATCACAACTCATGTTCAGGGTTCAAGCTTCAGTAAAAAGAAAAAAAATTTGAATGCTGAATTCCAAGACATTTCTACTTTGGATATATGGAATACAGACAATTCCAAATTTCTACAGTGCTGCTGTGAACTGATTACTTGAGTAATTTGTTTCTTTTTTATGTCTTATCAACCTCTTACAGGTTATTTAGAGCCAGAAGTTATTTTTAGATTTAAGAATTTTGTGGAGATAATAATGACAAAAATCTTAGTAATTAACACCTAAGTGGAGAGAAGAAGATGTGGATGGATACCTTTCTGAAAAGTATTTGCATGTAAGTGAATAATGATGAACCCAAAAAGAATTGAAACACAGCTCTCCAATTTCCAATTCTGAGCTGTCATCTATTATACTACCCACACATGTTGCTGAATTTCAGTGATTGTACAAGAACCGCTGTTTTAACATGATGTGGCAGTAAACCACACTGCCCACACAGCTAAACTTTCAGCACCTGGTATTCCCAAGCAGTTACTTATCTAAGTTCTGACAAGGCTTGATATTGCTTAACTTCGGTCATCATACAAGGAACAGTATTTCCATGGGATATGGCCATAAGCCACTATGTTGACGGTGAGAAATTCTCATTGCCATGTTTGGAAAATTCTGCAGTATATTTATTAATACTGCAGAATTTTCCAAACATTTTTGACTATGAGTGAATATAGAACTTTTTTAGGCTCTGCAACTTTCAACTTCAGTGGGTTTTTTTTCATGGTTTATTCAATTAATATTACTGAATTTTAATTTAATAATAAATTTTAATGAATTTAGTTATAAGGGAATCTTGAAATTTCCTAGCTATACTGAACAAAATAAAATGAACAAAGTCATGTAAATTTATTATGGGCATATCACTGCTTGACTGTCACCCAAAACAATAAACCTTTAAGTGAGTAAGAAACAATTCTGTAAGTATGTCATGTAAATTTATTATGTGCATATCACTGCATGACTGTCACCCAAAACAATAAACCTTTAAGTGAGTAAGAAACAATTCTATAAATATATCCTTTAAATTTGTTATGTGCATATCACTGCATGACTGTCACCCAAAACAATAAACCTTTAAGTGAGTAAGAAACAATTCTATAAATATATCCTTTAAATTTGTTATGTGCATATCACTGCATGACTATCACCCAAAACAATAAACCTTTAAGTGAGTAAGAAACAATTCTGTAAGTATGTCATGTAAATTTATTATGGGCATATCACTGCTTGACTGTCACCCAAAACAATAAACCTTTAAGTGAGTAAGAAACAATTCTATAAATATATCCTTTAAATTTGTTATGTGCATATCACTGCTTGACTGTCACCCAAAACAATAAACCTTTAAGTGAGTAAGAAACAATTCTATAAATATATCCTTTAAATTTATTATGTGCATATCACTGCATGACTGTCACCCAAAACAATAAACCTTTAAGTGAGTAAGAAACAATTCTATAAATATATCCTTTAAATTTATTATGTGCATATCACTGCATGACTGTCACCCAAAACAATAAACCTTTAAGTGAGTAAGAAACAATTCTATCAATATATCCTTTAAATTTGTTATGTGCATATCACTGCATGACTGTCACCCAAAACAATAAACCTTTAAGTGAGTAAGAAACAATTCTGTAAGTATGTCATGTAAATTTATTATGGGCATATCACTGCTTGACTGTCACCCAAAACAATAAACCTTTAAGTGAGTAAGAAACAATTCTATAAATATATCCTTTAAATTTGTTATGTGCATATCACTGCATGACTGTCACCCAAAACAATAAACCTTTAAGTGAGTAAGAAACAATTCTGTAAATATGTCATGTAAATTTATTATGTGCATATCACTGCTTGACTGTCACCCAAAACAATAAACCTTTAAGTGGATAAGAAACAATTCTTTAAGTATGTCATATTCCAACTATCTTAATGTACACATGACAAACATTAAAAGACTGGAATGTATTACAAGTTTTCCTATATTTATTAATGTTTTTTATTAGCAGTTATTTTCCTGTTCTGGATTTTCTGATGATTTTTAATTAAATTTGCTTAATCTTATTTTAAACAATTTAAATTTATATTAAAGATAAAAATAATTTTATCTTTACTTTTATATTTTTGTAAATCATCTTCGTAAAAGTTTCAATGGAATTGCAACCAATACTTTTGTGTATGAAATGCAAGTACCGACATGATTAAATGATTTCTTTTAGTTTCTTCCTTAACACGGTTTATTTGGTATTCGTTTTGCTTATAGTTTTTCTAATAATTTTCTCTTTGGTGTGATTAATTTGTTCCATGCTTATTAAACATGAATGAAAATTCCTGTTTGTTTATTGAACCAGCCTGGTTATTTTAGAAGTTGAAAATGTCCCATCAGCATGACTATCCCAGACACTAGTTGTCAGTCAGACAGTTAAGTGTCATACGTGATACACGCTTTGGGTCATCATGTCTAGAATAAGACATGACTGACTGGGCAGAAGATAATCCTGCAGTAGGTTGCAATTGCTTTCTGTGGTAGACTGGTTGCCAGCCAAAGCTATAGAACCCAATCTGTCCTATTGTTTAACCCATAGCTGGGGAGAAGAGACAAATTAATATCTTTCCCAAGGGTATTTGTGCACAAGTGAATGTAAGGAATTCAACTGGAATTCGAACTCTGCTCCCTGATTTGTCGTTCGAAGTTGATATCCATTGTATAACAACGCATGGTACAAATGAGTAGTACTTTGAGTACAACTGGTATAATGGTCATTTCTTCAAAAAAGATTGGTATAGAAAAGGTTTAACTGATTTCATTCTTGCATATTGGTTTTTTGAGAGGGTTATTCTTTATGTTCCAGTTAACCATATTTAGGTTTTGTATATATCGTCTCAAATACAAAATTTGAAATAATATCAAGACTGAGAAATTATTAGGATATTTTTTTTTTAATCAATTCACCTTAAGCAAAGTGACAATGCCAGGGGTTAGTGGAATTGAAAGAGAATTAAAAAACTTTAGAACAAACCAGAAACCCAATTCTAAATGCAAAACAAGGGATAACCTAGACTGTTGCTAATAATATTTAGTCATATTTTATGATTTTCAGTTGTAACATTAAGTTACCATTTAATAATATTTAGTCATATTTTATAATTCTCAGTTGTAACATTAAGTTACCATTTAATAATATTTAGTCATATTTTATAATTTTCAGTTGTAACATTAAGTTACCATTTAATAATATTTAATCATATTTTATAATTTTCAGTTGTAACATTAAGTTACCATTTAATAATATTTAGTCATATTTTATAATTTTCTGTTATAATATGTTAAGCACAAAGAGCAAAGCAGCCCTGACAAGTGCGAATATAACGGTGTCTTTCCAAAACTTCCTAGTCAGCATGAACTTGCTCAATTACATTAACAAACTGTTTGTGCTTATCAATGCTCTGTGTCCATCCTGATATTGAGCACTTTATGATAAAAAACCCTGCTTACCAAAATACATTTTATCAGTAAAACAATTGAAAAAAACGACAGCCTTGGTATGAAACATTATCACAAACTATAATTTTAATATTTTATGTTTAGTCATATTTTATGATTTTCATTTGTAACATTAAGTTACCATTTAATAATATTTAATCATATTTTATAATTTTCAATAATAATATTGTCATCACTCATTTCTAGTGGTTATAATATTAAGCCTTGCTTGGGTTTCTCGTCATGACATTTATTAGAAATACTCTTAACTGACTGAAATGAGATTTTGACTCACTTAGACTTCTTTATTTAGGGAATCTAGACCAGTTCATTTGTGTTTCAGGGGGTGTATTATCTACTCCCCAACAAATAATGTAGCAAAATTGTACTTTAATTGTAAGTGAAGAATTCTGAATTTTCCTTTAATCTAAAAAAGGATGATTGCCATGAACTTGATGAACAGGCATTAGGAACAGAAATTCTTCTTCTTCTATGTGCCCTGTCCCTTCAGGACGTAAGCGATCATGGCTCTCCACGTCTCCCTATCCCTTGTGGCTCTTAGTATGTTTGCTCCTGTTGCTCCTGGCAACCCCCATTCTGTCATCCACCTGATCAGTCCCTGCAAATATGTTATCTGCTGCCTTCCTCTGTCTCTCCTTCCTTCTATCTGTCCAGTCAGTATCAGGTTCTCCAGGCTCTCCTTCCTCATTGCATGTCCCAGGAACTTCAGTTGTCTCTTCCTGATGCTCAGCATCAATTTCCTTTTTGTTGCCATTCTTTCTAACACCTCGTCGTTGCTTGTATGCTCAGTCCATGATATCCGTTGCATCATTCTGTAGAACCACATTTCGGCCGCTTCCAGTTTTGTCCTCATTTTCAATGATATTGTCCAGCATTCACAGCCGTGGCTTTTTCATGAAAAGTAAAAGTACTGACACATCAGTAAAGGTTACTTAATAACGTAATTTCACTTCAGTGATAATATATACTCTGAAACCAGAAATATTCAGGATGTCAAATTAGTAAATACTAAACACTTTAATTAACTTGGCATATAGCAAATTTAATGTAAGTGAAACAAGAGTGAACAGAGAAAAGGCTGCACTAGTGGTAGTTTTGCCCAATACCACAAATTGGTATAAAACCAAAACATTAAACTAAAAACTTGAGTCAATGTTCTTAAATAGCCTCATCAGATTAAAACTTTTATATGGATGCCATGAATGATGCTAAACTAGTTCAAATATATCTCAACAGTTTTATATACTCAACCATTTTCTAAGATGAATGATTAAAAATGATTTTGACTGTTTGAAAAATGTGAGTCTTGGAGAAGACCATCCCTCTTTTAAACTTTTTAAACTGCTGCTATAGAATCATGAGGAAAGACCTATACAAGATAACAAAAACCATATGACTTGCAGACTTTTTACAACAGTAACAGCTAAAATAAATATCACACATAACTGAAATAGAAAAAAAAATGATATAATCAAGATATTGGCATTCCACACAACTTCCACAAAAGGTTAGAAAATAAATTCCAATCAATACTGGAAAGATCAATATCTGCTTATGAATCCTATTTTCCTGAAAAATTGTTTTAAGAGAAAGATTTTATAAATTTCATCTCTGAAAGTAGTACTGGCTACTCGGTCAATGAATGGCAAATATTTCCTTGTAGGGAAACAGCTAATATTATTATAACCATTAATATGTGTAATTCTTTACATGCTTGATTTTACAAGTTGTTGGATAAGGAAAAAATACTTGAAAATAAATTATTTTTCTTTGGCTAAGTCATCCTAACTCAGCTTGGCTATTTGACAAAATGACTGTTCTAAATATTGTGCCATTCCTTCTACCCCATCTAAATGCAAAACTCTGAAACCTTTGAAATGTCACTTTTATTATTTCATGTATTCTGCTCATAGACAGCAAAATTTTCAGTAATTGACTAGACCCTTTACAGCTTGGAGTACCCAACTGCACCAGTAAGTTTCACATGCTTACAGTTCAGAAGAACCTGCAACAAGGTATTACTGTTTTTCACTACACGGATTGACATCCATAATAAGATCCACTAGAGTTACTGGAAATCTATAATTTTTATGAAGTTGTAAATTTTCAAAACCATATCTCATAACTAATAATACCAAGGTGGCTAAATTTGTTACCATTTGAAACAGAAATGAATTTATATTCACGTGTCACAAAGAACCATAAAAAATGTTTGGTAAACTAGATTTATTTGGGAAAGATAGAATTATCCACCACGTGTTTTGGGAGCAAACCATGTGCATATAAATAGAAAATGAATTCAATAAATACACACACACACACACACACACACACAAAAAGAAAAAAAAAAAAGAAAACGAGATTAAGACAAGTCTTCTCACAAGTTTATTTCAGTCTTTGAATACTGCCACCATATATAGTCTGGTGCTGCTTCTATATATTTAAAGATTTTTGATAAAATAAAAAAAAAAGAATCTGTGATTATATTGGTCTTGACCTAGTATTTTGGCTTCAGTCTGTTTACCACTGCAATAATGCAGCTTTCCTGGACTTTTTCTGAATTTACTAAGTGCTGTTCTGATGAATATTCCTTTTTGTTGCATGATCTTATGAATAAATATCTTTTGTTAGAACACTTCTTAAGAATTTGAAATTCTCTAACTGCTTGATTTTTGTATCCCTGACCTATAAATGGCATTTTGGGCTCCTCTTTTTGCTGATGACCATGCACCCAATTTTCTTGTAGTCAGTGCTAATCATTTACTTCTTGATTTCCTTTGCTACCTTCTGTAAGAAGTCTTGTAGTTTCCTTTCCATGTCTGCCATCAGAACTGTGTCATCTGTGTATTCTATATTGTTAAAATTAAATGACAAATCCTGGCATATTTGTTTTCCTCTATTTAAAATTCCCAGCATCCAAGCCTAATCTGATGCAATCCTAAAAGACAAAACACATGACACAACTTTTTTCACTTGGTCATATATACATGTATCATCTTATGTCTAAAGCACAACAACACAATGAAAAAAAAGAAGGCTTAGAAAATATGACACTCAAGGACATATTGAGTTCAAGAGAGAAAGAGAAAAATGTTGCATAAGTTACCTAATATCCTTGTGCATGAGTAAATGGGTAATGATAGTAAAAGACGGGATAGTAAAAAGGCAAGAGGTACAATAGATAGGAAATTGTGGAGAGCCATGATTGCACATATCCTGGAAGGAGACAGCACATAGTATAAAAAGAATGCTTGATTTTCAATAGTTTTTAAAAAATTTAATTGCAGTGACATGACATTCAAATTTTTCAACAATTTGATTAAAACTCAAGAATTTAACAACTGAAATCCCTCAAGGGTTGATCGGGTTAAGACAATGTTTTACATGTTTAAATGAGAAATGTTTTGCTGGCATAAAAGCCTTTAAAAAAATAATTGAGTTCATTAGTAATGAAGAGATTATAATATGACAAATTTATCTGAAAATGAAATTTTACAAGCATAGTGTAATATTTCTACACCTCATTATTATTCTCATTTTCATGGTCCATAAATTGAACAGTAAAGGAGAAATGGCTAACAGTATACAAGGAAGTTTTTTTTTTTAATCATATCACCTCGAGCAAGGCAGTAATGCCACTGATGTGCAGGGGGCTACGTAAGAGTGAAAAGATTGGAAAAGAGAAAGCCGGAAACCACATCCTAAACAGGAAACAAGGGATGAGCCTCTTCACCTGTTCAATAGACGTGGGTGGAGTGTGAACCGGGCGATAGTTTAGTCTATCTACTCCAATTGAAAAAGTTTAGTCTATCTACTCCAATTGAAAAAGTTTAGTCTATCTACTCCAATTGAAAAAGTTTAGTCTATCTACTCCAATTGAAAAAGTTTAGTCTATCTACTCCAATTGAAAAAGTTTAGTCTATCTACTCCAATTGAAAAAGTTTAGTCTATCTACTCCAATTGAAAAAGTTTAGTCTATCTACTCCAATTGAAAAAGTTTAGTCTATCTACTCCAATTGAAAAAGTTTAGTCTATCTACTCCAATTGAAAAAGTTTAGTCTATCTACTCCAATTGAAAAAGTTTAGTCTAGCTACTCCAATTGAAAAAGTTTAGTCTAGCTACTCCAATTGAAAAAGTTTAGTCTATCTACTCCAATTGAAAAAGTTTAGTCTATCTACTCCAATTGAAAAAGTTTAGTCTATCTACTCCAATTGAAAAAGTTTAGTCTATCTACTCCAATTGAAAAAGTTTAGTCTATCTACTCCAATTGAAAAAGTTTAGTCTATCTACTCCAATTGAAAAAGTTTAGTCTATCTACTCCAATTGAAAAAGTTTAGTCTATCTACTCCAATTGAAAAAGTTTAGTCTATCTACTCCAATTGAAAAAGTTTAGTCTATCTACTCCAATTGAAAAAGTTTAGTCTATCTACTCCAATTGAAAAAGTTTAGTCTATCTTCTCCAATTGAAAAAGTTTAGTCTATCTTCTCCAATTGAAAAAGTTTAGTCTATCTACTCCAATTGAAAAAGTTGGTTTGTTTATGTTCATGCAACAACACATGTACACAAGAGATGCTGGAAATTTTAGATATAAAAAAAATTTAATGGCTAGATTATTCTTTTATGTGTCATGACCCTTTAGAACATAAACGATCACGGTCCTCCACATCTTCTTATTCCTTGTAGCTCTATCTTTCATCTTGCTATTACTCCTAGACCCTGGTTTTCCAACGATTTGCTTAAGCCCATCAAATATGTCATGTGTTGTTTTCCCTTTCTCTATCTTGCTTTCTCTATATCCATCCTGTGAGTATAAGATCCTCCAAGCCCTCCTTCCTCATTACATGTTCCAGAAACTTCAGCTGTCTCTTCCAGATGTTAAACATAAGTTTTCTTTTTATTTCCATTCTCAAAAACCTTGTTGTTGCTCATATGTTCAAGCCCATGGTTACCTACTATAGAACCACATTTCTGATGCTTCGAGTCTTTCCTTCATCTTTGAGGTGATTGTCCAGTATTCACAGCCATACAAGATGAGAGATATCATGTAACTGTCCAGTACTTTTTTCTTTGTTTCCATCAAAAATTTTCTATTAGCTTCTGGAATGTATCTTTGGCCATGCCAATATGCTCTTCAGATTTTAGTGTTGCAATTTCTATCTTTTGTTAGAACACTTCTCAGAAATTTCAATTTCTGTAACTGCTTGATTTTTATATCCCTGACTTATAAATGGCATTTTGGGCTCCTCTTTTTGCTGATGACCATGCACCCAATTTTCTTGTAGTCAGTGCTAATCGTTTTCTTCTTGATTTCCTTTGCTACCTTCTGTAAGAAGTCTTGTAGTTTACTTTCCATGTCTGCCATAAGTACTGTGTCATCTGTGTATTCTATATTGTTAAAATTAAATGACAAATCCTGGCAAATTTGTTTTCCTCTATTTAAAATTCTCAGCATCCAAGCCTAATCTGATGCAATCCTAAAAGACAAAACGCATCACACACAACTCTTTTCACTTTGTCATATATACATGTATCATCTTATGTCTAAAGCACAGCTTGGAGTTTTATGCACTATGCAATAATCAGGTACATATTATCAACGCCTGATAAACATTTATATATCTGTGTGTGTGTGTGTATATATATATATATATATATATATATATATATATATATATCTATCCTTCTACCGAGCACCCATAGCTATAAGGTAAAATCGCCAACTGACGCTAATTTGGTCGGGTTCAAATCCTGGGTAAAAAGCAATCGGCTGTCTAACTGTACTGATGAGCTGTGATACAGCTAAACAGATCTGTCTGGATATGAAAATATATATATATATATATTATACAAGATGATAGGGGATTAAAACATTGGTTTGTTAAATTGGTGACATAATTATAGTGAGCTTAAACCCTAGGCTGGGCAGTATTTACTTGGACTCAGTGGAAATAGATTGAGCAATAACTGAGCAGGATTGAGATATTGCTAAACATGGGCAGTGAAATGAGAACAGTCTATCATTGTAGATAAAATAAAAGGTTCAGTTTGGAATTTACTTTAAGTTACTGGATTGACAGTGAGTTAAGTGCCATATGTGATACACGTTTTGGGCGATCATGTCTCAAAAGAGACATGACTGACTGGGCAGAAGATTATCCCACAGTAGGTTGCCATTGCTTTTTGCCGTAGACTGGTTGCCGACAAAGGCTATAGAACCCAACCTGTCCTGTTATTTGACTCATAGCTAGAGGGCAAAGAAATGTATTATATTATGATGTAGTAATTAGTGGGGGATCGGTTTCCTATTGTTATGAAGTAATAAACTGATCCCCCACTTTATGACCAGTAGAAGCCTTAATCATTATTCCAACTATTATATTCAGTCAGTCAGTTAAGTGCCATACGTGAAACACGCTTGGGCGATCATATCTCGAAAGAGACATGACTGACTGGGCAGAAGATTATCCCACAGTAGGTTGCCATTGCTTTCTGCAGTAGACACAAATATACTTGTGAAAGGTATTAATCCCTCTCTTCCCTCCAGTTATAGGTCAAATAATAGGACAGATTGGGTTCTATAGCCTTGGCTGGCAACCAGTTTACTGCAGAAAGGAATGGTAACCTATTGCGGGATAAACTTCTGTCCAGTTAGTCATGTCTCTTTTGAGACATGATTGTTTAAAGTGTATATCACATATGCCAGTTAACTGACTGAATATATCATTCAGAAGATAAATAATATTAATAATAATAATAATAAAAATACTAAATCTACACTTTAAACAAAATGTTCATGAGTTCTCACACTTTTTTCCCCCTATACCAATTTTTCTTATTGGAACAACCTCTATTTCTGTTATATATATATATGTATGTATGTAAACTACCGGCCATAATTATTAGGCCACCCCAGTTTTTAAAAGAAATGATGCATTTCATACTATTTTTTGTATTTATTGCCAAGTGGATAATTCTAAATGAAAATAGAATTATTCTTTTGTTACCATTACTTTGCAGGACTTTACAAGGCAAGAAAACAAAGATGAACTCGTCTGAATCAGCCTAAATTTTTTTCATTCTTTCATTGATTAACCTGCAATGTAGGTAATTATTAAATATTTATAAATTCATTTGATGCACATTTTATTGTGCAGTAATAACAAAAGAACCATTCTATTTTCATTTACAATTATTCACTCAGCAATAAATACTAAAAAATAGTATGAAATACATAATTTTTTTTAAACACTGGGGTGACCTTATATATATATATATATATATATATATATATATATATATATATATTAGTCATCCACATACAAGCCCATTTTGCTGTATCACAGCTCATCAGTATGGCTAGACATATCCACTTGCTTCTGGCCGGGATCGAAACTCGACCGATTTGGTGTCAGTCAGTCTCTACTCCCTAAGCCATCGGCGCATGGAATCAGAAAAGGGAAATTTTAACATATTGTATGTAAGCAGTGTATACAGATGCCAGTCACAGAAAGAACTCAATTCATTTCTGAAGAGTCACATTGCAATTTGGAAAACTTGCATTCTGACATGTTGTTTTGATGATCTAACAGCATCATCAGAAAGTAGATTTTATTTCAACCAAACCTCCATTAGTGAGACAGAATGTGATTTAAGTTAATCATGTAAACACAGGATTTATTTTACTTCAACAGCATTGATTTTTACATCAGACTTTATTTATTTCATTTCTTTATTTATAAATTTGTTTTTAGATTTCTCTATTCTGCATTGTTTCAATACCAGTTTAGTATGAGTAGGTGATAGACTAGAAAACAAAATCCAGCATTCCTAGGATTAACATCATTTTGCTAATGTAGATTGGGCTAAAATGAAATACTTTCTCTGATGACAATGTTTGATCAATGAAACATGAATAAAAGTTTTCCAATTAAATTCTATAAACAGTTGAGTGCAATATTTCCCTAATGCTTTAGAAACAGACATTTTTAAATTTGTACCAATTGTTTTATATAAACAGTTAAGTGTAACATTTTCTTAATATTTTAAAAACAGACATTTTTAAGTTTGTTCTGAGTGTGCTATATAAACAGTGGAATGTAAAATTTTTAATGTTTTAAAAATGAGCATTTTAAAAGTTTTCAAATTGTATTATATAAAATGTGTGGTGCAAAATTTTACCAATGTTTAAAAAAAAGAAAAATGAACAATTTTAGTTTTCCAATTCCATCATATAAATTGTGGGAGATGTAAAATTTTATTGAAGATTTAAAAACAGATATTTTGAATGTATATGTAAATATATAGACCAAAGGGGCAGCTGAACAAGGATAAGAAGTAAAATTATTACTAGTAGTAATAATAATAGTAATTTTAGTTCTTATCTTTGCTATTCTTTTTCTCTTTGTTTTATGTTTGGATTTATTGATATATGATATATACCTATTTTCTATACACATTATCAGTAATACACTAATATAAATATTAAAATTCATTTTTTACATGGCCATCTAGATAAATTTCTGGATAACTGTGGTGATGTGAGTGATGAGCAAAGAGAAAAATTCCATCAGAATATCAAAACAATGAAAATGCGCTACCAGGAATGGTGGGACAAATGAATAAGGGTTGACTACTGCTGGAGTATCAAAACGGACTTCAATAACACTGAATTTGACAAACAATCAAGAAAGAGAACATTTTTACCACACTTCTTATATTTACAAAAGTTTTATTTCTCCTGTTAGTTTATTAAATGATTTGATAAAAATACCTGTTGGTCTTGGTATATTCAATTGGGTTGTTTTAAAGACTTAGGATCTGACTGTTATTGAAAAATGGTATTTCTCAATGAGCAAACCAACTGTTGGTTTAAATATGAATTGAGAGGTTTCAATGATTTTGCTTTGAGAAAAATTGCCATTGGTCATTATCGTATATACAAAAAATAAATGAAAAAATGCTTTTTTTAAAAAAAATTGACGCATGTCTGTACAGCAAAAATGGTTGCTAACTAAAAAAGTAAGGTAATTTAAATTAGTTAAAAAAAAAGCAAAATGTTTGGTGTCTCAACACCATTTTAAATTGTTTTTTTTTTTGTTGACCTGTGTTATTTGATTAATTGATGGCTACTTGTATCCAAGTATAACTGTCTGTTTGGGTAGCATGTTGATCCCTGAGTAGATCTTAGTTACAGTTTCTTGGTGAGAGTGCATAATCTGGTGTGATCAACAGTTTGAATGAGGCGAGTATACTCGGTCACGATGACTAATGACATCATGTTAGCACAACTATCAACAATCAATTCTGTTTACTCAATTTCACTCACAAGGCTTGGATCAGCTTGTCATTTTTTCCAATCATGCAGTATGCTGGGATTGCATCAATATCAAGAAGTCACCTTCCTGACAAATCAGCCATGATGAAATTCAAACCCAGGTTTCATGGTTGGAAAGCAAACTTTCTAATCACTCCAACACTCACTCAAAAAATGGCAGATTATTAAATGTTGAAAGTGTTTTGTTTTTTATTTAATCATTTCACACTAAGCAAAATTGGAATGTCACTAGTTTGCAAGAATTTTGAATGTAAACATAATTCAGTCAGTTAAGTGCCATACGTGAAACATTCTTGGACGATCATGCCTCCCATTAGCATGACTATTCCAGACGGTTGTTGTCAGTCAGACAGTTAAGTGTCATACATGATACACACTTTGAGTAATCATGTCTCGAATAAGACATGACTGACTGAGCAGAAGATTATCCCGCAGTAGGTTGCCATTGCTTTCTGCAGTAGACTGGTTGCCAGCTAAGGCTATAGAACCCAATCTGTCCTGTTATTTAACCCATAACTGGAAGGAAGAGACAGATTAATACCTTTCCCAAGGGTATTTGCGCGTAAGTGAATGCAATGAATTCAACTAAAATTCGAACGCAGCTCCCCGATTTCTCGTTCTGAGCCAATATCCACTGCACCACAACGCACATCCTAATAAACATAATTACTTTGGGTAAAAATAAACTTATTTCATATTAATTTTGCTAAAATCAATACAAAGTATCGGTGTTTTTCACTTCAATAAGAAGTATGTATGGAACCATGAAAAATTCATTTAGGAAAGAGGGCTTGGAGAATTTGACACTCACAGCATGTATTGAAGGCAAGAGGAACAGAATAATACAGTGCATAAACTACCCAACAAGCATGTGTAAATGAATATTAGATCAGGGTTTAAAAGAGGTAAAAAAAAACAAAACTTACAAAGAGCTTCACAGGAAAAGAAATTGTGGAGAGTCATGATTGGCAACATCTGGAAGGTGCATGGTTTAGTAAAGAGAAGTTAAATTTTTTTTAAATAGCCAATTTCTATAAGATTTCATGTGAAATATTTTGATACTGTGCTGCATGAGGAAAAATTTATTCAAATATATAGATCTGTCTTCTTCATATGCCATGTTCTTTTTGTACATAGACGATCATGGCTTTCCACTTGCCTCTATCCTTTGTCACTCTTAATATTTTATCTCCCCAAAACCTCACTACACTATCCACCGACTGACGCCCATCAAGTAAAACACGCTGCTTTCCCCAGTCTCTCTTTCTCTCTATCCGTCCTGTGAGTATCAGGTTCTTCAAGCCCTCTTTCCCCATTACATATCGCAAAAACCTCAGTTGCCTCTTCCTCATGCCAAATATAACTTTTTTTTATTTGCATTCTTTCCAAAACTTCATCACTGCTCACATATTCAGTTCATGGTATCTACATCATCCTTCGAGTCTCATTCGTCTTTGAGGAGACCATCTGCATATTCACTGCCCTATATATATCACGTAACAGTCCTATATTATTTTCTTTGTCTACAATGAAGACTCCCTGTCTCTCAATACTCTGCTTAGCCTTTGAAATATATTTTAATTCTGCATACTAATATGAATGACATTCAAAACAGTTCAGAAATCTCTAAACTATATTGGCTATATGCAACCTGTTTCTAAGATCAATGGCTAAAGAGGGCATGAAACCTACGGGTCTTAGTGAAGGTCACGCTTCTTTAAACCTGCTTTAACAATTTCAAATTGCCCACTTTCCAAGAACATTAAGAAGGAAGTGCTACTCAGGCAGCAGTTCCCCCTCACCACCACCACCACCACCAAGAACTGCCACTTTATGGCTGAGACTTCCAGATAGGTTTTTCTAAGATCACAATGACCATAACCTCTTTAAGGGAAAAGCCAATCTTTTCTCATAATCATCACTACAAATCAGCTACTCTTTCATTCATATCAAACACCACATTCATTGTTATCTTGGTCACATCAATGTGGCATAATTGTTAACAAGCTTGACTCGCTAGAATCAATACAATTTACTTGTGATTTCAATCCTCACTGGGTACCCCATACTTTTGGCGTTGTGCCACATCTAAGCTGTGCTTAGAAAATAACCATTACCATCATTTTAAAACTCTGAAGAGTGTAGACATCACAAAACTTCGAAGTTGACATGATTGAAATAGTACTGCTCAGCTAAGTGAAAACTTCTCCACATTAATTATATATATATATATATATATATATATGTATCTATGGTTAAATAAAATAAAGACAAGAGGAAAACTGTATTTTAAATTGTCTACGCATTTCGTCCTGTGATGGACTTTATCAAGGCAAAAAGACAAAATGAGCTTTATTCTAAATTACGTATCTTTAAACAAACATTGTTGGCAACCACAAAGATGCTCACAAATCATTTCAAAAGATTAACGAAATATTTTAGTTTTTAGAATTTCTTCCTGTGTAGTGCAAAGTCATAAGATATTAAAATGAAGGGAATTTGACCATTTTCTTTAAAAACTGTTTATTTCGTGTGTTAGTCTGTTTTAGAATTTCTTCATGTGTAGCACAAAGTTACAAGATGTTAAAATGAAGGGAATTCATACACATGAAGAAATTTTAAACATTAAAATATTCTGTTAATCTTTTGAAATGATTTGTGAGTGTCTTTGTGGTTGCCAACACTGTTTGTTTATAGATACCTAATTTAGAATAAAGCTCATTTCGTCTTTTTGCCTTGATAAAGTCCATCACAGGATGAAATGCATAGGCGATTTAAAATACAGTTTTCCTCTTGTCTTTATTTTAACTAACCATTCTGTCCTTAATCTCAGATTATAACTGAGTATATTTTTACATATATATATATACTAGCAGTATAGCCCAGCATTGCTCGGGTGTAATGAAAGCTTTAAAACTAATCCATGATCCTGAAGCTCAGACTCTTTGACACGAAAGACTAAAAAGTAATAGTTGTTTCCAGTTAAAGCGAAACCGTAGACTGAAAGAAAAATGAATGGATGTAAGTCAAATTTCGATTTCCTGGTATAGATATCAAATAAGTTTTTTCATCGTAAACTGAATTTTGAAGGCTAAATAAGTTCTCTGAGTAAATGGTATCATGGCTGAGACTAAGAACTACAATTATACCTACTAAGAGCCAAACCCGAAGCAAAAACTAAAATAAAAGGGCTGAAAAAAATACAGATATACAGGCAGATAAACAGACACACAAACAAACATCTTGCCTTATATATATATATATATATATATATATATATATATTATCAATTTTCTGCACTATTGTAAGAACTGCAACCTTGAAACTTTTGAATATCATTTCTTATGTCTTTGTCTATGAGTGTATCAAATTTTATTAAAATCGGACCACTTCTTCTATAACCCGATTTTTTCGATCTTCAATTTTCGATATTTATCAAGGGTACCTCGACACAAAACCTAGCTAAGAACACTCACAGATGCTTATAGTACAACTGTGTAAATTTTCAAAAAAATCAGTTCAGCCGTTTTGGAGTCTATAGGTAATGGAAACACACACAGACACACAAATGAATAAAGATCAAAAGAAAAGTTTTCCTTTACTGACATGTTTTATCTGTTGATGGACTTTATCAATGTCAAGGTAAAAATTTTATTTTGCAACATATCTTTATAAACAGAAGTAATAAAATTGCATTAGATTTTAAAACTTTAAACATTTGACAACACTCAAAATAAGCTTAAAGCTCATCATAAAAGTTAAATTAACCTCTGGAGAATATGCTAACTGATAAAAATTAAAGCTGATTACACAAATGAGTAAATGTTGCTATTATTAAATTTTTTATTTCTTTATATATATGTGTGTGTGTTTGTGTGTAAGTATATTTATATTAATGTAATTATTATTTATCATTTTATTTTAATTTGATCAATTATCTATGAGCTTATTTATTTAAAATAATAGAAGATTTTGATTTAACCTTTTTTTTTAAATTTTAAAAGAATATATATCCATGCATGGGAAAGAAGTATGATTTTTAAGGAAAATTAAAAAAATATCTTGATCACAGATTACCATTTTGATGAGACTCAATAGTGGCGCTAGCAATAACTTTCCACCAAAGTAGGTTATTTTCTCTTTTAATAAGTGTGGCAATCTATACAAATTCGACAATGTATATATATATATATATATATATATATATGAGAGAGAGAGTGTGTAGACATCCATACAGAATAGTGATTGTTATATATTTAGTATGAAGAGTGCGTTAAAATATTAAACAGACAGTCACTATACAGTTCTGATTTCTCTGTCCATACTCATATATATATATATATATATATATATATATATATATATATACTCCAATATTAGACACTTTACCCATAAATATAGGAGATTATATACATATGCAATCAATGTGTGTGTGTGTGTGTGTGTGTGTGAGAATATGGGTATTTTTTCTCTCTTCTCTCTGACCCTGTATATTTATATGTCTGTGTGTGTCAGAGGTCTTATTGATAAATGTCTTGTTGAACCAAAAAGCTCTTCACCACAACACTGAAACATGAAACAGTCACCATACAGTGTTCATTTGTCCCCACTCTCTCTCCCTATTTATAAATGCTCTAAAATTATTTTTAATATTATACACTGTTCCCAGAAATATAGAAAATTTTATATATATATATATATATATATATATATATATACACATACACACACTGAAGTTATAGGACAGGTCTCAGCATCAGAAAGAGACAGCTAAAGTTCCTGGGACATGCAATGAGGAAGAAGAGCTTGGAGAATCTGATACTAACAGGCCAGATAGATGGGGAAAAAAACAGGGGAAAGCAGCAGATAACATATCTGAAGGGCAGGTAGATGACAGAATGGGGGTTGCATGGTGTTACAGGAAAAAGCGTGCTAAAAGACACCAGGGATAGGGAGATGTGGAAAGCCAGGATCGCCTATATCCAGAAAGGACAATGCGCATAGAAGAAGATAAATTCGACCAGTAAACAATTCTATTAGAAAATGCTCAATTCTGATAGTTGGTTTTTAATTAAATTTTGATAAATGAGATACACTTGAGAATTTTTCAGCACCCTTTAACGTATATGTTTGTGCATATGTACTTAAGGTGCTGAAAATTTTTTGGTTCAACCTACTTCCTGAAACTGGCCTAACCAAACAAAATATCAAATTTGTTTTCGGGAGAGATTCTTAACACAGCCAAAGACTTTCCAATATATATCCGTTTAACAAACTGTCTTTTAGATATGTTTTGTTAAAGACAACAGACGAGGTCCTGCAATTAAGCTTTTCATTTAACTTTTTTGTGCCCATATAAGTGTTTCCCTTTCTGGACGTAAAGTGTGTAACAACTGTCCAAATGTTGCAAATATCCAAGTGCTATTGGTTATTCTGTTAGCCATTGCCAAGGATATTTTATTTTGAACTGAATGTGTAGATTTTTTAGATATCTATTTATCTAGAGCAATGAAATGTTTTTTTATTTTCCAAACATGGTCAGCACATTATGGCCATGTTCATAGTTGATGGTATTGAGTGTTAGCCTTTCCTCTTATATTATTAATGGTCCCATTATTTTCTAGCCTTTTTTGAGGCTATTATTTAGAGTTTGGTAAGTTTCAATGTGTGGTGTGTGTGTGTGTGTGTGTATATATACACATGCACACACACACACACTACCAGCCATAATTATTAGGCCACCCCAGTTTCTAAAAGAAATGATGCATTTCATACTAATTTTTGTATTTATTGCCAAGTGGATAATTCTAAATGAAAATAGAATTATTCTTTTGTTACCATTACTTTGCAATACTTTACAAGGCAAGAAAGCAAAGACGAACTCGTCCGAATCACCCTAAATTTTTTTCATTCTTTCATTGATTAACCTGCAATGTAGGTAATTATTAAATATTTATAAATTCATTTGATGTACATGTTATTGTGCAGTAATAACAAAAGAACCGTTCTATTTTCATTTACAATTATTCACTCGGCAATAAATACTAAAAAATAGTATGAAATACGTAATTCTTTTAAAACACTGGGGTAGCCTGATAATTATGGCCACTATTGTGTGTGTGTGTGTGTGTATATATATATATATATATATATATATATAAATTCAATGTCAGTCATTATCCTTTGTCTTCTTAATTCCTGTTTTTTTATTCTTCACTCTCCTTAATAATGTTTGACTTTTTCACATTTTTTTCACACAGTAAATCTTTGTGTCTTAGTGGTTTTATTGCCTTGCTTATGGCGAAATAATTAAAACAGCTATCCAAAAGGGTTCAGAGTTATTCTTTTTAGAATGCAATATTTACCACCCTATAACATTCATCTATAATTTGATGAGGAAACAAAAAATCTAAAATTATTATTTTAGTGCTTGTATGTATTTAGTTTGCAATCATAATTTAATCCTTTACAATTGTATTTATTTAATTCTAGGGTCAACAGGGGATTAGTGTATCAAACTGGTGATTAGGTATTTGTAAACTATCGGTAACCTAGCTATCAGAGATATAAGATGATTTTTGAAAAAAAAAAAGGAAATAGTTGCTTTATATTGTGAAAAATGCATTAATTTTGCTTATTATAAGAAAATAATTGAAATCAAAATGAAAAGAAAATTTTTTTGTTTTCTCAATCCAAATCAAAGATTTGGATCAACTGTACACAAAACAGAAAACATGCACCAAATTTCTTATTGGGCTGCATGTAATTCTTCAGGTTTCTTCAAAAAAATTAAAGAAACAACAAGGAAAGTAATTTTCTCTGTCCCCAAATATCCAGGAAACATCTCCCAGTGTCAAAATTTGCACTTATTTATTTTATGGAGAATTCTTACAATGTCACATGCTAAGTTTATTCATCTATGTACTTGTTTTTTTGTCTGTAACGTTTACTGTAGCCAGTGAAAGGAGATAGTTTATGGCAATGGTGGACTGATCAAATGAATCTTGCAAAGAAGAATTAGCTCAATGAAATATAGAAAAATTGAAACAGGAATAATAATGGGAGAGTGGTGTAAGGACAGACAGATTGGGTGAAAAATATATGTAATGACTTACATGTGGCAACCTTATAATAACAGCTAGAACTTGTCAAAATGTGTCGGCATGGTTAAACTAGTATCATATTTATATACATATTTTCCATTTTTTTAGAATAAAATACGAAAAAAATGTAATAAGGACTTTGCAACATGTCATTTATAGCAGCATGGTTACACTAGTAGCATATATATATATATATATATATATATATATATATAATGAATTAATTGTACATTGCAACACGGAAATTTATGTGTTTCGAGATCGGTTCTCTTCATCAGGCAATGTTTGATGTTGGTTGTACAGACAATTTACATTTAAATACAAAAACCTTTGGTTTGCTGTCTATGTATGTGGGAATATATAAAATTTACATTTGTGTTTCTTTCAACTAACCAAAGCAAAGATTAATTTTGGAATTTGGCCCCAAAGAAGCTCTATAATATTCATTATATTGACCACTGTTCATAATAAAATAAATGCCGAAGCACTCAAAATAGTAAAACTTTGAGTTCTCTTCACCTGGAATTATATATATATATATATATATATATTTCCATCATATATGAATAAAATACCGAAAATATAATGATAGTAAAGACTTCACAAAATGTACTGTCATTTCTGACAGCATGGGTAAACTAGCAATATACACACACACACACACACATATATATATATATATTTTTTTTTCCTTTCATATAGAAATAAAATACAGCAAATATAAAAACAGAGGTTAATACTGAAAAAATGAAAATTTAAATTTAAATGAAAACATGTTTTCTTTTACTTTTTTTTTTTTACTTCCTAATAAGGAAATCACAATGCCAAGTGAAGGCTTTGGTTGGCTTCATAGAGTTTGTGTTATATCAACTCTGAACAATAGCTACAGGGACAAGCAAGGCAAATATTGTCACAGTAAGGCGGCAGACAGGTAGAAAAGCTACTATAATTCCCCTCCCTAACAGACACACAGCTCCTCCCACCCCGCTGCTGTGTTTCTATTCAGAAAGGTACTGCTGCTGCTGCTGCTTGACACAATGATGCTGATCATATCAACGATGGTGATGATGTTGATCCCATGACTACTCTTCAAGACATACCCATCCACCCCTCACTATCTCCAAACCCAGTTTTATTTCTTCACAAAATACTGGATTTCATAAGGATAACATCATCTTCTGAATATTCTTACATGCTTCTAAATTCTTTCTTCCTTTCTATCTGTGTGTGTGTCTCCTGTACAGCTACCCTCCCCTCCCAATTACAATACCTTCCTTGACACCAAACCCACCACATTTTTATTTTTATTTATTTATTTTATCCCAGAGAGTGTGGAGGTCAGTTCAGCCTGCCTGTGTGCAGCCGTTGTCTCTACCTCTACTGGTACTTCTCCCCTCAGGAACTTGGTCTTGTTACAATCAATAACGACAAGTCTTCCTTCCCTTCACTCTTTCTCTATAGCTGGCTATAACCATCCATCATTCGGGCATGTTATTTCCAAAGCAGAGAGATACTAGCAGTAGTAGTAGCAGCAGCAGCAGCAACACACACACACACACACACATTGTCACTACAAGTTTGATGAAAATAAAAAGGGTGAGAGAAAATAACTACTGGGAGGAAATCACCCCTAAACAAAGGAAATTCTAGTGACAGAAAAGGACTGAACAACAAAAGAATTTTATTAAAAAACAAATCAAATATTTTAGAAATTCCCTTATGAAGAAACCGAAAAGAAAAACAAACTGACTGGTCAGAATAAAGTTCAATTTAATTGTTAATTTGTACAAGCAAACAAAACAGAATAAACCAGTAAATTATTCTCATTACCTCTGACCCCTGAAGAGTGGGGGTGGACTGGAGACAAGAGAATATACAAACATTAAGTTTGTTTATTTAAATGAAGAAAATTTTGATTAAATTTCTGAGAAAAAATAGAATTTAAATGATAAACGTTTCCACAATTCAAACCCAAAATAAAAACAAATTTGTTTGGAAAAGAAGTTAGAAAATCAGTCAAAATAAAAATGCTCATTACTTTATTGTATATCTAGAAAAAAATAGGATGAGACATATTAATAAAATACAAATAATACCAACAGCATGTGATACCAAAATTAAAAGTATATAAAAAATGTAAAATGCCTCTGATAAATAACAAATAAACAAAAAGGTCAAAAGTATTAATACATTTATAAAATACCTAGATTAAAATAGAATACACAAAGATACGTGAACACATAAAATGAATAAATATAATATTATAAATGATAAAATAATACAAACAGAAAGTGAAAGTAAAAATAAAAAACACAAAACTGAAAGTGAAAGTTGCTCTCAAAAGTTGGAATGGTTAACCACAAGGGGCAGATATTGCAAAAAGAAAGAGATCACAGCCTAAATAAAAGACCTCAAATATATTGCCAAGCACTATCACAAAATTTCATTTTCTTTAAAATAAAAATATAAAGCATAAACAAAAATAAGAAAAAGGAGGGAAACAAAAAAAAGAAAAAAAGAAAAGGCACGAGGGTGGAAGTTTTCGTCAGAAGTCCCAGCTGAAGTAATATCAATATCTGGTTTGACTTTTCTGACTTGTCTCTAAACAGCTGTACTACAATTCCCTCCCCTGCCACACCTTAAAGTCTTGCAGCATACATAGAGTTCTTTCTATACAGTTAATAGATCATTCCATATGATTAACATAGATTTGTTAATGAGACATGCATTATTACTCTTCCTTCTCACTGGGTCTGATGTACGTTGGAAGTCATTGTGAAGTAGGTGAACGACAAGATACACACACTCACGCTCCAGACGAATGCAAGTACTTTCTTCTACACAGTTTATATAGATGCAAATAATAGGACCTACCTGCTTAATAATGGCTGTCTGTGCAAGCTTTGCAGGATCTGGTTTTGTCTCTCCATTTAGAGACTCTGTGGCCGTACCGTCGTTGGAATCCGCATCCATGACCGACTGGGTTGAACTTGTTTTCCCTTCACACCCTTCTCATCAACTTCTCAACTTCTATGGAAGTGGTAAAAGAAAGAAAATGTATTTTCAGTAACATCAAGAGCTAAAATAGAAATGTGTTGGAATGTTTCTTTATAAACAAACAACATAGGAATTTTCTCTCTTTCTTTCTTTCTTTTTTTTTAATCCAAAGAAAACAATGTCTCCACCTTCTTCTTCATTTCTTTGTCTCTTTTTTTAATCATTTTTTACTTTTACCCCCCAAATTCTTCATTTGGGAAGGGGACAACCGAAAAAAAAATACTCAGAGTTAAAAAAAAAAAATTAAATTTGTACCTAATTACTAATTCAGTCCTTATCTTACTAATCCATTAAACAAACACTCTGATATTATAATATTCCAACAACCACCTGTCGTTATAAATATGTAGTATATTTTCAGCTGGTATCTACACACTGGCGAGGTTGTTGAAGCAGGCAAGGAGGGAGGGTGTGGAGTAAGAGCCTGCTGTGGAAGGAAGCAATATCAGACTTGTACTGGTTGATGCTGCCACTACCCCCACTAATACTACTACTACTACAACATTGACTACCACTACTACTACAGCTGCTGCTGCTTGTCTTATCACTACTACTACTACTATTACATTGAAATCTATCAGTGCTGCTACTGATGATGATGATGATGATAATGGTAGTAATGGCAGTCTTGGTCTTTCTGTTTTATTGGAATGGAAGTTGTCATGTTAGTGAGTCTAAGAGAATTAGTTGCACATGCAATCACCTGGCACAATAACCAAAGCACTATTATGACATCCACCGCAACCTGGCCACACACAAGAAGAGAAAAAAATATCCCCCACCCTCAAGATTTATAGGGAACAGAGGATATAGTTCAAACACGGAGGGTGAGACCAGGATAGAAAGATAGATGGAGTGTACAAAGGAAAAATAGAACTGATGAACAATCAAAAGTATAAAAATAGTACAGAGAGTTAAAGAAGGAAGGAAGGAAGAAAAGAGGGATGAATGGACAGATGGAGAAAGATGGCAAAAAATGAAGCTGTAACCATCTTTTCTATCTTCACGTCTAAAACTATATAACGGGGAAGACACCTATAACAATTGTCTATCCTGATCCAAGACATGACTATCAACACAGTAATTTACCAACAGAAAACAAAAAAATAATCTTTCTTTTAAAATATCGGAATATTTTATATGTATATATAAATAATATTACAGATGTAATAACCTCTTTTGAGCTGAATTCATAGTATATTTTATTGAATATTAGGTAAAAAATGTGTGTGTGTGTGTGAGTGAGACCATACATACATACATACATACTCAAAAAGATAGAAACGTGCTGAAAAGTTCTCGGCTCAACTGAAAAGACTTCTGAAAGAAATTGGCTGGACCAAGTCCTTTTCAGCACTCTTTTGCATATATATTTAAACACACACACACAAAACAAGACAATAACACAGAGGATGCTGACAGGTTATTTGCTCAATACAATTCTTAAATTGTGGCCAAACAAAATTTTTGCATGTGTTTCCAGTTTAACTGGGAAAATGTATATATATATATATATATATATATATATATATATATATATAAACGTAGAACACTTGGTATATTATCCAGGTAAATTCCAATAAAGATGAACTCAAAAGAACTCAATGTTAAATTCATTTTTTTTAATTCAACAGAGTAATATAATTTAGAAAAAAATTTTGATATACTACAATTTCAATGGGTTATACATATTTCACCACACAATTGTGGCTTGTCAGATCAACTGTTGTACTATTTGGGTCTGAAAAGCCGCAATTTTCATCACTGTATGGTGAAATATGTATTACCCATTGAAATTGTAGTATATCAGAATTTTTTTCTCAAATATATATGTATGTATATCGATAAAATTTATATATTCATATAGGTAAATATGCATCTATTTTTTATGACATTATGAATAACCATCAAATGCTATATTCTTTTGGTAATTCTTATATATATATATATATATATATATGCCTATACACACAAAAATATATATGAATATGGACTGATAAATACACATACATCTGGATTCATACAGGCATGTACTCATTTATGCACATACATACACAGTGGAATGGATGAATAGTTAAAAATGTACATTTATATAAATTCTTGCACATATAAAGTTAAATCTATATAATTAAATAGACACATATTTTCCCTATATATGAATGAATACTTTTGCTTGATATGATATTCTTTGCAGTTGAGTGGTAAAGCGCACTGGA
Organism: Ascarosepion bandense; assembly: GCA_037127315.1. Classification (NCBI taxonomy): domain Eukaryota; kingdom Metazoa; phylum Mollusca; class Cephalopoda; order Sepiida; family Sepiidae; genus Ascarosepion; species Ascarosepion bandense. The sequence continues at coordinate 589,573 of JBBBDQ010029704.1, read as the reverse complement.
TCACATTATATATATATATATATATATTTATAATCATATCGCCACAAGCAAGGCATTTTATTGCCACTGTTTTGCAGGGGGGTTACTTAAGAGAAAGAGTGACTGGTTATAGTGGGTGTCAGGAAGTGGATAAGAGAAGGATGGGAATACTGATGAGAGTGGACTGGACGGAGAATGGAGCATGAGAGAGAGACGGTGCAGGTTAGTAAAATAGGAGATGACTATTGACTTTACATTTAAATTCTTGGAGATTATAGCTGTCAGGAAAGGAAGGGAATTCCACAGGTGGGAAGTGCGAGAAAAGAATCTGCTGGAGTAGAATTATGGATATGTGTGTGTGTAATATATATAACACACACACATCCATACACACAGAGGTTGAGATAGATAAATTTTTGTCTTGATTATATAAAAATGAAAACAAAAATTAACAAATAACAGATATATTTACCAAAATTATGCAAAAATTTCCTGAAATGCTAAACTGTATATTTATTCAATAAAATCTTCATTGGTTTCAACCATGGCCTCCAAATAAGTTTTGAATCTTCTGTAGCTCTTCTGGATAGTCTCCTTGTTTAAGTTAGTGAATGCTGTTATGATCCTTGCCTTCAATTCATCTTTGGTGTAACAAGGGGATCGCCCGGTTCACACTCCACCCACATCTATTGAACAGGTGAAGAGGCTCATCCCTTGTTTCCTGTTTAGGATGTGGTTTCCGGCTTTCTCTTTTCCATTCTTTTTACCCTTACGTAGCATCCTGCGCATGAGTGGCGTTACCGCCTTGCTCGGGGTGATATGATTAAAAAAAAAAAAAAAAAAAAAAAAAAAGAAGTTTTGTTGGTCTCTCACTCAAATACACACCACACAATAATTAAGATGGCTGCAAGTCAGGGAAGTTAGGTGTAAGGAGTGATGTTGTCACAGAAATTGTCTGACACCCATGATTGGGTTCTCCTGCTTCACTGGCATGGTGCAGAGTCATGTTGTCGAACACAGGGACTTCCAAGAGCAACCCTCTTGACCCAGAGAAGCACTACCTCCTCAAGGCCCTTGATGTAAGCCTCTGTGTTGAGTCTATGTCTCTGTTGAAAGATGAATGGAGGCATAATGTTACCATCACTTCAAACACTTTTGTAATCACCATTAGACTCAGTTAACTCTGTTGAATCCTCAGCACTCTCCACAGACACTGAAATGCTCATATTGGAGCTTTAGGCATGAATGCTAAGCAGTATTGCATGTTGTTTCCATATTTCAGGTGGAGTGAATTGCATCATGGTGATCTTTTTTTTCCCAGATGGTGCCCAACTGACCCTACTATACTGTACAGTTGATAAAATCTAAAACAAGTGCAAAATTACAAACATAAAATGCCAACAATTTTCTCATCGCACAGTGTGTATGTTTTTATGTACATACTGATATATATCTATATTTTTATAAGTACCTAATTCAGACATATATATATGTAAGCTATCAATTCGTTCTGGTTTCAATCCTGGTTAAAAGCAATTGGATGTCTAACCATATTGATGAGCTGTGATACAGTGAAACAGATCTGTCTGTGGATGACTATATATATATATAGGATTTCCATTAAGTCCTTGTGCTCTTTAAAAAATTTATAACTATTCGTATTTGTGATAGAAATAATCTGCATGTGAACACTATGTGTGTATGTATATATATATATGTATGTATGTGTGCAAGTTTCATTAGGAAGGACAGAAAAGGTGCTATGGTTAAGTTTTTTATATAATTTGTCATGCAATCTTGCAATGTTTTTTCAGAACAAATTATATAAAAATTGTCAAAATGTTTTATTTCTTCAAAATGAGTATATCTTTTTCAGCTGTACTTTTAATCATTATCAAGGATGAAGCATATTACAATTTATATATTCATTCAAAGGCAAAATAAAATTCATCCTTGATAACGTTAAAAGCAAAGCCAAAACTGCTTGGAGAAATAAAACATTCAGGCAATTTTTATTCATGTTCTAAAAAGAAAATAATTATGAGATCACATGAAAAATTGTATAAGAAAAACTTAAACATGACACCATGACTAATTTTTCATGAGACTTGAATAAATGAGGGATTGCTTCTTAAAAACATGATATATATATATATATATAGAGAGAGAGAGAGAGAGAGAGAGAGTGGGGAGAAGGAAATGCTTTCTTCTACATGATATTTCTTTTATAAATTAATTTAAGTTATTAAATTATACTGAGCACTTTGATGAGTTAATAAAAATGTTTTGAATAGTGTGAGTAATCCATAGTACTGAGACAACTTGAGAATTTATATGGGTGTATTTCGTGGGTTGTGAATATACAAACAGTTTGATCCAAAATATCTTTAAATTTCAGAGAAAATTAACTATTATTTCCAGATGGAGTGATTTTGTTAAAAGTAAGAAATATCTGGAGAGACACGGAAAATGATGCTTTACATTACAGTGAATGAGATTAATGAGTGTGTACGAACTTTACAAAACACTTCATTTACTTCTTTTATACATATGTGTGTGTGTGTAGTTTTTGGCATGCTGTAGTGCATGTGCTTATATATATATATATATATATATTGCAGCCAAATGCACATTAATTATAAACAGGACTAATTTTCTGTACAAAAAATTAGTAAACACCATTTTCTGCTGTAATTCCTCAAAAACAAGTAAAATTGATAATGTAATATAGAAAATAGAAGACAGCAAACCTTGTTGTTTAGGATTCGGTTTCCGGTTTTCCCTTTTCTAATCTTTTCTTTCTTTTTTTTTTTTTCAATTGGAGTAGATAGACTAAACTATTGCCCGGTTCACACTCCACCCACACCTATTGAACAGGTGAAGAGGTTCATCCCTTGTTTCTTGTTTAGGATGTGGTTTTCTCTTTTCCAATCTTTTTACTCTTACGTAGCCCCCTGCACATCAGTGGCGTTATCGCCTTGCTTGGGGTGATGTGATTAAAAAAAAATAAATAAATAAAAAATAATAATAACCCTATCAAATCTAAACTAGCAATGACCAATACAGTGTATGAAGTTCAATGCCCTGGACAAGATTGTGTTTGCTATTTACATTATTCAGTATATGTCCTCATCTTTGTTGCCATTTGTACGACATTTCTGCCATTGTACTCTCTGGCCTTCTTCAGGTGTTAGGAATTTCAACCCAAACCCTTTATTATGATCACTGGGGTACACCATTCTCATTCCTTTGTGTAAAGCCTCTTTGATAGTCATGTTATCTCACTCTAACCCAACTAAGTTACTTGTTCACCAGTGCTGTAACCTGGTATTGAACTCACAACTCTTCGGGTCAAGTCACTGGAACTAACCACATAATCTAAACTTATTTATAAATGGAACTTTGTCTGTGTGTATGTCCATTACCTATAGACTCCAAAACGGCTGAACCGATTTTCTTGAAAATTTACACAGTTGTACTATAAGCATCTGCGAGTGTTCTTAGCTAGATTTTGTGTTGAGGTACCCCCAATAAATATTGAAAATTGATAATCCAAAAAATCGGGTTATAGAATGAGTGGTCAGATTTTAATCACATTTGATACACTCATAGACAAAGACATAAGAAATGATATTCAAAAGTTTTGAGGTTGTGGTTCTTACAATAGTGCAGAAAATCGATAATATATATATATATATATATATAAAGGTAAGATGTTTGTGTGTGTGTCTGTTTATCTGCCTGTATGTCAGTATTTTTTTCAGCCCTTTTATTTTAGTTTTTGCTTCGGGTTTGGCTCTTAGTAGGTATAATTGTAGTTCTTAGTCTCAGCCATGATACCATTTATTCAGAGGACTTATTTAGCCTTCAAAATTCAGTTTACAATGAAAAAACTTATTTGATATCGATACCAGGAAATCAAAATTTGACTTCCATCCATTCATTTTTCTTTCAGTTTTGCTTTAACTGGAAACAACTATTGCTTTTTAGTCTTTTGTACCAATGTCCAAACTGTCTGAGCTCCAGGACCATGGATTAGTTTTAAAGCTTTCATTACACCAGAGCAACACTGGGTTATACTGCTAGTGCATAAATAACCTGAAGCTTGCTTTCAAGCATTTAAAGAACTGTTGCCACTCAATGCTGACTGTAGTGACTACTCTTATAATTAGAAATTAGTTCCATTGACAGTATATATATATATATATATATATATATTAACTAGTGTATTCAGGCAGTATTCCCTTTTATATAATAAGTTTCATTAAAGATGACTGACACATTACTGCAATTAAGCTTTTCATTTAGTTTTTCTTGTGTTCATTTTATTATTTTTCTAGATATGAAGTTCAAGAAAAAAATTGTCCTAATTTTTTGTATTCCTGGGCACTTTTGACTATACTTTTATTCAGTATTACGTATATAACCATTTGCTCATACATTTAATACTCTTGTTATATCTGATTGAGTGCCCTGCTGTTCATTTCAGTGTTCTTAACAAGATCCAGAGAAGATTCTGCAATACAGTTGGTCTTGACCTGGCAGCTTGACTCCAGTGACTTTCTCACCAATGGAATGTGGCTTCTCTCTGTCTCTTCCACAAATATTTTCATGGCTTTTGCTTTAACAAGCTTAGCTCTATTTACTTGAGCAACTAGACGAGCAACAAGGTCCCGCTCTTTTACAGTCAAAACAACTAAACGCAGCTGCCACTTCTACTCTATCAGCTTCTTTTCTTGCCCTTCCTGCCTGTTGAACTTGCTTCCATATACTTGCTTCCTTGATGGCTACAATTTCCAAGAGTTTAAATACAACATCAATTGCCATCTCTTATCTCCTTGACTCCCATCTTTCTCTTATCCTCTCCAACACCCTCTGTATCTTTTTGTTCTTCCTTTTCATTCTACTCTGATGAAACTCTTCTCACCAGAATTCCCATCCTTCTCTTACCCTCTGTAACCAGTTCCTCTTTCTCTAATTTCACTCTAATCTTATGTAGTCCCCTGTGCACCAGTGGTACTACCACCTTGCTTGGGGTGAAATGATTATATATATATATATATATATATATATATATATATAAGCCGATGGCTGAGGGAGTAGAGACTCCAACTGACACCAAATTGGTCGAGTTTCGATCCCGGCCAGAAGCAAGTGGATATGTCTAGCCACACTGATGAGCTGTCATACAGCGAAATGGCTTGTATGTGGATGACTAATATATATATATATATATATATATACATACACACCCTATACCTGGAATGAGAAATTGGAAAGCCAGGTTTGAATTACAGTTGAATTTGTTCGATTTACTTATGGGCAAATACCCCTGAAAAACGTATCGATCCATCTCTTCTCCCTTCAGCTATGTGTTCAATAGCAGGACAGATTGGGTTCTATAGCCTTGGTTGGCAACCAGCCTACTGCAGAAAGAAATGGCAAACTCCTGCAGGAAAATCTTCTGCCTTGTCAGTCATGTCTAGAAAGGGACATGATTGCCTATGTGCGTATCATGTATAAAACTTGACTGACATATATCTCATTATAATATTTTTATAATTACAATAAAAACATTTTAGCAATGTAAAATGTTCTGTAATATAATCACTTATAATAAAAATATTACAATGATATACCACTCTACTTTGTATTGAGCACTTTTTTTGAAAAGTATATGATACAAAGTGTGGATTTTTACTCTATTTGTTCCTATATATATATATATATATATATATATATATATATATATATGTGTGTGTGTGTGTGTGTGTGTGTGTGTGTGTGTGTTACATGCAAAGAATATACATGAAAAATATCTATCATCTATAACACTCTTTTTTAAACATAAAAAAGAATTCCTCTTCAACACAGTGAAAGTCAGGCTTTAGGGTAACTTAGACTCAAGAAATATTTAGTGTTTTCTGAGATTAGAAAATTCCCCTCATTTTACTTTTTAAAAATACTATATATATATATATATATATATATATATATATATATATAAACTAACAAATTTTGGAATGCGTACTATTGAGCACTTTTTCATTGTTAAATGCCTTTGAAGATGTTTATTCAATCAATATATATATATATAAAAACTATATTGTTAAATATAACAGACAATGAATGTCTATTACGTTTAATCATGAGTCGTTCGAAGCATCATACTTTGGCTTTAATTTCTGGTAAAAATAAAGACAAAAATTGTCCAACACTTGGATATTATTTTTTTATTAAACTGATTCTAAGCTTTCAGCTCACATGAGCCATCTTCAGGGTAGTTGTAGGAACGTTAACATAAAGACATCCACAATCAAAGATGATATTCTCCTATGTTGACATAAAATATTGCTATGCAACAATAACAGTTACCAAATAGCATGGTATGATGTCATAGAACTACATTACTAATTTACAAGCTCCGTGACTGTTATCATCGCATAACAATGTTTTATGTCAACACAAGATCATATCATCTTTGATGGTAGATGTGTTTATGTAACTGCTGTGAAGATGACTCATATAAGTCGAAAGCTTAGAACAGCATAATAAAAAAATATCCAAAATGTTGGACAATTTTTATCTTTATTTTCATCAGAAGATAAAAGCCAAAATATGATGTTTAGAATGGTTTATGACTAAACATAAGCATTTATTGTCTGTTATATTTAACAATATAAGTTTAGATAATTATCTGCTGCCTTGATACGACATATATATATATATATATATATATATATATACGTGATTATATTTATACTCATCTCGAAAACTATCGAACGAAGTAAAAACTGGTTGTAAAAAAGAAAGAGCTTAGGGCATGAAAGACAATCAAAAGTGTTCAGACTGAAATCAGCACAAAGCTCAAAGAAAAAACCCAACATGCTTTTCCTGACGATCCATTTAGGTAAAACGTAGGTAAATTCGTCTGGCTCATTAGGTGCTATATATATATATATATATATATATATATATTGTGACAGTGTAGAACGCCTGTTCAAAGAAGTTATTTGATAGAACACTCTCACTGCTGGTGTCATTTACATTTTGTAAAAACATTACATGCTATGAAATCGGCCTTTCTTTGACATGTGCTGATGTCCCGGGGGATGTATATCTGACTGCTGTCAGATCAGTTGGGTTTCAATCCCGGATTGGTTTTGAGTTTTGTTCAATGGCATATCAACACCTCTGTGGGTTATTTAATCCCAAAAATGTAGAGTTTTAGGTAATTTTTTAATGTTCGATTATAGTGAGAAAGTTGGTTTAGTCAAATTTTGATGAAAATTTTTTTATTTTATTTTAGAAAACTGAAGATTTCTAGTTTTGTATTTAAAAATCTATTGCTGGTAATAATTTTTTCCCTTTAAAAATGTATATTTTTCTATAAAAGTCTATTTCTATAAAAGTCTTCCATAGTGCTTTGACCCCTGTTTGCCTATAGCTGGGACCCTAACAGGTGCTACCAATCCAGGTCAGGGTGGACCTGGGAACAACAGCAATTAAGAGGTAGTTTCATGTTCCTCACAACCTCCTAATCAGAGGCCTTGCTGCCAGATGCAGTTTATCATCATACCTAGGACCAGTCTCAGATTGAAGTAAGTGGTTAATCTAGCCACACTCAAAAGCCATGATACAGTTAAACAGGCTTGTCTGCGGATGGCTTATATGTGTATATATATATATATATATATATATAAACACTATTAATTATACTGTAGAGCATGTACAAACTACTACAAATTGTACATTTAATTTCAACATTGAAAGAATCATCTCATCAGGGAGTTAATAATGAGGATAATGAACATTTTATTGAAAAAAAAATTAAGAAAAAACACCACTTCCTTTTATTCTTGGAAATCTTTTTGTGTGAGGAAAGAAAATATTAAAAAAGAGAGGAAAAATAAACAAAAAAGATGGTAGAAAAGATAAACAAGATGGGAAATCAAGAAAAGGAAAGAAAAAGGAAAAGAAAAGATACAGAGGAAAATGAGAGAAAGCACTGAGAGGAAAGAGCCAATGGAAATGACTAAGAGAGAGAAATTTTAAACTTAGGCAGGAAGTGAATTGTAGACAGATACATGTTGTCTGGTCTCAAACCTTTTTGCATTAAAAAGTTATACCTCTATAAAAGAAAAAGGAAATAAAGAGGAAAAGAAATGACAAAAAGAAAGAAGCAGAAAGTGAAGAGAAAAAAGTGAGAACATGCACAGAGAGAAGAAAGGGAAAAGAGATACAACAAAAATGGTTAAGAAATAGAAATTTCAATCTCTGATCAAAAATGAATTGCAGACAGATACAGACATTCATTAACAAACTAAATGTTTCAAACTAAATCCTTTAGCATTTTAAAAAAAAATGATGAAATCATATACAGAAACAGAAATTTTTTTTTTTTAATCATATCACCCCGAGTAAGGCAGTAATGCCACTGATGTGCAGGGGGGCTACATAGGAGTAAAAAGAGTGGAAAAGAGAAAACCGGAAACCGCATCCTAAACAGGAAACAAGGGATGAGCCTTTTCACCTGTTCAATAGACGTGGGTGGAGTGTGAACTGGGCGATAGTTTAGTCTATCTACTCCAATTGAAAAAAAAAAAAGAAAACGAAAAGTGAAAAGATTGGAAAAGAGTCATAAAATGTAAATTAGAGTATTAAACAAAGATATAAATTAGAGCTAATATAATAAATTGGAGAAAAAATTAAAATTTAAATTAGATCTAAAATAAAAATATAAATTAAAAGGAATTAAGTTAAAATTTAAGGCAGTAAATAGATTACAATTTGTAATGGAAAATAAAAAAAATAATATAAGAGAGATCATATAGTTAAAGTAAATTATCATGATAGTAAGGTTAATATTGAAAAAGTTTACAATTACTAAAGATTTTATAATTCTAGTTGGATTGTAAGGTTAATTTTTCAATATGTTTATAATTTGATGTAATTTCATGCCATTGATTTAGTAATATATTACTTTTCATATATTTAATAATTCTCATTTTTTCTTGCAGACAAAGGAAACATGGTTCATTCACCAATCTAGATATTCGAGCTTGTTTGAGAATTTTTCATTCAACTTTAGGCATTTTATTCTCTTCTTCCAAAGATATTTAGAAAGTGATGTCATATTTTATTTATCCTTATAAAATGAGAGACGATTGTAAAAACGCTTTTTAAAACGGTTCATTTTATAACCAATATAAACTTTAGTAACCTTAGGATTTTCTACAAATGAGATAGAGTACATGTAGACAAAGGATTTAAATAAACACTTATTAAATAAAGGGCATTGGTTGGGATTTCTACAATTACATAAGTTTTTACCATAGGGCAAATTAAAATGAGTAGTAGAATTACTATTGTCATTGTGATATAATTTCAATATTTTATTGTTATGCAATTTAATTATGTTTTTTTTTTAAATTGTTATAACCACTATAACTGAGTTTTAGAGTATTCCTATTGAAAATTTTGCTTAAAAGGTTATTTTTGGAAAATGTTTATCAATTAATTTAATATATATATATATATATATATATGCACAATAACAATGTGGTTTCCGGTTTTCTCTTTTCCAATCTTTTTACTCTTACATAGCCCCCTGCACATCAGTGTTATCACCTTGCTTGGGGTGATATGATTAAAAAAAAATAAATAAATAAAAAATAATAATAACCCTATCAAATAACAATGCTGCTTCTAAGAACACGAAAGCCATACAAATATTTTTAACTTGCAATCTTTATTTTCCTAGACAAAAAAAAAAACAAACTAAAAAACAAAAATGAACTGTTTTCACTGTGGAGAATAATTGTTAAACAAGCAGAAAGTGAAATTGATAAGCTCAGTAGAATTTATAGCTGAGCATATTGCAGTCACTTGCACACTAATTTGTTTTTTTACATATTCTCTGTCACCCCTGGGCCTGAGCAAATTTATTGTCTTTGCCCTGGGTGAAATGATTAAAAAAAATACGGAAAAGAAACAAACTAAATTTCAATAAAGAATAGTAGTTTAATACAATTATGGTAGGTCACTTCAACTTTGTGTTCCCGTATAAAAAGATCATATTCACTGATAAACATCTAAAATTTAATTCTTATATATATTCAAGTATCTTATTTCTGTTTGAATGTTTTGGGATAAGGAATTATTACAGAGTTGAAATTTTTATTTATCAAAATAAATAATTTCATTTGTCAAACAATAAAAAAAAGGCTTATTTACATGCAAACTACTATCCTCATCTTTGTTGTTATCACAACATTTCAGTTGTTAAACCAGTTAACCTACAGCTAAGTCCCAAATTCTAAATTAAATTTTTTTACTCTGTAGGATAGACTTCTCATTCCACCAATAGATTAAATATATGACTGAGATTATATATATATATATATATATATTATAAATTATATTTTAGAACATGTACATAATTTTTTCTATATATGTCCTCTACAATCATATGTTTGTTTCAACATTGGGTGTCCAACGTTTAATCAGAAGGAATAGGCAAGAACTGGAATTATCCGCTGTCTATATTTGGTTCATTGTTGTTGTGGGGTTGGTTAGGGTTATTGATAATGAAGGGAATGTGTCTTCCATGTTGATCGTTAGACTTTTGAAGAACTATTTATAATAAATATTCACAGCTCTATACGTCATATATCGAGCACTGTTTTAAATGAATGTTTTGGACGGTGAAAAAAATTATTTCGTCGTTCTGTTCTCACTTGGATATATATCTATCACACATACACAATATTGCACAGAGTTTTCATGTTAATAAAATAGTGTACCATGTAAAACAACAAAGCTATTATGCATATCATCATTTAATGTCCATTTCTATGCTGGTATGGCTTGGATGGGTTTTTTTTTTATGGCTCCATAATTGAACTAATGGCTCCATAATTGAACTAACATGAAATATAGGAGCAAGTTTTACTGCTGTATGTTCTTATTAACACCAACCAGTTTAGAAAACTAGAAATTCAGTGATTTTATTGAGACACCATCTTCAGGAAGATTGCCCACCAAGGTTTGAGAATTCAGCCTACTGTTTTCTACACGGATGTGAGTTGTGGTGCATTGGATATTGGCTCAGAACGAGAAATCGGAGAGCCGAGTTCGAATTCCAGTCAAATTCATTGCATTCACTTGTGCGCAAATACCCTTGGGAAAGGTATTAATTTGTCTATTCCTTCCAGTTATGGGTTAAATAACAGGACAGACTGGGTTCTATAGCCTTGATCAGCTACCAGTCTACCGCAGAAAATAATGGCAACCTACTGTGGGATAATCTTCTGCCCAGTCAATCATATCTCTTTTGAGACATGATCACCCAAGTGTGTATCACATATGGCACTTAACTGACTGACTGACTTTTCTACACAGAGTAGGTGTAAAGGTTTTTATTTCAGAGATTTTTTCTCTTAGACAAAACTAAAAGCTAAAGACTCTCACCCAGACTAACTTTTCCTTTTTCTCTTAAATGACCTCAGTTTGGGGATTAATTATTTGCCCATAGCTGGGACCCTAACAGGTGCTACTACCTCAGGTCAGAGTAGACCTGAGAACAACAACAATTAAGAGATGGTTCTTTGCTCTTCTAAACCTTATGATCAGAGGCCTTGCTGCTGAATGTAATTCATCAACATATTTCTGACAGGTAGCATGACTCAGAATTTCATGCACAGAGCAATATTCAAGTGCTATATTGTTGCATTTGGAACTGATTACTGTGTATCAGAATGCTCATCAACATTTACTTCTGTGTGAAATAAGTTTTATGCTGTATTTGAAGAGATGTTCACAGATACTGCATGATTGTGTAGGTTGCTTTGGGAGATGAAAAAACTTTGAGGATGCTTTGGGAGATGAAAAAACTTTGAGGATGCTTTGGGAGATGAAAAAACTTTGAGGATGCTTTGGGAGATGAAAAAACTTTGAGGATGCTTTGGGAGATGAAAAAACTTTGAGGATGCTTTGGGAGATGAAAAAACTTTGAGGATGCTTTGGGAGATGAAAAAACTTTGAGGATGCTTTGGGAGATGAAAAAGCTTTGAGGATGCTTTGGGAGATGAAAAAACTTTGAGGATGCTTTGGGAGATGAAAAAACTTTGAGGATGCTTTGGGAGATGAAAAAACTTTGAGGATGCTTTGGGAGATGAAAAAACTTTGAGGATGCTTTGGGAGATGAAAAAACTTTGAGGATGCTTTGGGAGATGAAAAATATTTGAGAGTCGTTTGGGAGATGAAAAATATTTGAGAGTCGTTTGGGAGATGAAAAATATTTGAGAGTCGTTTGGGAGATGAAAAATATTTGAGAGTCGTTTGGGAGATGAAAAATATTTGAGAGTCGTTTGGGAGATGAAAAATATTTGAGAGTCGTTTGGGAGATGAAAAATATTTGAGAGTCGTTTGGGAGATGAAAAATATTTGAGAGTCGTTTGGGAGATGAAAAATATTTGAGAGTCGTTTGGGAGATGAAAAATATTTGAGAGTCGTTTGGGAGATGAAAAATATTTGAGAGTCGTTTGGGAGATGAAAAATATTTGAGAGTCGTTTGGGAGATGAAAAATATTTGAGAGTCGTTTGGGAGATGAAAAATATTTGAGAGTCGTTTGGGAGATGAAAAATATTTGAGAGTCGTTTGGGAGATGAAAAATATTTGAGAGTCGTTTGGGAGATGAAAAATATTTGAGAGTCGTTTGGGAGATGAAAAATATTTGAGAGTCGTTTGGGAGATGAAAAATATTTGAGAGTCGTTTGGGAGATGAAAAATATTTGAGAGTCGTTTGGGAGATGAAAAATATTTGAGAGTCGTTTGGGAGATGAAAAATATTTGAGAGTCGTTTGGGAGATGAAAAATATTTGAGAGTCGTTTGGGAGATGAAAAATATTTGAGAGCCGTTTGGGAGATGAAAAAGCTTTGAGAGTGATTTAGGAAATGAAAAAGCTTTGAGAGTGATTCAGGAGATGAAAAAGCTTTGAGAGTGGTTTAGGAGATGGAAAAACTTTGGAAAAAGGGGAGGGTGGTTTAAAAGATGGAAAGCTTCAAGCTCTTTTCCTCTCTTGTGTTTGTCTGCTGGTATTTTTGAAGGATATTGTTTTTTCATTCTGCAATTGGTTCTTTCTGCAGCCTTCTTTTCCCAACTGACTGGACTGACTTTGTCCTCAGCAAGGTGTTTTTGAGCTGATCCTTGAATTGACAACATAAGGCTTCACATTCTCACTTGAGAGATGCAAGCTCTAAGAAGAAGTTTTATTTGGGCTGGCAGATGTCTGGCATTTGGGTAAGTGTCTGACCCATCGAAGTTGATGGTGAGTCATTATGGTTTCTGGGCTCTACATCTTTATGCAAACAAGAAAGTTTTCGTGATCCTGTCTTACCACATGTTCTGTAGTATTTAACAAATTTTTATTCTATATATGTGTGTATATATGTATGTGTGTGTGTGTGTGTGTATAATAATAATAATATACATATATATATATGTGTGTGTATGTGTTCTTAATCAGTGATGGCAAACTTATTAAAAATTGATTCATAATACATATATATATATATATTGTTCATTCAGTAATGAATTAGAACACTAACTACTGGCATATGTATACATGGTATATCACATGCTAAAAGTCTGATTCCTTCTACCAAGAGCCCATAGCTCAAAGGTAGAATTGACGACTGATGCTAATTCAGTCGGGTTTTAATACTGGGTAAAAGCAATTGGATGTCTAACTGTACTAATGAGCTGTGATATAGCAAAACAGAAAAAATCTGTCTGTAGATGACTATATATGTGTGTGTATATATATATATATATATATATATATATATATATATATAATACTAAAATTCCATAATATGGAAACAATATATATTACCACAAAATGGTAATATTAAAATTTAATATTTTAACATATATAAAATGCTAAAATTCAATAATATTGAAATAATATATATGATGATAAAATGGTTATCTTAAAATATATAAATTATATGCTGAAATTTATTTTTAATAAAACAATACTAAAATTCAATAATATATTGAAATTATATACATATGACTAAAAGAAATAGACAGGAAAGTTTTAGCCGACACATTTCATCCACTGACACATTTTGTCAAGGCAAAAAAGAAACTATCTGTGGCTGAAATGTGTTGACTAAAATTGAATGCCATTTTCCTTTTGTCTTTTTTGTTTACTCATATATATATATATACACACACACACACAGAGACAGCTTAGAGTTTCTGTCTTTGTTTGCTCTACTTTTGTATTGAGCGCTTTAGTGTTAGGGTTAGGGTTTTCATCTTAGGGTTTTTTCTTTCTTATGAGTGCTTGACATTTTGTTCATGTACTTCGTTTGTTTCTTTTTTTTACTTCCCCTTCTTTTCCCTCTGAGTTCGTTCTCGGTGGGTTGTACAAGACGATTTAAATTATAGCTTAATTAATACTAGTTTTGGCAGAGTTTTGTTACTATTGGTATTGTTATTTCTATAGTTAATATTATCATATATATATATATATATATATATATATATATATATATATATGTATAAATTTTAACTTACAACTCAGTTTAAAAGTAAGGTTTTCCAAAAATCTAAAAATAGACATTGCTTTCTGTCTACTTTCTTTCAATCCCACCCTTTCATTTTTTCTGTGATGTATATATATATATATATATATATATATTTTTTTTTAACTTCCACCAGTAACATATCTTGCTTTATTTTGAAATAAAGTTGCCGATGATACATGAAATTTCTCTTAGGGATTTCATGTAGAAATGGCCATACAACTGATTTGAACATCAAAATTGATTTTATTTTATATATATATATATATATATATATATATATATATATATAGGGTGTCCATAAAGTTTGTGTGCACTTTAAAACATTTATAACTTTTTCTATTTGTGACAGAAATAATCTGTAAAAAAATGTTATAAAGTTTAATGTACCTAGTTTTAAGTTATTGAATAATTCTTTACCACAAAATTTGCAACAATTTTTAGATAAATAAAAAAATATTTTCTTTTTTTCAGAATCAATTTGATCCATGGCTTCAGCTGACATGTGAAAAGAATTGCATATAAAACTAATTCTAGTTCATTAGAAGATTTGAAAGCTGAAATAACTAATGTGATTTCTATCACAAATTCAAATAAAGTTATAAATTATTTTAAGCACACACAAACTTTATGGACACTCTCTCTCTCTCTCTCTATATATATATATATATATATATAGAGAGAGAGAGAGATAAATAATCCTGTGCAAGTAGGCTAGTAGACAAAATAAACACAAACATTTTCTAATACAAGTATCCTCAAAAAACAATGTTTGAAGTAGTAAAAGTACGTCATATTTTTACATCATGCTTTGTTTACATTTCAGATATAACTGGGTAGACATGACTTTTAAGAAAATTTAAATGAGCGAGTGTACTTTAAAGGCAAAATATAACCTAGCTTTATTGTGAAACTCTTTGTAAGCAAGTCGTAAATGCATGCCAGATCAGACGTTTTTATTCTTCCTGCAGAGGATGGAGGTGCATGTTCAAATCTTGCTAGAGGGCATATTTCCTTAAGTAAGTGTTCACATGTATGTAGGAGGAAACAAAAATGAAGTAGATAAAATAAATACTTAAATTTTAAGTTAACTGAGCGTCTACTCAAATATGGGTATCTACTTAAAATTATATATTTAAACCAATTTTCATACAAATATTAAAACCACACCACAATTCACGAACAATAACTGTCTAAATTCATTTATTATAAATATACTCAGAAAGGTGCCGTATGTGAAACATACTTGGGCAAACATGTCTCTATTGTTCCTCCTCAAATATGGGTATCCACTAGAAATTATATATATATCAGTCATCCACATACAAATTTGTTTCACTGTATCACAGCTGATCAGTGTGGTTAGATGCATCCACTTGCTTCTGGTCGGGATCGAAACTCGACTGATTTGGTGTCAGTCGGAGTCGCTACTCCCTAAGCCATCAACACATGGAATCAGAGAAGGGAAATTTTAACGTGTTGTATATAAGCAGTGTATACACACGCCAGTCACCGAGAGAACTTGATTCATTTCTGAAGAGCCACGCATATAGCAGAAGTGGAAACTGTTTTTTTTTTTTAATTTTGTTAGAAATAAGAGTTGTTTCAGCTTCATTTAGACTCTGAAATTTCAGGATTGATTAGTCTAAAAAGCATCTAATCATTTGACAGATTGCCTAGTGTTGGTAGGGCTCACAGGTTCAAATCCTGCTTAATGACATATTTTCCTAACAAAAAAATACTATATATAGTAGCGAGCATAAAGATCAGAACAATGTTAAGAAAAAGTCTAAATATGAAATAACTTTTTTATTTTACAACTTCAAAGAGTATTTTATCAAAAAAAGGATAGAAAAGTAAATTATATAATTCCTCAATAAACTTATTTTGATAAAGTTATCAGAATAATTATATCACATTAAAAAAATAGATGATCAAAAACATCAGAATGATTAATAAATCCAAGAAATTTAATAATTGTTTTGCATTATTGAAAATTTTTAGGGTAAGAATATAAAATTGGGTATTTTACTAAATTACACTGGCTCTTGCATTGTAAATATAGCAAAAAAATCTGTGACATGATTGGAACTTAGAAAACTGAGAGTCAAGTTACATAATGAAGATAAACTCTCGATTGGGGATATTTTAAAGAGTGTGGAGAAATCTAAATGTGTTATTCATAGTATTTTAAAAAACTTGAGGAAACTGGATCATGTGAAGTCAAAAAACCACCTGGCAGACCTAAGAAAACTAATGCATAAGGAAGACAGATTGATTGGTAAAGAATAAATAAGTGTTCATGCTAACCTTGGCATTAAAATATCAAGGCACACTATTTTCCTAAGACTTAATGAAATAAATATGAACAGTCGAGTAGCCTCTATGAAGCCTTAAATTTCTAAAAAAGTCAAATGAGCTGATTGAAATTTGCCACTGAACACCCTCATATGGACAGAAGAACAGTGAGATTGTGTTCATTTAAGCATTTAAGTGATGAGTCAAAGTTTAACCTGTTCAGTTGTGACAAGAAAATGTTCATTCTACACACTTATTAAGGAACAATATTTGTCTCAGTGCACTAACAGCAGCATTAGATTTAGAGGGGGAAGTGTGATGGTGTTTAGCATGATTTCAGCTGCTGGTCCAGGACCTGTATCAAGCTGTATTTATGCATGATAACATGTCATGTCACATAGCAAAGTCTGTTAAGACATTTCTTTCTGAGGAGGATGTTACTGTTATGGAGAGGCCTGCTCAAAGCCCAGACATGAATCCTATTGAGAATGTTTGGAAGTTACTAAATGAAAAAGCTAAGGAAAAGAATCCAACAAACATCAAAAACTAAAGACTAACTTGAAAGGAGAATGGCAGAAAATATCTGTCAATGAATGCAAGACATTAATTTGCTCATGTAGCAAAAAATGTCAAGCTGTTCTTGAAAGTAAAGATTTTTCACATCAAGTACTAATGAATAATGAACGCTATTTTCATTTGGATATGATGTATCCATTGTAATAGTATGATTTTGTTAATCATTCTGATGTTTTTGATCATCAATTTTTTTCGAATGTTATATAATTATTCTTATAACTTTATGAAAATGAGTTTATTTAGCTTTATATTTTGGAATTATATAATTTACCTTTATTTCCTTACCTTTCCTTGATAAAATATTCTATGAAGCTTTAAAATAAAAAGTTAATTTACATTTAAACTTTTTCTTCACATTGTTCTGATCTTTATGCTCACTACTATATATATAGATATATATATTTCCAAATAAATAAGAATGAAGAAAATAATGGTAATGTTTGAAACCTTAATTTAAAAACAGTCCTAAACATAAAGGTAGAGCAATGAATATGGTACCATCATTATTAACTACCTGATGAGAAATTGTTCTTTCCATGTCAAAACAAAATGTACAATTTTGCAGTAGTTTGAACATGTTCTAAAGTAAGAATAAGTTAGTGTGTATATATATATATATATATATCTTTTCAAATAAAACCCCCAAAATTTGTATGGCCATTTCAATGAGGAAACCTAGCTTCTTCAGCAACAAATTCTTTCTTAGGACAAAATTAATATTGCAGAAGATCACTCAAAAAGAAATTCACATACCAAAAGTTTACATGAAAAAAGAAAAAAAAGGAAAAGAAATAAGAATGAACAATGGGATGGGGAGTTAAAAGTGAGAAGGTTGTTGTCTAGACATTGATACAGAGGGTAGGGAAGAAGTGGGGGGGAAAAAGAAAGACAGCAAAATGGATTCAAGACTCAATCATTCAAAGTGACTTTTAGATTATATCTGTGTTAAGAAATCAAACATTAAGCATGTTACAGAAATGGAAGTGGGAGAAAGGGAAACAGAAAAGGATGGCAAAAAGGAAAAAACAGGGTAGACAGGAAAAGAGTTAAAGAAAAAAATTAAGGGGGGGAAAATGCACGACAGGCAGCTGTTGTAAGAAATGCAAGCTAAAGAGCACGGGGATGGGAATTGAAAAATAATAAAAAATAAAAGAAAAAAGTTGAAAAAATAAATAAAGAAAATAATTGATGTAATATTTGGCTCTGACAAAAGTTTTTCAAAAAATTTTACCGTTTAAAATAATATGGTCTGACTATCGTTGGCATAAAATTAATTTAATTTAATCCTACTACTAGAATAAAAGTGAAAGAGCAGGAAAAGAAGATGTTGTATTAGAGGGGGTCTAAACAAAGAATTTTGATAAATAATATACATATAAAATTTTTAAAAAATAAATGAAAACACAAAAAAGAAAAAAATTTCTTAGATAAAAAAATTATCAGAATTCTAAAGATATAGATAACTGTAGTATAGATCAGGGATTTCCTTTACTTATTTCATAATATCAATAAAGTAATTAATAATTGATATAAATTAAGTACTAAAATAGATTTAAAAAAATTTCCAAAAATTATATAAATATATATATATATATATATATATACATACATACATCCATCCATCCATCCACATATATGAATACATAAATACACCTGCACCTAAGATGTAAATAAATATATATACATACATACATACATCCATCCACATATATGAATACATAAATACACCTGCACCTAAGATGTAAATAAATATATATACATACATACATACATACATCCATCCACATATATGAATACATAAATACACCTGCACCTAAGATGTAAATAAATATATATACATACATACATTCATCCACATATATGAATACATAAATACACCTGCACCTAAGATGTAAATAAATATATATACATACATACATACATTCATCCACATATATGAATACATAAATACACCTGCACCTAAGATGTAAATAAATATATATACATACATACATTCATCCACATATATGAATACATAAATACACCTGCACCTAAGATGTAAATAAATATATATACATACATACATACATTCATCCACATATATGAATACATAAATACACCTGCACCTAAGATGTAAATAAATATATATACATACATACATACATTCATCCACATATATGAATACATAAATACACCTGCACCTAAGATGTAAATAAATATATATACATATATACACTCATATACACCCATACTCGCATATATACATATATATCAACATACATACATACACTTATCTATATAGAAATAACCAAACATAAGAGATTATTGTAGGTATAAGGGTAAAGATTTTAGAATAGGTCGAATAAGAAATAAAAAAAAAAAGAAAATTTTTAATGAAAATTTAATATAAAGAAAGTATTCAGGGATTAGGAAAATAAACTTAGAATTTAATAGTTGCTATCTAAATTAATAGGCTCAGAAAATGTAAGGGTTAAAAATTTTGAACTGTGTGGTTGTTTTAATTAATACTATAGTGATTATGAAGAGGAAAAGAGCTTTTATAAGATAGATTAATTGTGGGTTACTTTTAGGAGGGTTTTATATTATAATTTAAAATTAAAAATTTAGATTTGTCGCGTCATTGCTTATGAATTTCTTATGCAAATTTAAAAGATTTTGTTTAGGATACTTTATTATTTTAATATTTTCAACTAAACATAGATTACATGTATTGTAAAAGTTTTTGGGGGATGTGAGCTGAACCTATTAGTTTCCATTTGCCTTCCATTGGACAGTTGCTTACGGATCTTACAAGAATTTGAAATCAATTTCCACAAGTAGCGAACCAATTTTGTACAGTTTTTTAAGTTTTCTATTTTAAACATAGACCTGTGATTGAACCATCTGGTTGTAAAACTATCTTTGGTTGATCCCAAATATGTTTCGTATGGCCCATTTAAGTCATGTACTTTAGCTTTGTAAATGACTACTTTTGTATTGTGGGGTTCCAGAACAACCCGGATTAAAAGATGATTTTAATGTAGGCTATCCAGTCTAGAAAAACACAACACAAATTTTGAGAAAGGACAACACAATAAGTAATGTTGTATAAAAATATGAAAATTCTGTATTTGACAATATATATATATATATATATATACAAACACAATGTACAATTCATGTATTTTTTGTTCAATAGAAAAGTATCTTTTATATTAGCTTGAAAGTTTGTTGAAAAGTGTCTGTTGTATTTGAACGAAAGTTGGTTGCGTATGAAAGTGTTGGTTTTGAGTCTTTAATTACACAGAGCAGTAGTCCAATGTTTCTTTCCTTTTTATGTATCAGCCATTATGTAAGTGGAAAAGGAAAGTGCTTCAAATTGTGTTGAAAAGGAGTGTGAATGTGAATTCCTGAGGAGAGAGAAAGAGTCAAAGGAGATAGTAGTAATTGGTAGTAAAACAATGAATCACTCTACTTAACTTAGTTTTACTTCTTCCTCATTGCTGAGAGATGTGAAAAGTTTTATGGCCATTGCAAGTGTTTCCTCTCATTTTTCCATTCATAATGGTTGAGTGGGCAAAAGATTTGTTTGTTGGCACTGGTCTCTTTGATGTAAAGAGCCTATTGGACTTTGCTTGTCTGACACTGTTCCTCTTGGGATTGACTGGTGTGGCTGATAGATCAACTACTTGCTTGAGTGAGGAATTGCTGTCTCTCACTTGACTGACTGCTGTGACTGGTTAGGGAACCCCCTAAAATATTGAATTCTAGTCACATGGGAGGATCCCAGAAGGATTTTTTCTTTAGCTGTGAAAAAAAAACATTTTGCTGATGTATTTTGAATTTCTCAAATTGTCAACCAATCAGAATCCAAAGTATCACTTTTCACACTGGCTTGTGAAAAAAAAACCAAAAAAACTTTTAGCTGTTTGGATCCACTTTTGCAGGTGTGCAATTTTACTTTGGATTTTTCCCAAATGTTGTAGTCATTTGAATTTGATTTTGCAGGTGTGTAATTTATTTTAATATATGTGTTTTCAATGGATGATATAGAATTTGTATCCTATAGTATAACAAAGTCCTTGAAGTGGGCATTTATTTTTTTCCATGCAGTTACATTCTTTATTAATGATCTTGTTTTGTACAATGCTTTATAAATTTTTGGCGTTTTGTTTCTTTATGAAATTTTCTAAATAAATAGTACAGCTATAACTCAGTTTGATTGTACTCCTATTGAAAATTTTGTTTTGATCTGAGCTTTTTGGAATGTGTTTATCAATCAATATTTGTCCTATTTTGGTTTCTACTTCTAAGTTAAATGGTGGATTAAACCAGATAATGTTTCATTTTTCTATCATTGTTTTTTATTTGTCAGTTTGTTTGGGGATTGTATTCTAAAATGTTCTCACGGCTTGATTTTCTCAGTGCTTTTTCAGAGTTTTTCTTTTCATCGAGTATTGCTGAGTTTTATAAATTTTTTTGATTGCTTGTGTTCTATTTTTTTGTGAATGTGATTAATTATGCTTTTAATACAACTATGGACTGGTTTGATTTCATTATGACCAAAAACTAAGTAATTTAAGTTTATACATATATATATATATATATATATATATAAAAATATATATATATATATATACACACACACACACAGGGTATAGCATCAAAGAAGAATATGTCTAGGACATTATTTTTGAAAGCATTCTTATTCTTGTATCTAAGACTTGGCAAAAATACTCAGCTTGTGTTTGTATAAATGTTTGTGCAAGCATTATTGCTAGAAGTGGTTATAGGTGGTAATTATGCTGTAGTTTTGCTATAGTTATATTTTGGAATATAGTTTAATTTTTTTCAGATATTATATGGATTATTATCATGAAAAAATTCTTCCAAATTGGTTGTTTGGTTTGTTGATTTTGTTTCGCAGCATATCAACCTCAATGGATTATTTAATGCTGAAATCTAACAATTTCGAAGACAATTTTATGGCATCAACTAAATATATTCTGAAAGAAATATATATGCTTTCAAGTATAGATAAAATGTATGGGCAGTAATTCTACTATAAAATGTATTGTCGGTAATTCTGCTATAAAATGTATTGTCGGTAATTCTGCTATAAAATGTATTGTCGGTAATTCTGCTATAAAATGTATTGTCGGTAATTCTGCTATAAAATGTATTGTCGGTAATTCTGCTATAAAATGTATTGTCGGTTATTCAGCTATAAAATGTATTGTCAGTTATTCAGCTATAAAATGTATTGTCGGTAATTCTGCTATAAAATGTATTGGCGGTAATTCTGCTATAAAATGTATTGTTGGTAATTATGCTATAAAATGTATTGACGGTTATTCTGCTATAAAATGTATCGTTGGTAATTCTGCTATAAAATGTATTGTTGGTAATTCTGCTATAAAATGTATTGTTGGTAATTCTGCTATAAAATGTATTGTCGGTTATTCAGCTATAAAATGTATTGTTGGTAATTATGCTATAAAATGTATTGTTGGTAATTCTGCTATAAAATGTATTGTTGGTAATTCTGCTATAAAATGTATTGTTGGTAATTCTGCTATAAAATGTATTGGCAGTAATTCTACGATAAAATGTATAAATATATTGGTGGTAATTCTACTATAAAATGTATTGGCGGTAATTCTACTATAAAATGTATTGGCGGTAATTCTGCTATAAAATGTATTGTTGGTAATTCTGCTATAAAATGTATTGTTGGTAATTCTGCTATAAAATGTATTGACGGTTATTCTACTATAAAATATATTGGCGGTAATTCGACCATAAAATGTATTGGCAGTCATTTTACATTACATTTTACAAATATAAAAATTTATTTTTATTTTTTCAGAGTGCTTTGTCTTAGAGGGTTCACTATTTGCCCACAGCCGCTATGATCCCAGTTAAGGGTGGACTTGAGCAATTCAGAGGTGGTTCTGCATTTCTCAAAACCTCCACCCTCCCCTATCAGAGGCCTTGCTGCCAGATATTATTATTATCATACCCAGAACTTTATTTCTGAGTGTTTTCTCAATGGAAAGCACAAGGCAAATTTGTTATGAGACCTTTCCTTTATAAAGTTAGTTAAGCTATCTCTGATTCTAAACATTGCCACAGTGCTACAGACAGACAAGTCAATAAATAATTTAATAAATATATTTGCCCTAATGAAAATGGATG
Organism: Ascarosepion bandense; assembly: GCA_037127315.1. Lineage (NCBI taxonomy): Eukaryota > Metazoa > Mollusca > Cephalopoda > Sepiida > Sepiidae > Ascarosepion > Ascarosepion bandense. The sequence goes on along the minus strand of JBBBDQ010029704.1, from coordinate 565,944 downwards.
ACTTTCCTTTTGAGAAAATGTTGACAGCCTCAAGCTTATTAATGCTCCTTTGTCAATTTTACACATTTTGACTCTACAGATGATTTTCTGAACCACCAATTATTAGGACTCCCTCTTGTATTAGGTACTAAAGAGTACTTACCAAGCTAGTTTAACATATATAGACAGATCATAGTATTTTATTTTCTTTTATATAGACAGCCATCTTATAAAATATTTTAATTCATCTCTTGGAATCTATTTGTAAATATGTCTGTATTTTTATATCAACTCCAGCTATAGATTCAATAATAGGACTTGTATTAGGGAAAACCAATCTAAAAAATATTAATTTATCACACAGCCCCACTCTACAAAAGAATTATTTTTACAATTCAAAATGTTTCAGCTATAAACCTTTGAATCTGAGCTCTGTGAAAACACACATAGCTGGGGTAGATCTATACTCATTGGAAGAAAGGATTCAAAGGGTAAAATAACCCACAAAAAATTGACTGTCAGTAAAAAAACAAATAAGAAAAAGTGAGAAAAAGTGAGAAAATGCCCAGAGGGAAGAAAGGAGAGAGACAACAGAAACGGCTAAGAAATAGAAATTTTAAACTCTGACCGGAATTAAATTGCAGACATAGACATCAGTTACATTGTTTTAAACTAAATCCTTTGACATTTAAAATAAATTGATGAATTCACATACACAAAGAAATTATTCATAAAACGTAAATTTTAAGATATTTAAAAACATAACATGAAGATATTAATTTATTAGAGCTAATATAATAAATTGGAGAAATAAAATAAAAGTTAAAATTGAAAATAAATTTAAATTTAAGGCAGTAAATAGATCACAATTCTGTGAAAATGCACATAGTGGTAGATCGACACTCATTGGGAGAAAAGATTCAAAAAAGTAAAACAACCCACAAAAGATTGACTGTCAGTAAAAAGCACTATGTTGCAGCAAGAAGAAATTATTAACTATTAAATACAAGAAGAAGAATGTTTAGTTATCTGTAAAAGAGACAGACCTTGGCCTCACTTTTTCAATTGATCTGAAGTGGAATAAATATATCAGATCTATAGCTTCATCTACTGCTACAAAGGTTAGGTCTCTATGCCAGGCCAGAAAGATTTTCTAATCAAAATCCATCTTGCACATTTATAAATCTACTATTTGTTTGTGTATTGAATACTGCTACTGTGATGGGTAAGAAATTAACAATTAAAATCAACCTTCTTCACTTTTACAAAAATTTGCAATGACATGTGAAATCCTGGTTTTTCCCAAATAGAAAAAGAATTGACCATGTCCTTAAATAAAAGTCGAAACCAGATTTCACAAGTAGGTGTTAAATTAATTTTTGACCAATGGAAGCAACTTGCAAGACTTGTGAACTTTGCAGTCAGTGCAAAAATCTGAATAGTATAAAAGGCCTCAGTCAGCATCAATCACAGAGTCACAGATGGGAGCAGTGAGAAACACTGCTAAAATGTAACAAGAGAAGCTTCAAGTCAGTTTGGACATTCGTCTTCTTTCTCTTTTTTTCTTGCCTGCTGTTTTACTTCTTCTCCATCCAAAGACATTCCTAACAAACAAACACATACATACATATGCATATACTCTTTCAACAATTACTACTATGAACATTTTCTACAAATCTTGATACCCTTACCTTTCTCATTGAACATTTTACGAATTCTTGTTATTCTTTCTTTTAATAAATTACTATTTTAACATACAAAATGTATATTTTTATTCTTACATTATTTCACACACTATTCCACTTATTATAACCTGACAACCAACTTTCTGATGATTATTCTGGATAAACTTGTAAGCTGTAGAGAGTTTAATTATCTCTGACACAAGGACAAATCAAATAAACATTAACTATCTCCCAACAGCTACACTACCATAACTGGTTGGGTATTCATCTCGAGGCTCTCAACAAAATCCAATGGAGGATCTGCAATGTAATTGGTCCTGACTTAGCATCTTGCCTGCAGTCACTTTCTCACCAATGTGACATGGTTTTCCTGTTCTTTTTTTACAAATGTTTTTATGTCAACTTTTTTTTTTTTTTTTTACATCATTTCACCCCAAGCAAGGCATTTCCCTGCCACTATTGCGCAGGGGTCTTACATAAGGGAAAGTGATGAGAAAGAGTGGTTAGGGAGTTACATAGGGGAAAGTGATGAGAAAGAGTGGTTAGGGGGTTACATAGGGGAAAGTGATGAGAAAGAGTGGTTAGGAGGTTACATAAAGGAATGTGATGAGAAAGAGTGGTTAGGGGGTTACATAGGGGAAAGTGATGAGAAAGAATGGTTAGGGGGTTACATAGGGGAAAGTGATGAGATAGAGTGGTTAGGGGGTTACATAGGGGAAAGTGATGAGATAGAGTGGTTACGGGGTTACATAGGGGAAAGTGATGAGAAAGAGTGGTTACGGGGTTACATAGGGGAAAGTGATGAGAAAGAGTGGTTAGGGGGTTACATAGGGGAAAGTGATGAGATAGAGTGGTTAGGGGGTTACATAGGGGAAAGTGATGAGAAAGAGTGGTTAGATATAGGAAATGTCAGAAGGAGGGTGATAGACAAGTAAGGATATCGAGGATGAGGGTTAGATAGATGGGAAGAGTGTTTGAGAGAATGGGTGTGAGTTAGTGTGTGAGGAGGTGTCTATCGACCTTACATTTAAACTTCTGGAGATTGTCACTGTCGAGGAAGCAAGTATACGGAAGGGAATTCCACAGGCTGGAAGTGCAAGAAAAGAAGCTGTTGGAGTAGAAATTGCGGTTACATCTTATCTGTTTCACTATAAAAAGGTGGGACCTAGTTGCTAATCTAGTATCTCGTGCAAATTCATACCTAGGGGGCACCAGCGATCTAAGTTCATCGGAGCAGAAGCCGTGAAAGTATTTATAGTAGAGGCACAGGGAAGCCATGTCACACCGGTAAAAGAGTGACTGCAACCGGTCTACCAAGTCGGTATCAATCACATTACAGATTCTCCATTGTATTTTGTCAAGAACCCCGAGAATAGCAGGGGCACCTGACCAGATGTGGCAGCAGTATTCAATGTACAGGCAGATGGTAGATTTATAAACATGCAGATAGATTCAGATGGGAAAAACTTTTGGGCCCTGCACAGAGAGCCAACTTTCATAGCAGCGGATTTAGCAATGGATTTGATATAGTCATTCCACTTGAGGTCTGCTGAGAGTGTGAGACCAAGGAGGTATAGTGTTTTACTCTCTGAGAGGCAAGCCTGTTCTATGCTCATGGGAGGTAGGAGTGACTGTCTATGATGGTTAATTGATAGCAGCTTTGTTTTGGAAGCATTCTGCTCTGATGAGTTTTTGCTTAGGTCTCCCATCTACATAAATTTAAGCAAGATACTAGGTTGGCATCTATGTCCCACGCTTTTACCATTGAAAGATTTAAATGTAACCATCACTTCTACTCCAGTAGTTTCTTTTCTCACACTTCCCATCTGAGGAACTTCCTTCCATTTACTTGTTTCCCTGATAACTACTATTTCCAAAAATTTAAATAAAATGTCAATTTCCATCTTCTTGAATTCCGTTCATCTTTTATCTTTTCCTCAATACCTCCTGTGCCCTGTCTTTTTTTTTTTTTCACTGTAACTCTCTATGCATTAGTGGTAATCCTACCTTGTCTGGGGCAGGATGATTAAAAAAAATGTGAGCTCCATATTGTGAATGTCAAAATTAAGTGGACACAGAACTGTCCAAATTGTGAAGTAACAGACAAAAAAAAATCTGACACAGAAATTCAAAGGCATATACGAACAGTGAAAGAGACTTTTCAGAAACCACACAAAGTATTAAGCAAGAGAAAATTGTCCTTCAAAACAATGAAAACAGTGCTGAAATACTATGCAACATCATAACTCCAAAATGGCAGCCAACACTAGACAATCTATTCACAGGTAAGGAAGAAACTTAAAACAAGAGAGATATGATTCTACCAAGGAATACTGAGAATATTATAGACTGAATATGTGCATCATGAGTAAGTTTTAAGAAAAAATAAAAACAGAAAGCTGAATTTCCACTATCAGAAGTTATTATTTACAATATTTATTTTCAGACTATTGTCTTCATCTTTGTTGTTGCTATCATGTTTAGCCTTCTTTAGGTGTGTAGAACTAGATGATATCCCTAGACAGGAACAGAAGAACAAGAACAGTCTACTCTTGTAGATAAGTAAAGGGGGCAGTTAGAAAATTCCTGTAAGTTACCCAGATCAATGTACACCTAAAGAAGGCCAGAGGGCATGAGGGTCAAAACATTGTGATAAATAATAGTTTGAATATAGTGCAAATAGAAAGCACACTAACAAGAAAGAAACAGCTCAAATTTTTGGGATACATAACGAGCCTAGAGAATTAAACACTTACAAGACATACTGAATAATTGTGATTCAATGAACGCCAGGGTCAGGACAAAGAGAAATGTTAAAAGAACAATAAATGCTGATGCCATCAAAAAGCAAGAAGTTGTGGAGAATGGTTATCACCCACATCTTGAAAGAATTTAATGCATAAAATAAATTAATGGATGGCAGAACAAGGACAAAGATTGATGCTAAAGAATACTAAGTTATTAAGAGTAGCAAAAGAGGGGAAGTTGTGGAAAGCTATGATCATCCATGTCCTGAAAGGAAATGACAAAGAAATTTGATAAATTGTTTCTATTTGCATCCTCCTCTTTGTTGTTTTGATCACTAGCATTTAGTCTGTGGGTTCTTTGACCTTAAGCAAATACTGCAATTAGTCATGGAGAACTAAATGACAGTAAGGCATTAATAAATAAATTCTTTCATTATCAGGAGAAAAAAAAGCATCTGTTAAACATGTTAGTAATCTTCTATTTTGTTTTAGAACATAGCTTTCCACAACTTCCTCTTCTTTGGATCTTTTAATAACATTTGTCTTTTTGCTGTATCTCTTTATCTACATTTTGCCAATCATTTACACAAACTCATTAGGCATATTATTCTTATTATAATTTTTCCTTTGACTCTCAGTATGTCTTGTGAGTAACAAAGTTTCCAAGCCCATTTTTCTCATTATGTATCTGAGAAGTTTCAACTCAGTCTTCCTGATTTTAAGTATAAGTTTCCTTTTTGATCCCATTTTCTCTAAAAGTTCGTTGTTGATCATATGTTTAGTCCATTGTATTCTCAACATGATGCTGTAGAACATCATTTCTGTTCCTTCAAGTTCAGTATTTACTGCCATGTAAGAGGATTGATGCTAGACAGCAGTTCAGCACTCTTTTCTTTGTTTCTAACAAAATTCTCCTATTTCTTAATACTTTGCTTAGCTTTCAAAAGCTTTCTTTCGCTATCTCGATGCACCTTCAAATTTCAGTGTCACACATTCTGTTAAAACACTTCACAGATATTTAAATTTTTCTACTTCTTTTAACAATTCAATAATTGTGCTAGATTATTTGAATTCTATTCCTAAAGTAAATCAAATACACAAATTCTATTTTTTTCTCTTGTTTGGAAAAATTGAGTCAAATTTGTAGATAAAAAAAAAACGAAACATAAAATATTCTATATTGGAAAAACTGTCCTTCTCAGGAACTAATTATCATTTTGGAGTGATGCCTGAAGGAGATGATGTTCCTTATGCAAGAAATAATATCTTGAAGTGATAAATCTCACAGTTAGTACTCATGGGCATTACGTGGCTGATTGCCTATCAGTCACCATTTCATTCTGACTTTTTGCCCTTTTGGAAAAAGATGTGAAGATGTGAATAAATTATTTAAAAAAAAAAAACAGAAAAAATCAGAAATGATTGACTAGAATTACAGGAATTACCGATATCCCTCACTCCTTCTCACCAACTAAAAAAGTAAAAAAAACACCTTGTTTGTTTGTTTGTTTCTTTCTTTTTAGCATTTGTTCCGGGGGGGGGGGAGATAGTTCATGCTCATTTCAAAAATATTAGTTTCTGTGTCCAGTGTTACACACACGTGTGTGTGTGTGTGTATATATATATATATATACATACATACATACACACACACACATTAATTTTTCTATTATTTCTGCTGGAAAGTGTGACCAATGCTACCATAAAAAATATTAGTTTGCCTGTCCAATATTATATATATATATATATATATATATATATGCTACCATCTTTAAACAAGTTATTTCGCTACCCAGGTTTCTACCATGAGTGGTATCTTCAGGTAATTTTTAATAACTGATTTTACCTTTTACCGTTTTTCTTTTTAAGAATGCTCTTGTAGCGTTCCTAAAAAGAAAAACGGTAGAAGGTAAAATTAGATATAAAAAATTACCTTAAGACACCACTCATGGTAGAAACATGGGTAGCGAAATAACTCGTTTAAAAATGAAAAATATTCAAAAGTTCTGCAATATAATTGTATAGAACACTTTTTAATACAAATGTGTACTGGTCTAACCCTATTGGGACCAAAAACTAAGTATTAAACAATCAAAATATATATATATATATATATATATATAGGACAGGCAAACTCTCTCTCTCTCTCTGTGTTTGTGTATATGTATATATATATATATATATATAGAGAGAGAGAGAGAGAAAGTGAGAGAGTAATATGTTATTATAAGTTTACAATAAAAACATAAGGGACTGCAACACAAAAGTCATTGCGTTTCAGTAATAGTTCATTAGCACCTTATCAAGCAGTGAAATATTTTTTGTCAGAAACCATTTTATATAGAAATTTACAAACAACACAATAGTTACCATTTCAAGTTAAGTGGTGGGGGTTCATGAAATATATGAAGATGATGAAGAAAAGATAAAACTTTATTAAAGGCATCTTTTGACAGAAAAGTATACTCTCGCTGGCTTCCTCAGTCTAAAAAAGAAAATAGATACAAGTGTCGATGAGGAAAATGTCTAGGTATCACTGAGAATAAGTGAGTATCATATACCAAATTAATTTATGATTTATCATATATATATATATATATATATATATATATATTTATTATTGCACACATGTTATTAACTGGTCTTTATTAAATGAGAAAACTGAACCGGATAAATATTGAAAATCGAAAAAATCGGGTTATAGAAAGAGTGGTCTGATTTTAATTAAATTTGATACACTCATAGACAAAGACATAAGAAACGATATTCAGAAGTTTCAAGGTTGCAGTTCTTACTATAGTGCAGAAAATCAATAATATATATATATATATATATATAAAAGGCAAGATGTTTGTGTGTGTCTGTTTATTTGCCTGTATGTCTGTATTTTTTTCAGTCCTTTTATTTTAGTTTTTGCTTTGGCTCTAAGTAGGTATAATTGTAGTTCTTAGTCTCAGCCATAATACCATTTACTCAGAGGACTTATTTAGCCTTCAAAATTCAGTTTACGAATTACGAATTGACTTACATTCATTCATTTTTCTTTCAGTCTACAGATTCACTTTAACTGGAAACAACTATTGCTTTTTAGTCTTTCGTACCACTGTCCGAAGAGTCTGAGCTCCAGGAGGACCATGAAATAGTTTTAAAGCTTTCATTACATCCGAGCAATGCCAGGCTATACTGCTAGTTATAGAATAGATTGAAGACAGGGCAGAAGATGAATGGCATGCAAGAAGATAGAAGATAGTGACTGACATTGCATTTAAATTTTTTAATATTGTTGTTATCAGGGAAGCAAGAAATCTGAAGGAAGCCCTACAGGTAGAAAGTGTGAGAAAAAAAACTGTTTGAGTAAAATTAGTGGGAGCATTTAACTATTTCAACAGTAAACAGATGAGCCCTACCATGAAAATTTTGCAGAAAAGACAGAGAGAAGCCATATCACATTGGTGAGAAAATGACTGGAGACTAGATTCCAGACAAGGATTAATTACATTACACTTCTTTCTTTGGATTTTGTCAAGAACATCAAGATGAATAGCAAGAACACCAGACCAGATATGGCAGTGGTATTCAATGCATAGACAAAATATATATACTTGAAAATTTACAAAATAGCCACTGTCAAGGAAAGTTTTCTGGCATGACACAGTGATTTTACTTTCAGTAGATACAGATATTTATTTAATATAGTTGCTCCACTTTAATTCAGTTGAAAACATGAATGTAAGAAGGCAGTGTGTGTTGCTCTTTTGGGGGTTAGCATCAGCTAAACCATGCTGGTGGCAGGCAGAAAATGTTCTCCATGGTGGTTAAATGAAAGCAATTTTGTTTCGGAGGTATTAAAATTAACATTTCTTGCCCAGTTAACCACTGATTGGAAGTCCTTATCAAAAGCAGCTGCCAGGTTTCCTTTGTTAGCTCTGACGGATTTGCTACCAAGACAGGTGTAAATGGTAGTGTCATCTGCATGCCTACCTGACTGGGAACTAATGACAGCAGGGAGATCATTAAACCCAAACTAGGTATATACCCTTTCTATAAGGAATGCAGTCTTTATATTCAACATGAAAAACTGAAGAGGATCTACTATGAGAATAAAATGTCCCTTTCTATGTTTCAGGGATTTGAAGGGAAATTTTTTGTTAAAAATGGCTGGAAATATGAACACACTGTAACTGCACAATGCTACAGAGAACAATTAAAGATGAACTTATTGAAAATCTTTTAAAAGTCTTAAGAAAAATTCAGAAAGAAAGAACAAAAGTTCTATAGGGAAACAAAAATTCAAGATGGCATTTTTGAACAAGTAAGACAAAAGCAACAAAAAACTGGATTTATGATAAGTGAAAAATGAAAACTAACAAAAATAATGGCTAGATCAACAATGAACATGACAACAACAAAAATGAAGAAAATATTTGATATGTAAATAATATAAATAGTAAAATAAAAAAGAAAGTTCTTAATGCTTGGAATCCAAAAGGAATTCTTTATTACATAAAATTGTTAGAATCTGGATAAACTATTATTGAATGAGGCTACAGTTATCAATTAAAGGTGAGCTTATCAACTGTAATACATTATTTATAAACTTAGGGAAATAAACTCCATTTAAACAAGTGTCATTATCTTTTGGCCCAACATTGAAAAGAAGAAATTTTTTCATCAGTCAGTAGAAACAAAAAATGGATTTATTATGAGAAATGAAAACAAACAAAATTATGGTGAGATCCAGAAAAGGGTTCAACATCGAAACTGAACTGTTGAGTTAAAAGGGAGATAACTAAAACATCTGGAAATGACAGGGTTCCTGGAATGAGAATACACTCTGGCAATCAAAATAAAGGGTTCGGTTCAAAATTCTAATCATCTGAAAAAAGCCAGAGCATGCAATTGCCAAAATATTGTAAATATGGAAATAAAGTTGAGGACAACAGTCTGAACAACATAAAAAAATCTAAACAATTTTTGTTGCTTCCACATCTTGTTATTTCTCATTTTTACAATGAAGTTTTGTCGAAGTAAATGTAAGGGCTTTTATAACTATTATAACTCCCTACAAAGTCAAAAGTAACAAGGAATGAATTCATTATAAGAAATGAAAACAAACTAAATTATGGTTAGATCCAGAAGCACGTTCAACATCAAAATTGGAAGACAATCTGCTGAGAATAAAATTTTCTAGAGTGATTAAAACAGTATTTTTTTATTAAAAATTAGAGGAAATATGGGAAACTGTTACAACACAATTCTACAGTCAACAATTAAAGATGAACTTGTCTATTTATAGCAGACTTAGGAAAAATTCAGAAATAAGGAAAATGGTTTTGACATGAACTTAAGAAAATAAAAGACATTCAACATGTAAATAATGTCTTTTTTTTTTTTTTTGATCAACATAGAAAGAAATTTTTAAGTTAAAGGCAACAAAAAATGCATTTTTTATGAGAAAGAAGACAAACAAAGTGATAGATCCAGAAGAGAGTTCAACATCAAAACTGGAAAACAGTCTACTGAGAAATAAATTTTCTGGAATGATTAAAAAGGAATTCTTTATTGAAAACTGGCAGTATAGCCTGGCGTTGCTTGGGTGTAATGAAAGCTTTAAAACTAATCCATGGTCCTGGAGCTCAGACATTTTGGATGTTGGCACAAAAGACTAAAAAGCAATAATTGTTTCCAGTTAAAGCAAAACTGTAGACTGAAATAAAAATGAATGAATGTAAGTAAAATTTTGATTTTCTGGTATCAATATCAAATAAGTTTTTTTCATCGAAAACTGAATTTTGAAGTCTAAATAAGTCCTCTGAGACTAAGAATTACAATTATACCTACTTAGAGCCAAACTCAAGCAAAAACTAAAATAAAAGGGCTGAAAAATACAGACATACAGGCAGATAAACAGATACACACTTTTTGCCTTTTATATATATTATCGATTTTCTGCACTATTGTAAGAACTGCAACCTTGAAACTTCTGAATATTGTTTCTTATGTCTTTGTCTATGAGTGGATCAAATTTGATTAAAATCGGACCACTCCTTCGATAATCGATTTTCAATATTTATCGAGTGGTACCTTGACACGAAACCTAGCTAAGAACACTCGCAGATGCTTATAGTACAACTGTGCAAATTTCCAAGAAAATTGGTTCAGTAATTTCGGAGTCTATAGGTGATGGACACACACACAAAGTTCCATTTATAAATAAGTTTAGATTTCAGGAAATATGGAAAAACCATGACTGCATAATATTAACCAACAATTTAAGAAAAAAAATCATGAACTCCAGCATGTCATTTAAAAACATATGAAAAATTCAGAAACAAGGAAAATGGGTTTGACATGGACTTAAAGAAACAAAATAGCATTCAGCATTTAAACAAATATCTTTTAATTGATGCTCAACATGGGAAAATAGCATTTCAAAGTCACAGGCAATGAAAAATGGATTTATTATGAGATATAAAAACAATGAAAATCATGGCTAGATTGACAGTGAACAGTTAAAGACGAACATATCAATTGTTACTATTTACATTGTTCCTCATCTTTATTGTTAAAGTTAAAACTTTTTGGCCATTGTACATTCCATGCAATACCAGGTGCTGTAAGCGTTTAGTGATGGATGTGCATTGTAGTGCAGTAGGTATTGGCTCAGAAAGAGAAATCAGTGAGCAGAGTTCAGATTCCAGTTAAATACCCTGCATTCACTTAAGCACTGGTACCCTTGGGAAAGATATTAATCCGTCCCTACCCTCCAGTTATGGGTTAAATAACAGGGTAGGACTTGGGGACCCTGTCCCTAAAAACAAAATCCAAATGAATCTTGGTACTTGAAAAAAGAAAAAGTATTACTAGACACAAAACTTATATAAAAAACAACAATAAATTGTTGAAAAAAAAAAGTTATTACCAGTAATAAATAAATAAAATTTAGTTGACAATAAATGACCCACCAAGGTTGATATGCCATAAAACAAAAAACAACAACCAACAAACATTCCAAGCATCATATATTGGAATTTCAATTTAAACCCTTTATTTAGTTCACAGGAGTAAATTATTCTAGTTCCACACGCCATGCTTTTTGTGGACATCTCAATTTCAGTTAATTCCTTTCAGTAACTCTCCAATTTTTTCTTCCCTCTCCTGAGGCCAGGTATTGAACTGTCAATTCTTTGGGTCAAGTCACCGAATAAACTTCAAATGGTTTCGACATAGAGAAACAAAATAATATTCAACATTTAAACAATTGTCTTTCTATTGATGCTGCCTTCTTCAGGTAATATACATTAGAATTTCAAACTGAATATTTTATTTAAATTCCAAACTAAACTATTGCCATATTCACAACGTTTCGGCTATTGTATGCTCTGATCTTCTTCAGGTGATATATGACGGAATTTCAAACTGAACCTTTAATTTAGCATTGGGGTAGATTGTTCTAGTTCCATGCCTTTTCTAGACATTACAGTTTCAGTTTATTACCTTTAGTAAATCAACTCGCCATGTTTTATTAATCTCTGCTTTGGTTAGCAGAGATTACAACTTGCAACACTTTGGTTCAAGTCACTGGATTACATCAACCAACACTTTTATCTACTGGGCCATGTGTCCTTAGGAACAACAGTTCAAACAATGTAAATATTGTAAATAGTTAGAATACCTCATCTCAGAACATAATTTAAAAGACTTAGGAAAAATTCAGAAGCAAAGATGTGTTTGCCATAGAATTAGGGAAACAAACAAAATTCATCAATTAAAACAATTAGAAAATGACATCTTTTCAGCACAGTATTCGAATTCCAGTTGAATCCATTGTATTCACTTACGCGCAAATACCCTTGGGAAAGGTATTAATCCGTCTCTTCCTTCCAGTTATGGGTTAAATAGCAGGACAGATTGGGTTCTGTAGCTTTGGTCGGCAACCAGTCTACCGCAGAAAGCAATGGCAACCTACTGCGGGATAATCTTCTGCCCAGTCAGTTATGTCTCTTAAGAGACATGATCGCCCAAGCGTGATACACGTATGGCACTTAACTGATATGCAGATGAGATTGTACTGATGGCAAATGCAAAAAGGAAACTACGAGGCCTTCTGCAGAAGATAGAGAAAACAAATTTTAAAAAAAGAGAAAAAAGGACTAAACAAACTACAAGAAAAGTAAATGCATGGTCATCAGCAAAAAGAGAAGCTCAAAAAAACAACTACATGTGAAGAATACTAAAATCAAGCAGGTGCAAAAATTTAAATACCTTGGAAGTGTTCTGACAAAGTTTGAGTTTTGTTTAACTGCATGTCAATCTCTGTGGGTTATTTCATGCCAAAAAGGTAGGGATTTAAGATAATTTTTTTTTTCATGTCCGTTTATAGTGAGAAGGTTGATTTAGTCAGATCTTGACAAAAACATTTTTATTTTATTTTTTTTATTATTTTTTTCATTTTAGAAAACTGAAGATGTTTTCTAGTTTTGTATTCAAAAATGTATTGCTGGTAATAATTATTTTTTTCCTTTGAAAATGTGTTATAGTAATTTCCTTCAAAAATGTGTATTTTTCTATAAAAGTCTATTTTTATACTTTCTTAGTGCTTTGACCCCAGTTATGGGGTTAAGTATTTGCTCATAGCTTGGACCCTAACAGGTGCTACCACTCTGGGTCAGGGTGGACCATAGAACAACAGCAATTAAGAGGTGTTTTCATGATCCTCACAACCTACTAATCAGAGGTCTTGCTGCTGGATGCAGTTTACCATCATACCTAGGACTTGTTCTGACAGAGGATGGAAAGTGCAACACTGAGATCTGAAGGTGTATTGGCAGGGCCAAGGATACATTTCAAATGATATATGTTATGTGATATATGTTCTCTTATATCACAATAAATGCTGGAAAATCTCCTCAGAAATGAAAGATTTGAAGAAACAGAAATGTGGTTCAGCAGAAGGATGATGAGGATAGCATGGATTTAAGAGAAATGAAAAAGAAACATACTTATCAGGAAGAGACAGATAAAGTTTCTTGGACACTTAATGAGGAAAGTAGTCAGGCTTAGAGAATCTAATACTCACAGGATGGATAGAGGGAAACAGAGAAAGGGGAAAGCAACACGAGATGTACTTGATGGGTTTGTGCAAGTGGATGACAGAGCAGAATTTGGGATAGATAACCAAAAAAAAGTTTAAGAGCAACAAGGGTAGGGGTAAGTGGAGGTCCATGATCACCTATATCATGAATGGATATGGCACATAAAGAAGTAGAAGTGAGTAGTGATGAACTAGGGAAATATTAATACAATCTGCCACAGACTGTCAGAAATTCCATTCCCACAAATCACAGAATCTAAAATGAAAGAAATCATAGTTGAATCTAGAAAGACCTTCACCTTAAAGAGTATTTACTGAGAGAATAAAGAATTTTGCTGATTAAATGACGGAAACCATATATAAAAATATACTATCACACTTTTTTTTTCTTCAGTCATAGTGACAGGGAGTAGGGGTTTGGTTGAATAGTGAACACACAAAGCATACAATGGCAGTTGATGGGCTGCATTCATCACACCTTCTCCTCAAATCCGTTCTCAATTGAACTCAACTGTCTCTCTGATCTATTAAATAGACAAGTCTCGCTTGACACATGGCACTTTCATCCTGCATCTTGTTCAATTTTTGAGTACTTATTTCCTTGACCTCAACATTTGTTTGTCAAAACAATGTCCAGACTGCACCTGCATCCTAGCACTCACTGACATTTCAAAATAATATTTATTTTTTTTTTAAATCATGTCAACTTTGCATACACTTACAAGCAAAATCATTCACCACAGCAAAAGGGTATACAGTGTAACCCTGATATAAGAGAGTTGTCGGGACCGGATAAAAGTTCGCTTATCTCCAGATTTGGTCTATTTTATATACATTACCACAGGCTCTAATTTGGGACCAGAGAAAATCTATCTTATATCCGGGTTTCTCTTATATCTGGGTTACACTGTATAACAAATATTACTACACAATGCTAGGGTAGACAAAAATCAATTTATCAATTGTAGTCATTTAAGAATGGGTTCAACAGGGACTTATGGAAATAGCATTCAAGAATTAAACTCCAGAGTGAAAGAAAGCATGCTGGGCTCATAACCTGTATAGCTCTGGTTAAATGGCAGAAATACTCAACAAATAGAATTGACAAACTTCATAATAAAGACTAAAAAGAACCCAGTTCATACTCCACCCACATCTATTGAACAGGTTAAGAGGTTCATCCCTTACTCCTTGTTTAGAATGTGGTTTCTGGCTTTCTCTTTTCCAATCTTTTCACTATTATGTAGCCCCCTGCACATTAGTGGTGTTACCGCCTTGCTCGGGGTGACATGATTAAAAAACAAAAAACAAAAAAAAAACAGAGCAAAAAATAACCTAAAGTAAGCAAATAATTTATTCAAGGCAAAATAACAGTAGTAAGGCAACGCAACAGTAATATGGTAAAAAGTCCACAAAGTAAGAATTTGGGCTGACAAAGACATGACCAAATTCCGATAAAGTAATGTAGCATTCCAGTTTCAAGGCATGATCAATGCAGGTGTGAAGACGAGTGCATGAAAGTAGAGTGGAAAGGAAGAAAAACATGATACAAGGATTGTCAAGGGAAAGGATGCAAATCAAATAGATAAGAGATGACAATTGACATTGCATTTAAATTCTTCAAGATTGTAGCTGTCAGGGAAGCTAGTAAATGGAAGGAAATTCCACAGGCAGGAAGTACAAAAAAAGAAGCTGCTAGAGTAGAAGTTGCAGTTACATTTTATTGGTTTCACTGTAAAATGGCAGAACCTAGTTGCTAGTCTAGTCAGTCAAGTGCCATACGTGATACCCGCTTGGGTGATCATGTCTTGAAAGAGACATGACTCACTGGGCAGAATATTATCCCGCAGTAGGTTGCCATTGCTTTCTGCCGTTGACTGGTTGCTGACCAAGGCTATAGAACCCAATCTGTCCTGTTATTTAATCCAGAACTGGAAAAAATAGATGGATTAATACCTTTCCCAAGGGTATTTGCGTGTAAGTGAATGCAATGAATTCAGCTGGAATTCGAAATCGGCTCTCTGATTTCTCGTTCCGAGCCAATATCCAATGCACCACAACTCACATCTAGTAGCTTGACTAAATTCATGCAGAGAGGGCATCAGGAAGCTAAGATCATCAAAGCCAAAGCCATGAAAGTATTTGTAGAAGAGATAAAGGAAAGCCATGGTGAGAAAGTAACTGCAGTTGAGCTACCAGGTCAAGATAGATTACATTGCAGATTCTTTGTTGGATTTTGTCAAGAACCTCGAGATGAATAGCAGGGTCACCCAATCAGATGTGACAGCCATATTCAATACACAGGTGGATTGTTTATTAACATACGTGCAAGATAGCTTTAGATGAGAAAAACCTTCTGACCCTACACGGTAAACAAACCTTCTGACCCTACACGGTAAACAAACCTTCTGACCCTACACGGTAAACAAACCTTCTGACCCTACACGGTAAACAAACCTTCTGACCCTACACGGTAAACAAACCTTCTGACCCTACACGGTAAACAAACCTTCTGACCCTACACGGTAAACAAACCTTCTGACCCTACACGGTAAACAAACCTTCTGACCCTACACGGTAAACAAACCTTCTGACCCTACACGGTAAACAAACCTTCTGACCCTACACGGTAAACAAACCTTCTGACCCTACACGGTAAACAAACCTTCTGACCCTACACAGTAAACAAACCTTCTGACCCTACACAGTAAACAAACCTTCTGACCCTACACAGTAAACAAACCTTCTGACCCTACACAGTAAACAAACCTTCTGACCCTACACAGTAAACAAACCTTCTGACCCTACACAGTAAACAAACCTTCTGACCCTCAGCCCTACACAGTAAACAAACCTTCTGACCCTACACAGTAAACAAACCTTCCTAGTAGCAGATTTAGCTATGAATTCAATGTTGTCATTTCACTTGAGGTTGGCTGAAAGAGTTAGACCAAAGAGGCACAATGTGTTGCTTCCAAGGAGACTAGCCTGATCCATGTTGATTGCAGTTGTCTATGGTGGTTGAAAAATAGCAGCTTCATTCTGGAAGCATTAAAATTCAGGAGCCATTTCTTACCCCAGTCTACTGCGGACTGGAGGTTTGCTTTGTCAGCCTCAGCAGATTTATTATCGAGGCAGGAGTAAATCATAGTGTTGTCAGCATAGATACCTAGTTGGGATTTGATTACATCAGGTAGATCATTGATGATCATCATAAAAAGCTTAGGATCTAAAATAGAACCTTGAGGGCCACCCTCATTTGTATGATAGTATCAGGAAGCATGCTTATTCAATCCTACCTTCATTATGCAATTTGAAAAGAATGACTGGATTAGATCAAACAAGCATCCAGTTATACCTTAGTCCCGTAGCTTGCATAGAAGGCCAGCATGCCAGACTGTCAAATGCTTTAGAGATATCTAGGGCAACAGCTCAAGCTTCACTGTTCTTATCAGAAGCTTGATATATATACTCAGTAATGGTCATTAGCATATCAGCAGTAGACCTAGTGAAACAGAAACCTGCTTATATTATACTGTGTGTTTATATATATTTATATATTCTTCATTTGTAAACAAGTTATTACATAACCTAGGTTTCTACCACGTGGTGTCTTATAGTTCTACAATATAATTATATTGAACACATTTTAATACAAATGTGCACTGGTTTAATTTTATTATGACCAAAAACTAAGTAATTAAACAATCAAGATATATATATGTATATTGTTAAATATAACAGTTAATGTCTATTATGTTTAATCATGAGCTATTCTAAACATCATCTTTTGGCTTTAATTTCAGGTGAAAATAAAGACAAAATGTGTCCAACATTTGGATATTTTTTCATTATGATGGTTCTAAGCTTTCAGCTCACATGAGCCAATTTCAGAGAGGTTACAAAAACATTAACATGAAGACATCCACCATCAAAGATGATATTATCTTGTGTTGACATAAAACATTGCTAGGCAACAATAACAGTCACTGCATAGCAATTTTTGTCTTTAATTTCACTTGAAATTAAAGCAAAAATACTGTTTAGAATGGCTCATGATTAAACATAATAGACATTCTTTGTTATATTTAACAACATATGTCTATAAAATTATCTGCAGCCTCAATACACTAAATATAAGTAGTTTTCAGTCATCAGACATATTCTCAGTTGTATTAAAAAGCAATCAATACATTTATATTATAGAGCTTTTGAATATATTTTTGGAAATGAATTATTTCTGCAACCTAAGTTTCAACCTTTTGGTATCTTCAGATGATTTATAATAACTGATTTTTTAATATTTTCAAACATGCAAGGGATTTTTATTAACATACAACTGGAATTTTTAAACAATTGAAAATTTTTTAAATTACATACGCGTTACTTAAGGATCTTTAAACACTTTCATCTTGCATGAACCTAATACAGATGTGATTACATCTGGACATTATTTCTCATCTTTCATTCAGTAATTTTTTTTTTGTTCTGGAAACAATATAAAGACCAAGAACAAACATTAGCCATTATATTGTTTCCAGAGCAATAAAACTTTAAAACGCTTTCATCCATGTTTGTATGATCATAATATGTATTTGTAGGTGTGATTACATCTGGACATTACTTCTCATCTTTCATTCAGTAATTTTTTTTGTTCTGGAAACAGCATAATGGCTAACTTTTCTTCTTGGCACAATCTGCAGATATTATGACCACTGTATCGTATTTTTTTTTGTTTTTTTTTTACTGTACTCTATATTATATCAGAGTCTTTACACATTTTCACACAAGGCCAGCCAGTTTAATACAATATGTAGTTTGAATGCTTTGGACTTGATTTCAAAGTTTACTTATTCTTATATTAAAAGAAAGAAAGAAATTTGTACATATAGAAGTTTTATGCCATAGATATTTTAGTATGACTCCTGTGAGTATGTGGTAGTGTGATATGTGTTAGATTGAATGCTGATGGATAAGTTCTTGTGGTGACTGAGTAATTGTAACGGTTGAATGGTTCATAATTCTCATTAGAAAGATTCATCCCACTTCCCTTTTGGCCTTGTAGCAAGATTTTTATTTTCATGCCAACCCCAATCAAGATTGGAACCAACAATTCTTTTTTTTTTCTTTTTTTTGCTTTTGGCACAACACAAGGAATCTTTCATGCTCATAATCCTTAATAATTGCTGGATTCTGAAAAAGCTAAGACTTTCTAAAGTTCTGTAAATTTTTCAAATTCCATCAAAATGACTAGATTTTCTACAAACTTGACTATAAAATTTTGAATATTAAAGAAATCTTTAAACTTTTGATGAAATAAGAAATGCTGAAGTGGTGCCAAGTCTTGTTTATTTTTTTAATCATATCACCCCAAGCAAGGCGATAATGCCACTGATGTGCAGGGGGTTATGTAAGAGTAAAAAGACTAGAAGAGAGAAAGCCGGAAACCACATCCTAAACAGGGAACAAGGGATGAGTCTCCACACCTGTTCAATAAACAGGGGTGGAGTGTGAACCAGGCAATAGTTTAGACTAACTACTCCAATTGAAAAAAAAAAAAAAGAAAAGAAAAGTGAAAAGATTGGAAAAGAGAAAGCCAGAAACCACATCCTAAACAGGGAACAAGGGATGAGCCTCTACACCTGTTCAATAGACGGGAGTGGAGTGTGAACCGGGCAATAGTTTTGACGATCTAATCAAATTAAAAAAAAAGAAAAGTGAAAAAATTGGAAAAGAGAAAACCGGAAACCACATCCTAAACAGGGAACAAGGGATGAGCCTCTACACCTGTTCAATAGACGGGAGTGGAGTGTGAACCGGGCAATAGTTTTGACGATCTAATCAAATTAAAAAAAAAAGAAAAGTGAAAAAATTGGAAAAGAGAAAACCGGAAACCACATCCTAAACAGGGAACAAGGGATGAGCCTCTACACCTGTTCAATAGACGGGAGTGGAGTGTGAACCGGGCAATAGTTTTGACGATCTAATCAAATTAAAAAAAAAAGAAAAGTGAAAAAATTGGAAAAGAGAAAACCAGAAACCACATCCTAAACAGGGAACAAGGGATGAGCCTCTACACCTGTTCAATAGACGTGGGTGGAGTGTGAACCGGGCAATAGTTTTGACGATCTAATCAAATTAAAAAAAAAAAGAAAAGTGAAAAAATTGGAAAAGAGAAAACCAGAAACCACATCCTAAACAGGGAACAAGGGATGAGCCTCTACACCTGTTCAATAGACGTGGGTGGAGTGTGAACCGGGCAATAGTTTTGACGATCTAATCAAATTAAAAAAAAAAGAAAAGTGAAAAAATTGGAAAAGAGAAAACCAGAAACCACATCCTAAACAGGGAACAAGGGATGAGCCTCTACACCTGTTCAATAGACGGGAGTGGAGTGTGAACCGGGCAATAGTTTTGACGATCTAATCAAATTAAAAAAAAAAAGAAAAGTGAAAAAATTGGAAAAGAGAAAACTGGAAACCACATCCTAAACAGGGAACAAGGGATGAGCCTCTACACCTGTTCAATAGATGTGGGTGAAGTGTGAACTGGGTGATAGTTTAGACTATCTATTCCAATTGGGAAAAAAAAAAGAAAAAAAAAAAAGGATTTCGATCCCCCATATTATTTTATGATTTTAGTTGATAAAGCAATGTGCAGACAGTTGGTCGTATCTTGTAAATAGCCTTTTTATTTTTTCAATTGTAATCATTACAATGAAGATCATTACAATGATTCAGCAATATTGAGAAAAATACAAAAAATTATTCATGCAGAAAATATAAATCAATGCAGTTGCAAAATTATTAATACTAGCAGTTGCCATGGAATTTTCACAATTCTCTCATTTGATTTTTCTAATGAATCAGATTTTTCATTTAATGACTGAATAAGCTCCTTACAGTTACGCAAATATAAAATATCAAAAAAAATTTACATTAATGCGTTGTTAAATATTTGACTAACAACTTTAACAAAATATTATAATAGCAATTACAAATATATATGCTGGTCATTATTTAAAGAATTCAAAATTCATAAGCTTTTCAATTTCACTGAAGGAAATGTATTATGAAGAAATATGTTATTGCCTCTAGTATCTTCCCTTTGTTTCATTCTTCTCATTATTACATTTCACCCCGAGCAAGGTGGAAACGCCACTGATGTTCAGGGGGTTACATAAATGTAAAAAGATTAATTAGAAAAGAGTGAGGAGTACAAACTAGTTAGAAAGGAACAATAGAAAGCAGGTGCGATGACAGATACATAGGTGGAGAGAAAGGGAAGGTTATACAGGGGTGGGGAGAGAGCTAGAGTCCAGTGGTTAGTAGATGAGTATTGACATTGCATTTAAATTTCTGGAGGTTGTAGCCGTCAGGAAAGCAAGAATATAGGAGCGAGTTCCACAGGCGGGAAGTGCGAGAGAAGAAGCTGCAGGAGTAGAATTGTCGTCTGCATTTGGCTAACCTGACTGTGAATGGGTGGGACTCAGTTGCCAGTCTGGTTGCACGAGTAAACACCTGTTGAGGAGGCATCAGTGACTTAAGCTTGTCCGAGCAGAAGCCATGAAAGTATTTATAGAACAGACAAAGGGAGGCCAGATTTCGACGATGGGGAAGTGGCTGCAGTCGAGTCGCCAGATCAGTACCTATCACATTACAGACTCTCCTTTGGAGCTTGTCAAGAACACTGAGGAGAACGGCAGGGGCACCTGACCATAAATGGCAGCAGTACTCCATGCACGGATGGATATGGTTTCTTTTCTTCACCAAAATCAAACAGTGTATTCATTTTTCATTCTCTTTCTTTCTCTTTTCTCTTTACTTTCTTAAAACTGAACAACATCTTTTATGTAACTTTTTATACTGTCCTTCATTGCAATCATAATGGAATGGTGCATTATTTATCTGAAATAATGGCAGGTTGTATTGCATATGCTAACAGAGGAATGAGTAGAGTTATAGCATGATTGAAGTTTGATTTTTCCCTTAACTCAGTCTGGAACTGCCTGTAGGTTACCTAGATTGATGTAAACCAAACAATTGGAGTAGATAGACTGAACTATCGCCCGGTTCACACTCCACCCACATCTATTGAACAGGTGTAGAGGCTCATCCCTTGTTTCCTGTTTAGAACGTGGTTTCCGGCTTTCTCTTCCAATCTATTTACTCTTACGTAACCCCCTGCACAGCAGTGGCCTTACCGCCTTGTTCGGGGTGATATGATTCAAAAAAAAAAAAAAAAAAAAAAATTGGGATAACAACAACAAAGATGAGGACCATAGTATGAATGTAAATAGTGTAAATAACTCTTCATCAAAGTCATTCATTAATAACAACAGCAATGATGAGGACAATTGTCTGAATGTAAATAGCATAAATAATGATAACTCATTGGAGTAGATAGACTAAACTTTTGCCCGGTTCACACTCCACCCACGTCTATTGAACAGGTGAAGAGGCTCATCCCTTGTTCCCTGTTTAGGATGTGGTCTCTGGCTTTCTATTTTCCAATCTTTTCACTCCTACATAGCCCCCTGCGCTTCAGTGGTGTTACTGCCTTGCTCGGGGTGATATGATTAAAAAAAAAAAAGAAAAAACTCTTCATCCCAGTCATTCATTGATAACAACAACAAAGATGAGGACAATTGTTCGTATGTAAATAGTGTAAATAATAACTATTTTATCCATGAAATTGAGTCTGAAATCTGCATTTTTTTTTTTGTTTTTAAATCAGATTCATTCCAAACAAAGCAGTAAAGCCACTGGAAGAGATTTTCACAAGTGAGACATGCAAGAAAATAAAGTCATGCTTACAACGAGCTAATTCAACTGCAAATTAACAAGATCTTGTTGCCAATCTCATACTGCCCTTAAATTCATTAAGTTGTAATATTTGTACTTAGTATGTTTTGGATAATAATTAAGAGATACAAATATTAACCTGTTAAAACAATCTTTATTTAACTTTGACTACATTCTTGTGTGAGTCCCTTGCGGCTGTGTGCTGGCGGGAGTAGCACATGTGGCTGGGGTGAAATCTTTTGAGGAACTAAAAAAAAGCTGAACTGCTACTATTTGTTGGTCAGTAGGGATGGTCCAGAGAGAGAGAGAGAAAAAGAGAGGGAGTGAGAGATGAAGGGATTTCTGGGATAGTAGATCCTGACCTAGGTGGAAGCACCTGGAGAAGAGGAGTGAGAAGAAGACAAAGTTAATATGTTTAGATAGTATTATTTCTGACATCTAGTAAGGGGGTACTACAAAGTCTAGGTACCATAGTAAAGAGCTTATTCTGTTTATAGAAAAAGCACAGGGTGGTAACTTTATGGCAGTGGAAATGTGACTGAAGACAGGACATGAGGTCAGGGCCTTAACAAGAAAACATATGGAATTCTAATTTTTGTAATTTTCTTATGTCATGAACGAACTGTATTTTCTTTTACTTCTTAGAGGCAGTGAATGCCACTGAGGGCAGTATGTAAGTGACTAAGCCTAAATATAACATTTTAGGAAAATGGTCTAAGTGTTTCTAAAAGTTCAGTATTTTGCACAGTATGGTGAAATAAAATCCAAGCCCTTAATTACCATGGGAGAAAAAAAAAACTTGTTTTAAATTAGATTGGTTCTTTGATTCTGATTTTGACAAACAAATCACTATTGAATATAAATTGATTTGCTTTAGGAAGCACTTTTATGGACACAATGAACTTGGGCTTTTCTTGAAGAATTTCCAGATTTTGCTGGCAGCTTGTTATTTAAAATACAGAATCACATCAGTGCAGGATAGTTACTGAATAATAAAATGTAAAGTTCAGTGTACACATTGTGAACATTAAATTCCCAACAGTGCCAAATATAACCTAGAAAGTTATAAATGATAGAAATTGTTAAGAGCTTTTATTTAAGGAGCTGAAAATGGGTTCTATATTTGATTTCCTCTTTTTGTGCCAAGATTGATTCTAACAGTCATACTTATACTTTTCATGGTCTTGTGCTTCTGCTATACATCTAGATATTTTTGACAAAATCCAAAGAACAATTTGCATTATTATCAGTCCTTACCTGATGTTGTATCACTAAGGTGGCAGTACGATACTTGATGATGTGTGCTGAAGTATCTACAGCACAATAACTGGACTAATGAAAATTAAGTACAAATGATACAAACACAAGACAGAATAACTGTAAGTAGAAAGATAGGAGAGGTTAAGTTGTTAGAATTGTAGAGAATACAGTTCAATAATAATCATCAATGACACTGACTACAATTAATCTTTATTTAAATAACTATTTTGGAACACAGACCATTTCATCTTTAAGAGTGCTAGAATAGTATCAGCTGCTCTACAACACCTAGTATCTCAGATTTCAATTTTTCTACCACTCTAACTTGGCTTTTGTGTGCCTTTTCTGAAAATATTTCCATGGTAATTCTTCTTTGCAACCTAGAATTCACAACTTTTAATTCAGTACCAGATTGGCAGCTGGGACACATTATCTTACTTTAAGTCATATTTTAATGATTTAATTTATTTTATATTAGATAACAGTAATTATGATAGTTTTCCTGGTTTTGTGCCCTTGTTACATATCTAAATTCTTTATAAAATCCTAAGAATTTACCTGCAATATTATTAGTTCTGACCTGGCATTGTGGCTTTAATCAATTTCTTACTAGTGTCACATATGTTAATTTTTCAGATAAGCTTTCCTCTTTAGTCGTGAATAATATAATGTAAAGTTCAATGTACACACTAGATTTTTAATAGTGCTAAATATAACTTCATTATAAATTATAGAAATTGTCGTGTTAAGAGCACTTATTTAATAAGCTGAAAATGGGTTCTGTATTTGGCTATTTCTTTTCATGTCAAAACTTATTTTAACAGTCATAGTTTTCATAGTCTTGTGCTTCTGCTATATATCAAGTGATTCTTGACAAAATCCGAAGAACCTGCAATAATGTAAGTCTTGATCAATGTGTGACAAATTTGATGGGCTAGAGTAGATGTATGGCAGAACAGCACTTAGAAGAAATAGCAGAAAGACCAAATTTATTAAAAGCTGCAAGGAACAAGAAAATGTAGAGGATCAAATTCACCTACAGTACTGTGCGAAAGTATTAGGACAAAGCAAAGGCTATTATACTAAATATTAAATTTTATTTATGCTCTGCCAATGTCTCATAAATAATGGACTATTCTGTCTTGATTGTGAGGAAAGACGGAAAAGACATACGAGAGGCACAGTTTTGTTTCAGTATGAAGAAAATTTGGTTTGGCTGATATTTAGTGGCTTATCAACACCCCTATGGGTTATTTAAAGCCAAAAATCTAAATATTTTTAACACAATTTTTAAATAATCTAAATACTACCTCATCTCAGAAGTATAGACAAATACTGAAGGATTGATACGGACCCGATAAACTAAAAATATGGAGACAAATAGAAAATCCTCCTGAAGCTGGCAAGTGTTACCACCCTGGGTTAGTGTAAACCTAGGAACAACAGCAATGAAGAAGTAAAGAAAGAAAGAAAAGATTAATACTCTCATATGTTTAACATCTGCTTCAATGAAATAGAAAAACCTATCAATTTCAAATCTTTTCATTAGTTCTTTATTTAAAGACCTGCGTTCATATTTATGATTGTTATTGCAATATTTTGTTAAAGTTGTTAAAATCAAATATTTAACAATGCAATGGGGGAATTTCCACAGATATTTTATTGTCATAAATTTTGCAAGGAATTTATTCAATTATTTGCTTACGAATTAAGTTTTATCAGAAAATTAAAATAGCAAAACTGAAATTTTCTTAGATTCTCTATAAATATTTTCATGGCTTCTGCTCCAACGAACTTAAGTCACTGGTGCCTCTGCAACAGGTGTTTACTTGTGCAACCAGATTGGCAACTGGGTCCCACCCATTCACAGTTAGATTAACCAAATGCAGACGACAATTCTACTCCTGCAGCTTCTTCTCTCGCACTTCCTGTCTGTGGAACTCGCTTCCATATTCTTGCTTTCCTGACAGCTACAACCTCCAGGAATTTAAATACAATGTCAATACTCACCTATTAACCACTTGACTCAAGTTCTTTCACCACCCTGTATATACTTTCCTTTCTCTCCACCTTTGCAACTGTCATCACACCTGCATTCCCATCTTACTCTTGCTCCTTTCCAACTGGTTCGTCCTCCTCTTCACTCTCTTCTACTTAATCTTTTTACTCTTATGTAGCCACCTGCACATCAGTGGCATTACCGCCTTGCTCGGGATGATACAATTACAAAAAAAAAATATGCCTCATAAAAGATAAAATATTTCTTGTCCTAATACTTTTGGACTGTACTGTATGTTCTGATGGGAAATGGCCCTTAAAAATGAGACTGACAGCATACATTGAAAAGAAACTACAGGAATTCCTACAGAAGTTAGTAAAGTTAAGAGAAAACAAAGTAACCCAAAATATATGCTTCTCTTCTAGATCTCTTCCTTACTTCTCTCCCTGATTCCTGCTTTGTCATGCTGTTATGCTCTCTTGGCAACTCTCATCGTGCAGTAGTGTCTGTTAACATTTCTTTCTACTCCTTTGACAAGCAGAATATCAAAAAGCGAACTGGGACTCTTTTGGTGATGTCCCTTGGAATAAAGCTTTTAGTTTCACTTGTTCAAGACTGCACCTCTGAGGTCACCTTCTGAGTGAAAGCCAACAGTGTTGTGTGCATCCCAGCAGGGAAGTTCTGACTTAAACCTTGTTTATCTCCTTTGTTTCCTCTTGCTTGTTCAGCTGCTATTGCCCACAGAAATCACTTTTTCTGACTTTACTGAAACAACATGTCTGATCAAAATAGGTCCCTCTTTTTCTGCTCAAAATGAATGCAAGCATGCCATAAATGATTTTAAGATTTTGTTTATTGATAAACTACAGACACAGAATGTACATATGACATTAGCCTGAGGGCTCTACAGAAGCTTCAGACTATAAAACTGGCCAAGAGGAACCAACAAAATGCTAGAGCAAATAAAATGTAAGTCATGAAAATTCAAGTCTTTTGTCAGTAAGACCCCCAATTTAGGCAACTAGATTCTAGATAAATTTTAATTACATGAAATTTAAAAAATAAATAAAGGGTCCACAGAAGAACTCCAAGTCAATAAACTGCTTACTACAGTAATTTGCATGTGTTTTATCTGCACTCTTTTTCATCAGACATAGTGACATGCAAGAAACAATAGTAGCCAACCATATTATATATATATATATATATAGTATTACAGTAAGTTTGTCACTTAGCTGTCTGATGTTACCTTCATTGACAGATAACTTGAGGTTTTGCATCTCATTGGACATGGATGATAAAATTAAGATGAAAGCAAGACTAGTAAAAAATTATTCATATTTACAAAGCCTAATCTAAGCAAATCTGCTAACTTCAGTCTATTACATCACCTTTGACTTGAATGACAAAATTAAGATGAAAGAAAGACTAGTAAAATGTTTAATAATATTGACAAAGCTTAATCTATGCAAATTTGGTAACTTCAGACAATTACACCTCCTCAAACTAGGTTATCAGAAGATTACAGAAAGACAGGTAAAAAAACAAATATTGAAAAAATCTGATCAAAGCTAACACAATAACTTCAGGCTATTACATTTCCTCTGATTTTCTATGATCATTTCACCCCAAGCAAGACAGTACTGCCACTGGTGCGCAGGGGCTTACATAAGAGAAGAGTGATGAGAAAAAGGAACAAGTTACAGGGAGTCAGAGAATGGGTAAGAGATGATGAGAACATTTGCATGAAGAGAGCTGCATGAGAGTAGAATGAAAAGGGAAAAAACAATATATAAGTGCTGTTAGGGAAAAGATGTGAGTCAAGGAGATAAGAGATGGCAATTGATGGCATTTAAATTGTTGGAGATTCTGTCAGGGAAGCAAGTAAATGGAAGGGAATTCCACAGATGGGAAATGGGAGAAATGAAACTACTAGAGCAGAAGTTGCAGTCACATTTGATTGCTTTCACTGTAAAAGGGTGGGACCTACTTGCTAGTCTAGTAGCTCAAGTAAATTCATGCAGAGGGGGTAGCAGAAAGCTAAGCTCATCAGAGCAGAAGCCATGAAAATATTTGGATGACAAAAGATGAAAGAAAGACAAAAAATTGATAAAGCCTAATCTAAGCAATTGTGATAACTTCAGACTATTACATCTCTTTAGCCTTGAATGACAAAATTAAGATGAAAGAAAAAATACTGTCAAAGCCTAATTTAAACAAAGCTGATCACTTCAGATTATGTCTTCTCAGTCATGGTTGACACAATTCAAATGGAAGAAAAACTAGTAAAAAATTAATAATGTTGACAAAAGTGAATCAAAGCAAATTTGATGACTTCAAACTAATATATCTCCTCTGATTTGAAGAAGAAAAATTAAGACGAAAGAAAGACAAGTGAAAAAATATATAATATTGACAATGTCTAATCAAAGCAAATCTGATGAATTCAGGCTATTATATCTACTTGGTCATGGATGTCAAAATTAAGATGAAAGGAAGACTAGTAAATAATTGATCATAATGGCACAGCATAATCACCAAAAATCTGATAACTACTTTTTTATATCTTCTTTCACTTGGATGAATATTAATATTAATGAATATTAATGAATATTAATAATAATGGCACAGCATAATCACCAAAAATCTGATAACTTTACTTTTTTATATCTTCTTTCACTTGGATGAATATTAATAATAATGAATATTAATATTAATGAATATTAATGAATATTAATAATAATGGCACAGCATAATCACCAAAAATCTGATAACTTTACTTTTTTATATCTTCTTTCACTTGGATGAATATTAATATTAATGAATATTAATAATAATGGCACAGCATAATCACCAAAAATCTGATAACTTTACTTTTTTATATCTTCTTTCACTTGGATGAATATTAATAATAATGAATATTAATATTAATGAATATTAATGAATATTAATAATAATGGCACAGCATAATCACCAAAAATCTGATAACTTTACTTTTTTATATCTTCTTTCACTTGGATGAATATTAATAATAATGAATATTAATATTAATGAATATTAATAATAATGGCACAGCATAATCACCAAAAATCTGATAACTTTACTTTTTTATATCTTCTTTCACTTGGATGAATATTAATAATAATGAATATTAATGAATATTAATAATAATGGCACAGCATAATCACCAAAAATCTGATAACTTTACTTTTTTATATCTTCTTTCACTTGGATGACACAATTAAGATCAAAGAAAATCATACCTTGACTTAATTTTGTCTTCCACACACTGCTTTGATAACATTAATTATGTAATTATTATAATGTCTACTTTATGGAATTTGCATCTTGTCATACTACTTTTCCTAATAACTAGAAGTATAGCCTGGCGTTGCTTGGGTGTAATGAAAGCTTTAAAACTAATCCATGGTCCTGGAGCTCAGACTCTTTGGACAGTTGCACGAAAGACTAAAAAGCAATAGTTGTTTCCAGTTAAATCGAAACCGTAAACTGAAAGAAAAATGAATGGATGTAAGTCAAATTTTCATTTCCCGGTATTGATATCAAATAAGTTTTTTTCATCGTAAACTGAATTTTGAAGGCTAATAAGTCTTCTGAGTAAATGGCTTCATGGCTGAGACTAAAAACTACAATTATACCTACTTAGAGCCAAACCCAAAGCAAAAACTAAAATAAAAGTGCTGAAAAAAATACAGACATACTGGCAGATAAACCAATATACACACAAACATCTTGCCTTTTATATATATATATTCTCGATTTTTTGCCCTATTGTAAGAACTGCAACCTTGAAACTTCTGAATATCATTTCTTATGTCTTTGTCTATGAGTGTATCAAATTTGATTAAAATCAGACCATTCCTTCTATAATCCGATTTTTTCGATTATCGATATCAGGGGTACTTCAACACAAAACCTAGCTAAGAACACTCGCAGATGCTTATAGTACAACTGTGTAAATTTTCAAGAAAATCGGTTCAACCGTTTTGGAGTCTATAGGTAATGGACACACACACACACACACACACAGAGACAAAGTTCCATTTATAAATAAGTTTAGATATTTATTTTTTTATTTTTACAATTATGAATCAAATAACAATGGCATGGCATTAAATGTTGAATAAGAAAGATTAGCTTTCATCATGTAATTACTAAGTTACTGTCACAGACAAATGCATGGATAAGGAATCCTTCATATTATTATAAAGACAGTTGTGTATTTATTTGAGTGTGAATATAAATATATACATATATGGCTAGGACCCCTAATAGCTTAAAAGACAGATGTAATCTATATTTAACAGAAAAAAATTAAAATTTTGAAATTTCAATATCAGAATGTACTTCTGAATAAACGTAGAGATATCAATAGTATGTGTCATCATAGAAATAAATATAAATTGCAGTAATTTTCTTATTCTTCCATTTATCAGAATAATTTTTTTTGAATTTGGCTAAGCAGTTACCTGGATTTGTGTTGTGGTGCAGTGGACATTTACTCGGAACAACAAATCAGAGTGCCAAGTTCAAATTCAAGTCGAATTCTTTGAATTCACTTATGCACAAATACCCTTGGGAAAGGTATTAATCTGTCTCTTCCCTCCAGTTATGGGTTAAAGGACAGATTGGGTTCTATAGCCTTGACTGGCAACCAGTCTACCACAGAAAGCAATGGCAACCTACTGTGGGATAATCTCCTGCCCAGTCAGTCATGTCTCTTTTGAGACATGATCATCCAAGCATGTATCACGTATGGTCCTCAACTGAGTTACCTTTTTCCCACTACGTACCACTACTAATCCAATGGTCAAGCCACATACCTCCCACTACCATAAAAGAAATTACTACTAAGATTCCGCCAGCTTAACCCTGTAATGGCTAATATTCCCCCACCCCTTTCTTTACTAGACGAAAGCTTTGGCATTAGAATTTTAAACGGGGTTGACAATGCAAGTATTAAGCTGAAATGCTGAAAATGACTATTTCCCCTCTAAATTTTATCTGAATTTACAAATAAATAAATATATATGAGCACTCACACATTTTCTTCCTGTCATGTTCATAGAGAGAAAGAGATACAATAGTGAGGTAATTTTAGCTCAGTTCATTCTCTTTATGACCAGTTCTGAAAGTTCTTTATGTGTTTATCCTTTTACAGTGCCTTATTATTTTATTCTTTTGCAATAATTCTGTTGTTGAGTAGTAATGAATATATTTATATCCTTTCTATTATAATAAAGACTGGTGAGATTAAATAAATTGCAAACACTATGTTTGCTTATTTTTAATAAAATCTGTTCATACCCACAGATAGTCTTTCATGTATTACAATCAAAAGATGTCAGAAATGAGCTGTAACATCTTTTGATTGTAATACATGAAAGATTATCCGTGAGTATGAACAGATTTTATTAAAAATAAGCAAACATAGTGTTTGCAATTTATTTAATCTGACATGGTTAAGAGAAAATTTGCTGCCTAAATACACAAATAAATATATATATATATATATATATATATATATATATATATTCCCTCCTGTCACACTGAGGAAAAACTTCATAAATCTCTCAAATATTTTGCTGTCATTTTTCATAGCTTGGGTACACTTATATGTATTTTATTCTTGATAGAGGTTTATGCTTTTTTTATCACAATTTATACCTCTTACTTAATGCTTGTCAAATAAAAACTGAAGAGTTTTGATGAAAAGCAACAAAAATAAAGAATTACTATTGTAAAATATAAACAACCAGATGCTTAATTTGTGTTTCTGGTTCCCTTAAATCTTTTTCTTCTCTTTCACTTCCAATGACTCCTTACATCTTGCTAGGATTGTCACCTTGCCTTCGGTAGTGCCTCTTATTTTGAAACTCCCTACCTTAAGTGGCTCTCGGGCCTTGTACAGCTTTAATTCTGTACTCCTTGTGTGTGCATCTGAACTCTGGAATTTTATTCACTATTTCATTTTTTTTTCTCTTCTCCACCAATAGAAGTAGATATGTTTGTCTATCATCTGGTTCATACTCCCACTGGGATTTTTTAACTGAAGCAGAGAATTATCTCTTGTTTCCTTTTAAGGATAGGGTTTCCAGTTCCTTCTAAAGTCTGCTGCAGAACACTTGTTCTCTCCTCTGCTAAGTCCACACATTATTAGTAAATACTTTTCTATTTTTTCTTTGTGATTTCTAAAATGTTAAATGATTGAAAACTCTTACAGATCAATGTTTTCCAAACTACACATTTGCATATTTATTTATTTTAGTTGTGACAGTAAAAGATTTTAAATCTGAATTTTAATTTTTTTCCATTTTTCAGAGCTGACAAGACCACAATTAGAAATTGAAAACAAAGAAACAGCACTCAGAGAATTGTGTCAGCCTCCTTGGGTTCAGCAAATATTGATTGTAGAAGGATAACACAAATTTAAGATGGCTGATGATCAACTTAAATTTCTGCAGGTCAAAAAAATAAATAAATAAATAAAAATTAATGTTACTTTTTTTTTTTTGTTTTAAGGTAATATTTTTCATCTTAAAATAAGATGCATTTGTTCTCAAGTTCAGGAGAAAAAAAATGACAAAGAATGAATAAATAAAATGCAAAAAAATAACTAAAAATAAGAAACATGTCCTCTGAACTCTGATAAAAGATCAAAACAAAGCAAAGAGACTAACAGGAAATAGAAAGTACACTGGGAATATTGCCAAAGAAGCCAATAAAAGCTATTCACATGAGAAATAAGAGATGGATTGCTCCAAGCTCAGTATTTGACAGAGCCTACAGGGAGTTTCTTGAATCTTCTTATATGAACAAACTTTGTAATGAAACAGACATCTTTCAATCAGTCAATTCAGTTTGCTATCTTATAAACAATTACTGCACACATGGAAGATCTGAACTCATCACTTGAGGTGACTCTAACTTATCAATCATTTCAGTCGGCTGTAATAACCAATTCCCTAACATCAGGAATGATTACTTCAATTTCTTTGATCGTATTATTGTTTCTGCCAATGATGTCTCATGTGAGATTCACAAGACAATTATTTCTTTATTGAGCTGAGATTTAATTCTTTGAACCATGTTTAGAAATATCTTATTCAAAAGTACTTTTTCATTCAATAAAAATTTA
Source organism: Ascarosepion bandense (assembly GCA_037127315.1). Classification (NCBI taxonomy): domain Eukaryota; kingdom Metazoa; phylum Mollusca; class Cephalopoda; order Sepiida; family Sepiidae; genus Ascarosepion; species Ascarosepion bandense. The sequence goes on along the minus strand of JBBBDQ010029704.1, from coordinate 533,217 downwards.
AAGTTACATCTGGGCTGAAACTTCCCAATTCTTACTTTTCCAGTTTCAGTCGGGTTTTAATGTGTTTGTGCAACCTTGTGGGTGATGAACTGTGTTCCAACTTACAACTCCTTTCCCACAAATGAAACACTGCTGGCCTCTTGATACTTTATCACCATTTTACTTTACACTCTTCCTTGGTCTTTTGAACAGGAGTTGAGGTTTATCCGTTGCTTCCTGTTTAAATTGGTTTTCCAGTTTTGAAATCTTTTTTCATTGTCTTTCAGTCCCAATTACTCGCTTGTTTTAGTAGCATAACCACCTTGTTTGAAGTGAATCCATTAAAAATCCCTTTTGCCAAGCTCTTTATATAAGTTATTTACTGCTTTTCTCTGATTCTCTTGCTTTCAATATGTCCTGTGAGTGTCAAATTCTTTCAACCTGCTTTCCTCATTTGTCTTTGAAATTTCAACTGTCTCTGTCTTATACTAAGCAAGAGTGTTCCTTTGTTTCCATATACCCTAAAACACAGAAACAGGAACAATCTACCCCAATTTTCTATTTTCCCTTAAACATGAAACAAGAACAATCTACTCCAGTGATCGAAATAAAGGGTGTGGTTCAAAATTTCAGTCCCCTGAAGAACGTTGGAGTGTAAAATCACCGAAATGTCATGAATATGACAATAAAGATGAGGACTGCAGTCTGAACAATTTTTGTTTTTTTGGTTCGAGGTTTAACAACCTATCAATCATTATGGGATCATTTAAGATTATAACCTATGATTTTGGGTAAGGTTATTTTATTTTTACATCATTTTTCTTTTTGAGTATCAAGATTCATTGGGATTTGTTTTTTTAAGAGCAGGGTCCCCAATTCCTACCCTTGTTATTTAACCCATAACTGGAGGGAAGGGATGGATTAATACCTTTCCCAAGGGTACCAGTGCTTAAGTGAATGCAGGGTATTCAACTGGAATTCAAACTCGGCTCACCGATTTCTTTTTCTGAGCTGATATCCACTGTATCACAACGCACATCCACCACTATATGCTTACAGCACCTGGTATTCCCAAGCGGTCACCCATCCAAGTACTGACCAGGCTCAATGTTGTTTAACTTCGGTGATTGAGCGAGAACCAGTGTATTCAATGTGATAGGCCATAAGCTCAGTCTGAACAAAGTTCCCCATCGTCGAAATGTAGCCTCCCTTTGTCTGTTCTATAAATACTTTCATGGCTTCTGCTCAGATGAACTTAAGTCACTGATGCCTCCTCAACAGGTGTTTACTCATGCAACCAGACTGGCAACTGGGTCCCACCCATTCACAGTCAGGTTATATTTTTTGGTTAGCATTATCTGTTGATATGAGGTTTGGTTTAAGTTTAACAACCCATCAACCATTTTGGTCATTTAAGGGTCAGTCTTTGAATATTGGGATCACTTCTTTTTTTTTTTTTTAATATGGTTCAATTGTCTTAAATTCAAAAAAGTTTTGTTGGTAATATATTTTTCATTCAAAAATGTTTTGTTGGTAAATACCTTCAGAGCATCTTGACCCTGGTTTGGGGTTAACTATTTACCCATAGCTGGAATCCTAGCAGGTGCTACCACTCCAGGTCAGGGTGGACCTGGGAACAACAGCAATTAAGAGGTGGTTCCATACTCCTCACAACCTCCTAATCAGAGGCCTTGCTGTCGGATGCAATTTACAGTTAAGTGCCATACGTGATACACGCTTTGGGTGATCATGTCTCGAAAGAGACATGACTGACTGTGCAGAAGATTATCCCGCAGTAGGTTGCCATTGCTTTCTGCGGTAGACTGGTTGCCGACCAAGGCTATAGAATCCAATCTGTCCTGTTATTTAACCCATAACTGGAAGGAATAGACGGATCGTTGATATGAAGTAGAAAGATTACATTAAATGAATTGCCAGGTCTGCCATTAATAAAGTTGGTTCAGTGTTGTGCTAGACAATTTTTCTTTCTAAAATCTATTTTAATTATTTATAAATCTATCATTCAAACATGTTTTGAATATTGCTGGTATATATGATCTGGTGCTCTTGCTATACATTTAGAGGTTCTTGATAAAACTCAAAAAAGAATCTGCAATGTTATGGATCCTGACTTGGTATCCCAGCTTCAGTCATTTTCTCACCACTGTAATGTAGCTTCCCTTTGTTTAATCTATAAATACTTTCTTGGTCATTAGTCTGATGAATTTTTGACTTTTGTACCTAGACTTTATAAATTTAAGCACAGTATTAGATTGCATTCACTTACGTGCAAATACCCTTGAGAAAGGTATTAATCCGTCTATTCCTTCCAGTTATGGGTTAAATAACAGGACAGATTGGATTCTATAGCCTTGGTCGGCAACCAGTCTACCGCAGAAAGCAATGGCAACCTACTGCGGGATAATCTTCTGCCCAGTCAGTCATGTCTCTTTCGAGATATGATCACCTAAAGCGTGTATCACGTATGGCACTTAACTGACTGATTAGATTGGTGGTAAGGTCTCATCATTTTACAGTCGAAATGGTGAGAACTTGAAATTCTATGTTAATAAATTCTTCTTTTGCACCTCTCATATGTAGAACTACCTTCTGGCTTCTTGCTTCCCAGTCAAATTTGACCATCAGAAATTTAAATGCAACTTTCTGTCTACTTAATTCTTAGTCTATTCTTTCTCCTTAATAGCTTTTTTTCACTAATACTCTCCAACATTCAGTATCAAAACGAACAATTGAACATCACATATTCAAAACCACTAACTGAGCCCAAAACAACTCAGCATCTGAAAGATATAACTTTATGGTGAATACAAAATAAAAATAACTTTTTTCTTTTTTACTATTTTTAAATTTGAGAGCCTGTGCAAAAATTTGTTTTGATCACTAGAAAAAGAGATTTTTTTTTTTAATCATATCACCCCAAGCAAGGCAGTAATGCCACTGATGTGCAGGGGGCTACGTAAGAGTGAAAAGATTGGAAAAGAGAAAACTGGAAACCACATCCTAAACAGGAAACAAGGGATGAGCCTCTTCACCTGTTCAATAGATGTGGGTGGAGTGTGAACCGGGCGATAGTTTAGTCTATCTACTCCAATTGAAAAAAAAAAAAAAAAAAAAAAAAAAGAAAAGAAAAGAGTGAAAAGATTGGAAAAGAGAAAGCTGGAAACCACATCCTAAACAGCAAACAAGGGATGAGCCTCTTCACCTGTCCAATAGACGTGGGTGGAGTGTGAACCGGGCGATAGTTTAGTCTATAGGGCTGAAAAAAAAGACCAAGGCAAAGTTTAAACTGTACAGTTTGGACAAATAAATCTGTCATTTACTGTATATAAATAAACTTTGTAATAGTTTTTACCAGTTGTTGAGTGGTTTACATAACACTGGGTGTTCCATTCTGCCACTTGGGCAAACCTATTCTCTGGGTTCTGAGTGGCTGCTGGCTTTGATGTGGATGCTGTGATGAATAAATGTCCCTCGTTCAGCTATAAATATTCAAAGTATGAGTTTGAGTTTTGTTTAACATCATATCAACCTCTGTGGATTATTTAATGACTAAAAGGTAGGGTTTTAAAATATTTGTTTTAATGTTTGGTTATTGTGAGAAAGTTGTTTTAGTCAGAGTTTGATAATTTTTTTTTATTTTAGAAAACTGAAGATGTCTTCTAGTTTTGTATTCAAAAATGTATGGGTGGTAATAATTTTTTCCTTTAGAAATGTATATGTTTCTATAAAAATCTATTTTTATGCATATATTTCTATAAAAGTCTATTTTTATACTTTTTTAGTGCTTTGACTCCAGTCTAGGGGGGGGGGCTTAACTATTTACCCATAGCTGGGACCCTAGCAGGTGCTACCACTCCGGGTCAGGGTGGACCTGGGAACAACAGCAGTTAAGAAGTAGTTCCATGCTCCTCACAACCTCCTAATCATAGGCCTTGCTGCTGGATGCAGTTTACTGTCATACCCAGAACCATTGAAGTATGTGGTTTGTATTAAGTTACAGTTTGATCCACTGCCAGCCAACTGGATGCTAACTGGGAATTCCTTGTGAGGTTGAGTATTATGTAATATTTATGCAGAATGAAAAACGAGCTTATGTGAAAATTTACTTTGATCAATGAAAAGGGAGTGGCTTACAAACTGAGAAAAAGTAATGAGCTGATGTCTAATTGCTTCTTTATATAAACAGGCAGAGAAAGTTGAATCAAGACAGAAGAGAAGAGAGAGAAAAGCAGAGTCCCATACAGCTAAGTAACATCAGTGTCAAATTATATGCAAATACATTATCAGGCTTTAATGATAGCAGAGGAATTTCAAAGAACTCTATTCAGCTCCTAAACTAAGTACCTTAAAATGTATGTTTTTATTTATGTTGATTACAACCATTTTTATGTGAGAAATGAATTCTCTCAATTTGTCTTAAGCCTTTTGAAATATTACTTTGTGTACAATGATTTAATATGAATGTTTTATCTTCTTGACAGTTCATCTAAACTATGAACGTTTAATGTTTGATTCTTCTTCTATATGCCATGTCCCTTCAGGACATAGGCAATCATGGCCCTCCACATCTCCCTATCCCTTGTTGTTCTTAATACCCCCTCTTCTGTTATTCCACTCAGTCCCAAATCCACCATGCATCAGCTCAAGTCCATCAGGTATGTTGTGCATTGCTTTCCCTGGTCTCTCTTCTCCTCCATCTGTCCCATGAGTATCAGTTTCTTCAAGCTCTCCTTCCTCATTGCATGTGCCAAAAACTTCAGCTGTCTTTTGTGGTGTTAAATATCAGTTTCCTTTTTGTGTCAATCCACTGACCATGTGTCCATAAGAATATAGGCATTAGTTAGTTCCAGTGAATTGACCCAAAGAGTTTTAAGTTCAATACCAAGCTACAGCAGTGGTGAACAAGTAACTCAGAGAGTCGGGTTAGAGAGAGAGAACTCATGACTACCAAAAGAGGCTTTGCACAAGGAACGAGAATGATATATCCCGAGGATCGTAATAAAGGGTTTGGTTTGAAATTCTTACCACCTGAAAAAGACCAGAGCATACAACAGCCAAAACATCGTACAAATGGCAACAAAGATGAGGACAATAGTCTGAATAATGTAAACAGTGTAAATACTACCTCATCTCAGAAATAATGACAGCAAGTCACCAATCTGACAAACTTGTGTAAATGGAAAGTCGAAATGGTATTGGGAGAGACAAGTAATGAGATATTGATGCTTAGGATGCTATCAGAAAGAGCAATATGAATGAAAAAGAGCATGTATCTATGTTTTATAAAGTACGCCAAAAAGAATTGATAGAAATGCTCAACAACTTCGATATATTTAGAAAAGACAGAGAATCAAGAAACTCTACTACCAGCAAACTGTCTGCATACAAACAAGAAATGAATTCAGCAGATATACAAAATAGAAAGAGGTATAAGACAAGGATGTGTTTTTGTTATATCTATTCAACTTATACAGTAAGACTATTCTGGGTGGGGTAACAGGAGAAAGTGTGCTAAGAGCCACCAGGGATAGGAAGATGTGGACGGCCATGATTGCATACATCCTGAAAGAACATGGTACATAGAAGAAGTAAGGGTTAAAAAAATTTGTTTAGCTATAAGAGACAGGAGAGCCATGAACATCTATGTCTAGAATAGAAATGACTCTTAAAAAGAAGAATGCCTGAGTGGTTAAGAGAGTGTTTTTCCAAGAAATGGCAATTTCCATTGAGACATTTCCTTGTAGAAGAACCCTAATATTTTGTCAAAAGCCCAGGCTCCAAACACAGAACAACAAAAACCTGATAATCTGGATTTCTGTCGAACACATTTCTTTGTTTTTCAGCTTATAACATTTCGAGACACCCTGAAAAGGGCACCCGATGATCAGAAGAGCTTATCAGCTAAGGTTAAGCTTCTTGATTCTTCTGTGTCTGGAAACTTTCTGGAAATAAATAGTCTGTTCTCCTATGAACTGTGTCCCTTCAGAACATAGGTGATCATGGCCTTCCACATCTCCCTATCCCTACTAGCTCTTACCATGCTTTCTTGTTACCCCTCCCGAACCTTGCTCTGCCATCCATTTGCTCAAGCCTATCAAGTATACTTTCCCCTGTCTCTCTTTCCCTCTAATCTCTCTTTCCTCATTAGATGTCCCAGGAACTCCGGCTGTCTTTTCCTGATGTTAAGTATCAGTTTCTTTTTCATTTCCATTCTCTTTAAAACCTCATCGTTGCTCACATGTTCAGTTCATGGTATCCTCAGCATCCTTCTGTTGAGCCAAATATTGGTTGCTTCAAGTCTCTTCTCTATCTTTGAGGAGATGGTCTAGCATTCACTGGCATGTTGAATTACAAACATCATATAATACAATATTTTCTTTGTTTCAAGAAAAATTTTCCTGTCTCTCAATACTCTACTCAGCTTGTAGAATGCATCCTTGGCCATTCCAACATGCTTTGGATTTCAGTGTCACACTTTCTGTCCACTGTTCGAACACATTCCAGGTATTTAAATTTCTGTAGCTGCTTGACTTTTTTATCCTCCAGCATGTAATTGGCATTTTGGGTTCCTCTATTTTAATTTATACAGTATCAGTAGACTTTGGTAATGTCATCTTTACAACCAACAAAGTACATTTTACATATTTGGGGTTTAAAGCATAATGAAATGATTTTATTTTTGTTGGCTTTTATATAACTTAAAAGAAGCTCAATATTACTTTCCTAGGTGTCCCTTAGGTTGACTGGATGTGCACATTTTTTTCTTATAATCATTTCACCCCAAGCAAGGCAGGAGCAACACTGGTGTGGGAGGGGTGACAGTGAGAGAAAAAAAACAGGGTATAGGGTATGCTTAAGAATGGATAAGAGGTGGATGGGATTTGATGGGGTAGGAGATGGCAATTGACATTTAAAATTTTGGGGATTGTAGTTATCAGGGAAGTAAGTATACAAAAGGGAGTTCCACAGTTGGAAGTTCAAGAAAAAAAACTACGAGAATAAAAGCGGTGGTTACATTTGGCTATTTTGATGGTAAAAGGGTGGGACCTAGATATCAATCTAATATGTTACATTTTGTTATCCAACAAAAATACTAATTTGTTTTGAAAAAGTATTTCAACAAATTTACTTTTATGTAGTTTTTTTTTAATCATTTCACCTCAAGCCACTAAGATTCACAAGGTTATGGAGCATTAGAGAATATGAGAAAAAAATGAATAAAAATTATGAAGGCAGAAGGTAATGGCTGACAATACATTTAAATTTTGATGATCAATGCTGAATGGGAAGCAAGAAGCTAGGAGAAAGATCCACAAGCGAGAAGTGAAATCGAAGAAAAGGCTAACAAAGAACTTAAGTTCTAACCATTTAAACTCTTGAAGATTAAAATATACTCACATAAGACGAGAAAGCAAACAAAAACTAACCTCTTTCTATGAATAGATAAAATTATGATTTACAAACATATTACAAACTGATGTTATTTCACTAATAATATTTTCAGAGAGAAATTTGGATTACTAATAGTATTGCTTGCAAAAGTAATTCAACAAATTTGCATAGGGGTTACCAAGTTTTAAAGAATAGGAAAAAAACTAAGCACTCTTCAGTGTGAGAGAATATGATAAAAAAAAAACTATTAAGGAGAGAAAACAATGAAAAAACAGGAATTAAGACAGAATTGACATTGCATTGAAATTTTTGAAAATTAACTAAGTTGACTAGAAATTATAACCCAGGAAAGAATTCCCTTCATGAGAAACGCAAGAAAGCAAACTGTTATTTAACTTTGTACTGGATATATATTTATGTACCATATTCATGTTGGTAGATAATGGCCCTCTACGACTTCCTATCTTTTTTATTATTTCACTCCAACCAAGGTGATCAAATCATTAATACACAAGGGTTGTCCATAACTGACAAGTGTGAGAAAAGAAACTTATCACAGAACTTTGGACTAGATGTATATATTCACTTTTTATATGTCTCATATTCATTCAGAATGTGGATAAGAAGTTGTAGAGAGGTATTTCTCATTTTTATTATTTCACTCTAACCCAAGTAATAAAGTTCTTAGAATGGAAGGGGTTACTGAGTGTGGGAGAATATGAGGAAAATAAAACTTTATTATAGAGAGAAAGAAAAAAAAGATTTTTCAAGGTCAAAATTAATGGGAATGCAAGAAGCTAAAAGAGATTTTCAGAAGCAAGAAGCGTGACAGATGAAACTATGTAAAGTATCTTATGTCAAGAGTTCGAGTTTTTTTTATTGGCATACCAACCTCTATGGGTTAATTAATGCCAAAAAGGTATAGTTTTAAGGTCTTTTTTAATGCTCAGTTATAGTGAGAAAGTTGATTTAGTCAGATTTTGATGAAAATTTTTTTATTTTAGAAAACTGAAAATGTCTTCTACTTTTGTACTCAAAAAGGTATTGCTGATAATTTTTTTTTCCTTCAAAAATCTATTCTCGGTAACATTTTTCCTTCAAAAATCTATTCTCGGTAACATTTTTCCTTCAAAAAATCTATTCTCGGTAACATTTTTCCTTCAAAAATCTATTCTCGGTAACATTTTTCCTTCAAAAATCTATTCTCGGTAACATTTTTCCTTCAAAAATCTATTCTCGGTAACATTTTTCCTTCAAAAATCTATTCTCGGTAACATTTTTCCTTCAAAAATCTATTCTCGGTAACATTTTTCCTTCAAAAATCTATTCTCGGTAACATTTTTCCTTCAAAAATCTATTCTCGGTAACATTTTTCCTTCAAAAATCTATTCTCGGTAACATTTTTCCTTCAAAAATCTATTCTCGGTAACATTTTTCCTTCAAAAATCTATTCTCGGTAACATTTTCCCTTCAAAAATCTATTCTCGGTAACATTTTCCCTTCAAAAATCTATTCTCGGTAACATTTTCCCTTCAAAAATCTATTCTCGGTAACATTTTCCCTTCAAAAATCTATTCTCAGTAACATTGTTTTCTTTCAAACATGTATTCTTGGTAATTTTTTTTTCCTTCAAAAATGTATGTATTTCTATAAGTCTATTTTTATGTGTATATTTTCTATAAAAGTCTGCTTTTAGAATTTTCAGTTTTGGGGTTAACTATTTGCCCATACTGGGACCCTAACAGGTGATTGGCAGAACAGTGATGAGGAGGGTTAGCAAAAATATATACCTTACTAAGAGATTCATATGATAGAATGTTATGTAGAGTTGTGATAACAGTTCCTGGATTCTCTTCAAACTTTACACAAATATATTTACTCATGTAACATTAGAGGATTTATAATAGGCTTTTAAGTCTGCAAAATTTTTTATTTGTTTTAAGCATCCTAGTTATATATGTATAACTTTTTATAGGTACATTTTTTAGTTCACACTCCACCCACATCTATTAAACAGGTGAAGAGGCTCATCCCTTGTTCCCTGTTTAGTATGTGGTTTCCGGTTTTCTCTTTTCCAATCTTTTACGTAGCCCCCTGCACATCAGTAGCGTTACCGCCTTGCTCAGGGTGACATGATTAAAAAAAAAAAAAATTAAATAAGAAATGTCTTGTGTTATTATGGATAAGAATATGATGGACTTGTGTTCAATGTTGATTAATGTGATCTTTTATGGCATTATCTATTAATAAATAGAACATTTACATTTTTGGGACTGTTGTCCTCATCTTGACTTTTCAGCTGTTGTATGCTCCGGCCTTCTTCAGGCATTTAGAATTTCAAATCAAACCCTTTATTTCAATCACTCGGGTATATTGCTCTCATTCCATAAGTCATGGATGTCTTAGTTATCTCCCTTTAACTCTCAAAGTTTTTTGTTCACCATATTGTCAAATAGATACTTGTGTTTCTATTTGCTTCCCTTGTCTTGAGTATATCCCCTGAATATTAAAAGTCATGCCTTCTTTCCCAGTGCTACAGAATCACAAAGAACTGTACCAAATAATTTGAGTTTGAGTTTTGTTTAATGGCATATCAACCTCTGTGGGTTATTTAATGCCAAAAAGGTGAAGTTTTGAGTTTTTTGGGTTTAGGATGTGGTTTCTGGCTTTCTTTTCTCTTTTCCAATCTTTTCACTCTTTTATTTTTTTTTCAATTGGAGTAGATAGACTGAACTATCGCACGGTTCACACTCAACCCACGTCTATTGAACAGGAGAAGAAGCTCATCCCTTGTTTCCTGTTTAGGATGTGGTTTCCAGCTTTTTCCTTTCAATCTTTTCACTTTTATGTAGCCCCCTGTGCATCAGTGGCATTACCGCCTTGCTCAGGGGGGTGTATGATTATAAAAAAAAACAAAAAAAACTCCTGGCCCAACACCATGACCCAACCATCTTAGCAGTAGATGTAGCTATTGGCTCAGTAAAGTCATTCCACTTGAAGTTGATTGAGAGAGTGAGGTCAACATGATGCAGTGTTTAACTTTTTGGAAGACTAGTATTGTCCATAAAAATGGAAGATAGGAAAATTTCTCTATAGTGGTTATATGGCAGTAATACACAATTTCTGATCTAATCTGATTCAAACTATATATAAAAAAATTAAGTACCCTAAATTGCTGACCAAAATCAAAGAACAAAAAGATCAACAGACAGATTCACTGTTATCTGACTGAAAAAATAAAAACAAACTTTCAAATCAAGAAAATTGGTCAAAATGGCTTTGACTGACAGGAAGTAGACAAACATTTCTTTGTTAGAGCTTTCTTGTACAAACCGTACATGAACGATGCCAAATTCTCTGAGAGACCTCCTGGTGTTATGTCTGGAGACAGTTTTTCCATCAATGGAAGTAAAATGTTTGGATGAAGGTGTAACTCTCAGTTTCCTGTCAGTAGAAGCAATTTTGGCTTGTTTTCTCTTCTCTGATGCTTGTTTTTTTATGGTTTATCAGCCCTTTGTCAGTTATTTCAAGCCAAAATATATTTAGAATTTCTAAGAATAATACTTCTTTGACAGTGAATATTGCATTAAAAATGTTTTGTGAATAACAATGATTTTTTGAAACTTGAAGTCCAATGATTTAATCTATAGCTAAGCAAACAAGATAAATTTGTATCTTTCCCAAGTGTATTTGAGTTTTGCTGTATGAAATTAATATGGTTTCTCTGCTGAACTGAGATAAGAAAAATCAAGTTTTATTTTCTTTTTAACTTAAGTTTGTGTATGTTAAAATCTTCTTTTATGTGCTTTGTCTTTCAGGACGTAGGCAATCATGGCTTTCCATGTCTCTCTATCCCTGATAGCTCTTAGCATGCTTTCTCCTGTTACACCGCACAACCTCGTTCTGTCATCCACCTGCTCAGGCCCTTCAAGTATGTTATCCACTGCTTTCCCCTGTCTCTTTTTCTTTCTATCTGGCCTGTTAGTATCAGGTTCTCCAAGCCCTTCTTCCTCATTGCATGTCTCAAGAACTTCAGCTGTCTCTTCCTGATGCTTAGGATTAATTTCCTTTTTGTTTCCATCCTTTCCAAAACCTCATCATTGCTCAAATGCTCAGTCAATGATATCCACATCATCATTCTGTAGAACCACATTTTAGTTGCTTCAAGTTTTTCCTTCATCTTTGATGATATTGTCCAGCATTCACTGTCATATTAAAGAACTGACATTACATAGCAATCTAGTACTCTCTTCTTTGTTTCTAGCAAAATTTTCCTGTCTCTTAATATTTTACCCAGCTTCTGAAATGCATTCTTCTCCATGCCAATTTGCCTTCAGATCTGTGTATCATACTGTCTTCTGTTAGAACACTCCCCAGGTATTTAAATTTTTGTACCTGCTTGATTTTTATTATCCCCCACCTGTATTTGGCATTTTGGGCTGCCCTTTTTACTGATGACCATGTATTTGGTTTTCTTGCAGTTTATTTGTAGTCCTTTTTTTGTCACTCTCTTCAGCTACCTTCTGTAGAAGGTCTTGTAGTTTTCTTTACATGTCTGCTATCGGCACTGTATCATCTGCGTACCTTATGTTGTTCAAACTGTGGCCTCTGATGACAAATCCTGGCATAACATCTAGGATCCTCAAAATAGTCTTGCCGTACAAGTTCAATAGATCCAGTGAAAAGACACATCCTTGTCTTACGCCCCTTTGTATTTGTTACCTGTCCATATGCAGGCAGTTTGCTGCCAGTAGAGATTCTTGATTACTCTTATGTGTAAATATTCTGAGTCTGCTGAGCATCTCCATCAATTCTTTGTGGCGTATTTTGTCAAACACCTTTGCATAATCGATAAAACATAGGTACAATTCCTTCTTCATTTGTATCACTCTTTCCAAGAGCATCCTAATATGGTGTTCCTTGTTCCAGTGTCTTTGACGAACTCACACTGTTCTTGTCCTATGTCTGGCCTGATTCTGTTTATTGCTCCATTCATCAAAATTCAGATGATTAGTTTTGTAATGTGACTCATTAAGCTGATAGTTAAGCTGGTAGTTTGCACTCATTTGCACCTGGCTTCTTTGGCAGTGCTATAAAAAATTAACTTGCACAAGTCATCTGGTATTATTCCACTATTATAAATTTAACTCATTATTTCTGTAATTTTCTCTATACTGAATTCTTCTATGGCTATCAGCAGCTCTATTACAATGCCATCTGGACCAGCCGCTTTGTTTCTGTTCAGTTTGGTCATTGCAGCTTCAACTTTGGACTTTAATATTTCTGGTCTGTTCTCATCTTTGTGTATTATTGGCTGCTCTCTCTTGCTGTGGAAAAGATTGTTTGTATATTCTTCCCATCGCTGGAGTATTTCCTCTTTGTCCAATGTTATCACTTCATCCTTGGATTTTATACATCCTGTTGAGGAGCAAGTTTTTTTTGTCTTGTCAGTTCTCTTATTTCTTCATGCACGTCTGTTTTATTAGTCCTGCTCAATCTCTCCACTTCTGCACATTTGTTGATAAACCATTCCTCTTTAGTCTGTCTGCATTTCTTTCTTATTTCCTTGTGTAAGTTCCTGTATTTTGTTTCAGATCTTGGCATCATCATCTGCCTTTTTTGCATCATGTTGAGAATCTCTTCAGTCATCCGCTGCTTTTTTTCTTCTGTGTTTGATTTACTTTGGGGCAATGTTGATGTCACTATTGCTTCCTTTAGTGAGTCCCATTTCAAGGATCTTTTTCCAATTTGTTCTTAATATTTTTTTTCACATTGTTTGTATATTCTTTCTGTAGGTTGAGGCCATTCACCATGTTATATTTCAGTCTTGGTGCTGCAAAAGGCTTCTTCATTCTCCAGAGTTTCACCCTTAGTTTGCAGATGACTAGGATGTGGTAGCTTCTACAGTTGGCACCTGGATAGGTTTTGCACTGAACCACTGCATTTCTGAATCTCCTGTTTATGGTTATGTAGTCTATTTGGTTTTTTGTGTTGCTTCCTGGGCTTTTCCATGTCCATAGACATCGTAAGTGTTCTTGAAACCAGATGTTAGTTATTACCTGGTCATTTGCTGTGCACTATTGGACCCATGTATATTAATATAATTCAAGTTTTGTAAAATGAACATCTATATCCACTTGCTGTCATATATAGTTTGCTGCACCTATTATATATCTCAAGATTCTTGACAAAATTCAAAGAAGAGTCAGTTATATAATAAATCTTGACCTGGCATCTTGATTTTAGTAAATTTCTTATATCAATGTGATGATTTTCTAAGTGCAGCTTAGATGGGGCACAGTGTCCAAAAGTATGGGACACCCAGTGAGGATCAAACTCACTACTCAATTGTAATGTTTCTTGCATGACAAGATTGTTAACCATAACACCATCTAAAGGTGTCCCTTTCTTATAGCAATGTGATGTGGTTTACCTCTATTTTTACTACAAATATTTTCATAGCAACTGTTCTGATGAGCTTTAGTTTCTAAGATTTATTTTGCTTTGTTTAATGATATATCAACTCTTATTGGTCATTTAATGCCAAAATTTAATTCTCTTCTGGGCTTTAGTAATTTTTTTTTTTACAATGAAAATGTATTGCTGGTACGTTCTTCTAATGATTTTTATATTTTCATGTTTTGATTACAGTTTGGCAGTTTACTATTTACCCATAATTGGAACCCAGCCTAGGTTAGGGTGGACCTGGGAAAACAGCAATTAAGAGGCAGTTTCACAATCCTCAAAATCTCTTGATCAGAGGTTTTCCTGGCAGGCAGTTTGTTATACCCAGGACATTTTTTGTAGTGCTCCAACCATATGAATTTAATCATGTTACTCGACTAGCAAAGTGGTGTTACTGCTTAACTAGCTGGAGGCAATTGTCTGCTCTAACAGTTTCTTTTGACATTCTTACCCATCTAACACCCTTACAATTTGTTAATTCACTTCCACCTTCTTTTCTTTATCTCTTCAAGACATAGATGATCATGGTTCTCCACATTTTCATGTCTCTTGTAGCTCTGAATACATTTTGTCTTGTTATTTCTCCCAAACCATGTTTTGCCATCCATTTGCTTAAGCCCATCAAGTATGTCACATGCTGTTTTGTCCCATTTCTCTTTCTTTATCCTTACTGTGAATAACAGATTCTCCAAGCCCTCCTTTCTCATTACATATCCCAGAAATTTCAACTGTCTTCCTGATGTTTAAATCTAAGTTTGCTTTTTATTTCCATTCTCTCCAAAATCTCTTCATTGCTCAAGTGTTTAGGTCATAGTATACTTACAAACTTAAAAAATTTAAATGCAATATTAATTGACATTTCCTGTTTTCATAAACCCTGTTTTTTCCCCCTCACTTCTCATTCTCTTTCATTTTCTGCAACCTACTGATTTCTAGTTATTACCTTGGTTGGGATGAAATGATTAAAAAAATACCTTAATTCTGCTTTTCTTTAGTGTTTTTGTTATATTTAAGAATAACAGAAGAATAATTAGGGTTCTTCACTATGGAACCTAGACTTTTTGAATTGAAGTGTGGTACTAAAATGGCATCAAGATCCCATCAGTTTACAGTTGAGCTGGCTAAATGTAGCCATAAATTCTATGCCTACTGTTTATTTTCTTGCACTTCTCACTTGTAGAACTCCCTTCCAACTCCATGTTTTCCAGTCAACTGCAAAAATTTAAATGCCATGTCAAGCCCTATCTACTGTTCCCCCTGATTATTCTTTTCTCTTCCCACTCATTAGCAATACTGAAGAACTCTTGGAATGAAAATTACCCTCTCAGAATTATAGACAGAATCTTTGTATACCTGAAGATAATCAGACAATGCATTCAACCGGTTACAGACAATATAAACCCCAAATAATGCATTCAACTGATTGAATAACTCCTGGAATGATAATGGCTTTTCTCAGAATTATAGATGGTATCTTTGTATACCTGAAGATAGCCAGAGATTGAATGAAACATTATGCAAACAAAGAATGAGCTCAATTGAGTGAAAAACTCTTGAAATACAGCGTCTGATTTTTAAATGGTTCTACAGTAATGCAGACAATTCTAAGTGAATTCTTGCTGGAAATCCTACAAGTAAACTATACTTTCACACTCATGGCACAGATCAATAAAGATTTCATGGTTCCACATGCCAACATTGTGAAGGATTGAATGCTGGAGAACTTGCACAGAACTAATGCCCAGTTCAATCAGACACTGACATGCAGATGGGAATTATGTTGCCTATAACAAAGCCATGAAGCATAAAGATGGAAAATGATATGAGTAGAAAAAAAAATGAAGAGTAATGTAGAGAATAGTAAAGGTAAAAAAATATGGAAAATGAAGGGAAAAAAGAGACATTAAAGAGAAAATTGAAGCAGAATTTGAGAGATAGACAAAATGGAAATCAGGTAAAAAAAAAGAAAAAGGAAATAAAGAAAAATTCTGGAAAATGACAGTGCAAAAAAAGATAAAATGTGGTCTGTCACATGACAAGTAGAAAATTAGGAAGAACAAAAAGAAAAAAATTTAAAAGTAGTAAAAAAATAAGTGAAGAAAAATAAACAGAAGTGAAAAATAAGCAGGAGTGAAAAATAAACAGGAGTAAAAATAGTAGCTCTCCACAACATCCTTTTCTTAGTAAATATTCAGTCAGTCAGTTAAGTGACATACATGATATGCGCTTGGGCGATCATGTCTCTTTTGATCCATGACTGACTAGGTAAAAGATTTTCCCACTGTAGGTTGCCATTTTCTTCTGCAGTCAACTGGTTGCCAACCAAGACGATAGAACTCAATCTGTTCTGCTATTCAATTCTTTTATCCAGATCAGTCAGTTAAGTGCCCTACATGATACACGCTTGGGTGATCATGTCTCTCTTGATCCATAACTGACTAGGTAGCAGATTTTCCCACAGTAGGTTGCCATTTTCTTCTGCATTATACTGGTTGCCACTCAAAGCTATAGAACCTAATCTATCCTGCTATTCAACCCATAGCTAAAGTGATATTAGATGGATTAATACCTTTTCTGAGGGTATTTGCATGTAAGTGAATGCCATGAATTCAACTAGAATTTAAACTTGGCTTTTTGGTTTCTTATTCTGACCTGATATCCATTGCACCGATCAATCGATTCCTTTTTTACTGACTGATAGATTCCTTTTTTACAACTTAACCCTTTGCAGGATATATAATTCAAAATTATTTTTAGATTCTGAGAATTTTTTTGGATAATACTGGTTTAGTGATCCAAGTCTAATTAACCCATAGCTGGGGGGAGAATTTATGGATTTCCCTAGAATATTTGCATGTTAGTGAAAAAAACAACCCCATAAGAATTGAAACATAGTTCTTTAATTAACAATTCCAAGCAATTATCCATTATACCACCTGCACGTCCAATCTTACAACACTTCATATTCCCAAGCAGCTACCCATCTAGATACTAACCAGGCTCAACTTTGCTGACCATATGGGAATTGATGTCTTAATGTGAAGTGAATGTAAGCCTCAAAAAGCATAAAAGATTTTGTTACTCATTGTCTCTTTCATGGTTTTGAAGTCAGTTTTTCTTTTCCTAAAGTGGTTGCCCGAGAAAGACACCATTCTGCTTTACTATATTACCCGCAGGTGGAGATTAGAAACAAATTCAAGCATGAAGTGAATACAATAACTTTGATTGAAATTTGAACTCAGCCTGCATATTCCATTTTATTTGCTGATAATCACTGTGCCACTGATAAATGCACATTGTTAATCAGTTAGTACCATATATGATACATGCTTGGGCAATGATATCTCCAAAGAAACATAACTGGCTAGGCAGAGGATTTTTCCAGCAGTAGGTTGACATTACATTCTGCAATAGACTGATTGCCAACAAAGGCTATAGAACCCAATCTGTCCTGCTATTTAATCCATAGCTGAAGAAAGGAGATAAGGATTAATACTTTTCCCATAGGAATAAATGAAACAAATTCAACTGGAATTTGAACTTGGCTCTCCGACTTCTTGTTCCAAGTTGATATTCAATGCCTCACCATGCACATCTGCAAATTTACGCACATTCTAAATACAAGAATAAAATATAACAGGAAGTAAGAGAAATCTAATATTCGTAGCAGTATAGCCCAGTATTGCTTGGGTGTAATGAAAACTAATTCATAGTCCTAGAGCTCAGACTAAAAAATATTTGTGTGAAGTTTGGTCAGAATCAGATAAAAATTGTGGATTTGTATAAAGGACATACAGACAGATAAACAGACACACACACAAACATCTTGCCTTTTATATATATATATATATATATATAATCGATTTTCTGCACTCTTGTAAGAACTGCAATCTTAAAACTTCTGAATATCATTTTATGTCTTTGTCTATGAGTGTATCAAATTTGATTAAAATTGGACCACTCCTTCTATAACCTGATTTTTTCAATTATCAATATTTATCAAGGGTACCTCGACACAAAACCTAGCTAAGAACACTCGTAGATGATTATAGTACAACTGTGAAAATTTTCAAGAAAATCAGTTCAGCTGTTTTGGAGTCTATAGGTAACAGACACACACACGCAAAGTTCTATTTATAAATAAGTTTAGATTAGATGCAGAATGAGTCAGATAAAAGAAAAAAGAAAGACTCGTAGAAATAAAAGGATGTTGAAAAACCAATGAAGATGGAAAGAGGTTGGCAAGAAATGAATATTAATTTTTTTTCTTCTGCAGACAGCAAATTGAACACAAATAGGAATCAAAATTTCAAGTGTATTTTTTGTCTTAAATACAACCATTTTTTTTTTTTTTCATTTTAAAATTGTATCTTTCTCTGAATTCATAAGACTTTCCCCAGTGATTTTCTTTGAAACTGTTTCAATTGAAATAACTTCTCTGGGTTTTCTATGCCATTTATCAATTTTATTTTTTCTCAGTTTAACTTTTTTCTTTATTTGTCCTATGAAGCCTGTCCACTCTGGGTATCATAAGAACTGGTTATATGACTTTGATACAACCTTAGTACACAGGCAATTACTCAACTTAACTAGTAACAAAATTCTCTGGAATGAACTTCACACATGTTCACTCAAAGTAAAGACAGTTCTGTGATGATTTCTAGGACCACTTCCTGATCTATCAGTCAGTCACTTAAGTGCCAGACATAATACATGCTTAGGCAATCATCTTGAAAGAGACATGATTGACTGGGCGGAAGATTTTTTCCACAGTAGGTTGACATTACTTTCTGTGGTAGACTGGTTGCCAAACAAGGTTATATAACCCAATCTGTCTTGTTATTTGTCGGAAATTTACAGATGTAACGGGTCTCCTGATTGGCTGATTTAATCCGAACCTCGTTTTGAACTTTAGGCGGGCTTTACCAGAGGTTTTTGTTTTTTTTCGGATGGTTTTGTTCTCTCCTTTTTTCAGCTAGCACGAACAGTATCGGACCTATTTGTGCCGCTCCGGATTTTTGTTGCAGCGGGGGCCCAAATTGGCGCCCACTTGTCTCGCTATATCGAGACCATCTTACCAATTCTTTGTAATCTTTTAGGCTAATGCCACAACTTTGTAACAGAGAAAATCTCTTGTTACCCTTCTTACCTTAAAAAGGATACCCTATGGGCAAAGCCTTGCCTTCCTAGAGAAAAATTCTCTAAGCACTATCATCTTATACCAAGATAAGAAACTGTGAAAGAAGCTGACCCAGAAGAAAGTTCCTGTACGTCGCGGATCGCAGTTCCTTGTGTCTTTTTCATCCCACTCCTAGACGGAGGATACTATACCAAGCTAAGCAGAGAAAGAGACTATACCAAGCTACACAGTAGCAGCAAAATTCAGCATATTTTTGCAAGACAAATAAATTGTTTTTTCTATACCAGGTATGTCTTGTTATGTTTGATAATTTCCTTTCACTGCTTAAGCGCTAAGCTATGTGAATATATTTCTCACATATTTGGCCCATATCTGGAGAGAAAAGATGAATTAATACCTTTCCAAGGGTATTTGCTCATAAGTGGATACAACAATTTTAACTCTAATTCAAACTTGGCTCTCCGATTTCTCATTCCAAGCTGATATCTACTACACCGTAATGCACATTATTCCTGATGTGTATGGCACCAGAACCAAAACAGAAAATTGATATAGTCAAGAGATTATAGCATTCTGACTTCAAAACAAAAATGAGCAGAAAGATAGCAGATGATACCAAGAAGTGGTCCATTTTATTGGTTAGAAAGAAATCACTGCAATTGAGAGGGATGTTTTTAGGAAATACTAGCAATATAGCCCGGCATTGCTCGGGTGTAATGAAAGCTTTAAAACTAATCCATGGTCCTGGACATCAGATTCTTTGGACGTTGGTACGAAAGACTAAAAAGCAATAGTTGTTTCCAGTTAAAGTGAAACTGTAGACTGAAAGAAAAATGAATTGATGTAAGTTAAATTTTGATTTCCTGGTATCGATATCAAATTTTCTGCACTATTGTAAGACTGCAACCTTGAAACTTCTGAATATCATTTCTTATGTCTTTGTCTACGAGTGTATCAAATTTGATTAAAATCAGACCACTCCTTCTATAACCTGATTTTTTTGATTATCCATATTTATCGGTGGGTACCTTGACACAAAACCTAGCTAAGAACACTCGCAGATGCTTATACTACAACTGTGTAAATTTTCAAGAGAATCGGTTCGGCTGTTTCGGAGTCTATAGGTAACACACACACAAAGTTTCATTTATAAATAAGTTTAGAGTAGATTAGATCACATTTGTTAACCTTTGCCTCAATCAGAACTGTGCACAATCACTGCAAAAGTTTCCTAGAAAGGGTAAAAAGCTTCTCTCTGCTGGCAAAATAGAAATCAAAAAACTTTAATCCATCAGTTCTGAAAAAAATCACAAACGACAGTCAATAGTGTCAAACTGTCAGTGCATTTCATTATTAATGACCCTGAGTTTATCTCATCCTTATTGTATAAGGCTAAGTGATGTGATATCTATCCTCCTGTATGGTAGCAAATTTAAATGTAGTATCAATCGCCATGTCCTGTCTTCATGAACACTGTTTCTTTATTGTCCTTTTCCTCACTGTTCCCCAATTATCTTTCACTCCTTGCAACCCTCTAGATCTTAGTGACATTATTGCCTTGCTTGGTGTAAAAAAAAAAAAAAAAAGTACCTTAATTCTGACTTTCTTTAAAGTTTTTTGTTCTATTTGAAAATAACATCGATCCTGACTTGCCAGCTCAGATACAGTCACTTTCTTACTGGCGCAATATGGCTTCCCTGTGTCTCTTCTACAAATACTTTCACAGCTTCTGCTCTGATGAACTTAGCTCACTCGTGCACCCTATATATGAATTTACTTGAGCCACAAGATTAGCAAATAGCAATCCTTTTACTGTGAAACCAATAAAATATAAATGCAAATTCTACTCCAGCTGCTTCTTTCTCACACTTCCCACCTGTGGAATTCCCTTCCGTTTACTTGCTTCCCTGACAGCTACAATCTCCAACAATTTAAATGTAAAATCAGTAGTCATCTTCTATTTCACTGATTTGCATCCTCACTCTCTCATGCTCCTTTCTCTGTCCACTCCACTCATCAGCATTCTCATTCTTCTCTTACTCACTTCCTGACACCCCCTATAACCTGTTATTCTTTCTCATAACTTTCCTCCTTGGTAAACCCTTGCACAACAGTGGCAGTAAACTGCTTTGCTTGGGCAATATGATTATTAAAAAAAAATAACAGAAAAACAATGATTTTTTACTATGGTACCTCTACATTTTGAATTGAAGTGCAATACTAGACTGACGTCAGATCCCGTGAGGTTACAGTTGAGCTGGATAAATGTAGCTTCAAATTCTATGCTAACAGTTTCTTTTCATGTACTTCTTGCCTGCATAACTCCCCTCTGACTGCATGCTTTTCAGCCAATTTTAACCCTCTAGGGCCATTCGTATCATATTTGATACAGTATTTCCCTATAAGGAAACATTTGGTCTTTCCCTATAAGGAAACATTTGGTATTCATTGACTGAGCAGTCAGTACTGCTTTCATTTGAAATTTATAAAATATTTCTCTTAAAAAATTTTTCAGGAAAATATTTCTTTCAAGGCTTGTTTTCATACTGTATCAAATATGATATGAATGGCCCCAGAGGGTTTAATCTGCAAAAATGAAATTCAATATCAGTCGACATCTACTGTCCTCCTGATTAATCTTTTCTCTTCCCACTCATCAGTAATATTGAAAAGCTTTTAGAACAATGATGGGATCAGGTTCCTGACATCAAAACAAGGTAAAATGTTATATGAACATATGTTCAAAAGACCACTGGGATGCATTTGATCAAGAGATCAGCAAAATTCCTTGTAACACCAAAGTTTAATTGAAGGCATGAATTATGGCAGCATTTATTAACTTAAACTAAAAGACCGCCTAGAAAAGATGCAAGAGATTTTGAATTTGTCTAGAGACTTTGGTTAAAGCCAATAGCAATTTTATTGAATAAATTTACTCTTTAGTATTTGATGATATTTTTTGTGTAAATTTGGTCAATATATCTATTAAAATGAGATGTTAGTGTTATTTTTAATTTTGCATAATTAAGACAACAATTCCTCCATTACATCCTGTAAATATGCAAATAAGCAAACCACGTGCACACAGATAAACACAAGAAAACTTAACAACCAACAAAAAGTAAGTCAATAATAAGTTAACTAATAACGCTATAAATAACCAAAAAACTGCATTTCTTCCCACTCAATCATCTCCTGAATAATTAAAACCATTAACACTCACCAAAATAATCATTCAAATAATATAGTAATTACCCACAATGCATGACTAGGCTGTATATCAAGTCAAGCAATGCACATAGCCTGATGATTGCGTTTAGCATGAAATAGAAAGTTGCTACTGGGTGTTAAATTCAAGATCCACTTATATATATATATATATATATATATACACACACACACATACAAATATACACACACACCCAATGTATGTATATATATATATATATATATATACACACACACATATATATATATATATACACACACACACACACACACACACACACAAATGAACAAGAATGAAGAAAATAATTGCAACATTCAAAATTATACCTCAACACAGCAAATCATAACAGATGTTCAAACTGTTCTCTGATTGCTTCTGAACATGCATGCACTGATCGAATAATTAACTGACAAACCCTTTCAAATATTCCCGCATAGTGTTAAATGGTTTTGCAGGCCTCCATGATATCTGCATTATTAATGTTTGCTGCATAAACCAATTGTTTTAGGTAGCCCCAGAGGTAAAAATGTAAAGGATTGAGATCAGAGGAATGAACAGGCCATGGAAACAGTCCTCTTCTATCTATCCATTCTTCATGGTAGACATCAGCCAGTGCATCACAATGAAACTGAAACATACTGGATTTCCATCATTCATCAACCACATGTATTTTCATATAAGTAGGGGTATATCCTCTAGCAAGTCTGCAAGGTAATTCATGCAAGACATGCTGAGAGAACATACCAGATAATTACAATTCTAGCCCCCACACTAATCATAAAGTGATACTGATGTCTAGACAGTATTGTACCATGGGAATTCTAATCTGCCCACAAATCTTGGTTGTGTAAGCTTGTTATTTCATCTCTTCCAAATGTTGCCTCATCCCTAAACAAGACTGAAGAGAAAACCAATGGATCAGGAGTTTGTGCAATAAACCGTTGCCAAAAGTTCTCTTGTGGTGAGTGATCCAAAGGCAAAAGACATGGATACAGAAAGTACTCTTGAAGTATACTCTATGTGAAACTATCGGATGTTGGACATGCTAGGGCAACTAGATGTGCGCTCATGCCTGGAATGTCCACAACAGCCTGCAGAATATTTTTTTGGGTTAGGTATACATAATTTGTTGTGCCAGAAATCCTGTCGCAACAACATAAGGTTGGATGATTTGGCTGCATTTTGATCTGGAAATGCAATCTGATACAGCTGTGCAGCCTTGCATCTCTTGCCATTCCCACAGACAAATGTAGAAAATTATATCTACCTGTTCACAATATCAATATTCTGCCACTGATAAACAGAACGTTTCTCAGTTAACTCATTACTTTATATGTTTAATGTTGAATACAAACTAGCCCCGAATGTACACAAATGACAAATGTCACAGTCTATACAGAGACAAAGTGTCATCTACCATAAAATTTCCTTAAATTTAATTAAAAAATTAAGGATTTGTGGTTATATGAACTTTTGCCCTTGTTTTAGTCTAACGAACACACTCCTAACATATATATATATATATATATATATATATTTATATTATGCTCTCATTATGACTGAGCTCTCTAGAGAAGAAAATTTTAAAAACAGTTTCCCCTTCTGTGATATATGCGTGACTCTTCAGAAATGAATTGAGTTCTTTCGATGACTGGCGTGTGTATACACTGCTTATATACAACACGTTAAAATTTCCCTTTTCTGATTCCATGCACCTATGGCTTAGTGGGTATCGACTCTGGCTGACACCAAATCGGTCGAGTTTCGATCCCGGCCAAACGCAATTGTCTAGCCACATTAATGAGCTGTGATACAGCAATACAGGCTTGTATGTTGTATGTGGATGACATATATATATATATATATATATATATATATATATATATGATGTTTCTAGGTAAAAGTCATGACTTGCGCTTTAATTGGATTTCAGTGAGGAAGAGTTGAGATTCCATCTGGGTGCAGTTGCATGACATAGGCGAGACATACCAGAGACTGTCAAGGAGGCAGTGGATGACCAGCAGTGATAATATTGTTTTCACTGTGCCCTGAATGCACTCCACAGTGCTTAGGTAAGCATTTTTTTAAAATTATCCCACAACAGGTTGCCAGTACCTGCTCTGGTGGACTGGTTGCCAGCCAAGGTTATAGAACCCAATCTGTCCTGTTATTTAACCCATAACTGGAAAGAAGGGATGAATTAATACCTTTTCTTCAGGGTATTAGTACATAAGTGACTGCAAGGTATTCAAATGGAATCTGAACTCGTCTCTCCGATTTCTTGTTCCGAGAAATCAACTGCACCACGACGCACATGCACCAAGAATGCTTACAGCACCTCACATTCCCAAGTGGTCACCAATCTAAGTACAGGCAAAGCTCAACATTGCTTAACTTCAGTGATCGAAAGAGAACTGGTGTATTCAACGTGATGACTGTAAGCTATATAATATTTAATAATATAAGCTATCTAATATATATATATACAGGGTGTCCCCCAAAAATGTATACACCTTTTAAATAATTGTAAACTTGGTGTTTATTATTTCAAAAATATAAAAATATTTACAAGTATCATTTTGTTTTTTCACTGCATTTTGACTATATTTTAAATAATTGTAAAACACCAATAATTAAACTGTTTGTGTTTATTTTGCAGATTCAATCCCTGAACACAATAATAACAGCCAATGTGTATATATTTTTTGGGACACCCTGTATATTATTACTTTAGAACATCTACAAACTACTACAAAATTGTATATTTTGTTTCAACATTGAAAACACAATGTCTCATTAGGTAGTTCATAATGATGGTAGTTTGTTCATGTTCTAAAGTATATATATATATATATATATATATATATATACACACACAAATGAATGAGGAAAGAAGAAAATAATTGCAACGTTCAAAACATTAATTTAAAACAATGTTCAAGATATAAAAACAGAACACTGAATATTTATTATTAATTATAATTTAGAACACCTACAAACTATTACAAAATTGTACTTTTTGTTTCGACATGGAGAGAACAATGTCTCATCAGGGAGTTAATAATGATGGTAGTTTGTTCATGTTCTAAAGTATATATATATATATATATATATATATATATATATATATATATACACACACACACAAATGAATGAGGAAAGAAGAAAATAATTGCAACGTTCAAAACATTAATTTAAAACAATGTTCAAGATATAAAAACAGAACACTGAATATTTATTATTAATTATAATTTAGAACACCTACAAACTATTACAAAATTGTACTTTTTGTTTTGACATGGAGAGAACAATGTCTCATCAGGTAGTTAATGATGAAAACGTTTATTACCATCATTATTAACTTCTTGATGAAACATTGTTCTTTCAATGTCAAAACAAAATGTACAATTTTGTAATAGTTTATAGTTTGCACATATTCTAAAGTAATAATTATAATGAATATTCATTGCTCTATTTTCATACTGAGCACTGTTTTAAATTAATTTTGAATATTGCAATTATATCCTTCATTCTTGTTTATTTGTGTGTGTGTGTGTGTGTATATATATATATATATATATGTAAGTAGATCTTGAAGTAAACACCCAGTAGCAACTTTCTACTTCATGCTAAACGCAATCATCAGGCCACGTGCATTGCTTGACTTGATATACAGCCCAGTCATGCATTGTGGGAAGTTACTGTATTATTCAAATGATTATTTTGGTGAGTGTTAATGGTTTTAATTATTCTTGGGGTGATTGAGTGAGAAGAAATGCAGTTTTTTGGTTATTTATAATGTTATTAGTTAACTTTCTTTTACTTATTATTTTTTGTTGGTTGTTAGGTCTTCTTGTGTTTATCTGTGTGCATGTGGTTTGCTTATTTGCATATTTACAGGATGTAATGGAGGAATTGTTGTCTTAATTATGCAAAATTAAAAATAACACTAACATCTCATTTTAATAGATATATTGACCAAATTTACACAAAAAATATCATCAAATACTAAAGAGTAAATTTATTCAATAAAATTGCTATTGGCTTTAACCAAAGTCTCTAGACAAATTAAAAATCTCTTGCATCTTTTTTAGGCGGTCTTTTAGTTTAAGTTAATAAATGCTGCCATAATTCATGCCTTCAATTAAACTTTGGTGTTACAAGGAATTTTGCTGATCACTTGATCAAATGCATCCCATAATAATCAAGGAAGTTGTAGACTGGAGAGTTAGGTAACCAGGTGTAAGGGATGATGTGGTTGCAGAAACTGTCTGACCCCATGACTGGGTTCTCCTGTTAGTGATGTATGGTGCATAGTCACGTTGCTAGATATAGGGTCTTCCAGCTGCTACCTTCTTGAGATGGGGCAGAACATTCTCCTCAAGTCACTTGATGTAGGCCTCTGTGCTGAGTTTGAGGCCCTGTGGGAAGTTGATTGGGGGTATAATATCGCCATCCCTTGTGATCACTCCAAATATCTTTATAATCACCATTAGACTCATTCAAATTTTTCTGAATCCTCTGCACTGGTCCTCAGATTGAAACCCTAACACTCTGTATTATAGTTTCCAGTATAAATGCCAAGCAATACAGCGTGCCATTTGTAAATTTCTGGTGAAGTGACTTGCATCATGGTTTGCATTTTCTCACATATGGTGACCAACAGACTTTACTGTAGTGTGTAGTCAACAAAATCAGAAACAAATGATGCACACAGGCAAAGTTTAAAAATATGAAAGGCGACAATTTATCCATCGCACCCTGCATTTGTTTGGTTCAGTTTATTTCACTTATTTTTATATAATTTATTTCTTTAATTTTGTTTATTCTTGTTACTTCTTGGTTTTTGATTTTTAAGTAATGTAGTAAAAATTTGTTTTCATGTCTGCAATTTGAGATGAATTCTGATCATTTTTGTTTTTTTTTAGTAATTTGTTTTGGTCTGGGAAGGTAATTAGAGATATTTTTTCCTCCAGGCAGAGTTTACAGTTTTTGGATTGTTGTAAGCTGGTGTTCTTTTCTTTATTTTTGATGATATTTTTGCTGTGGTTTTTTTTTTTTTTTAATCTCCCAGATATGTTTACAAAGCATTGTGCTATTCACATTAACTATTTGCAAAACATCTATTTTTGGTTTAAAATGGAATAGATTTTCATTTGCCCATTTTTTCTATCTTGTTTAAACATATTTGTACATGTTATTCAGGAAAAGGCATGTTTGGTGAGGAGTATGATGTTGAAAGATCATCTACATAGAGGAACTTTTCAATTCATATATTAATTATTTACATTATTCAAACTATTGTCCTCATCTTGGTTGCCATTTGTACAACATTTCAGCCATTGTACACTCTGAAACAACCAAAACATTGTACAAATGGCAACCAAGATGAGAACAACAGTCCAAATAATGTAAATACTATCTCATCTCAGAAATACAGACAAATACCTGTATTGTTTAGAAAATACTCTTGATTTTGAGAATGAATAATGTAACTGATAAAATGCAACCTTGATGTACTCCTACTTACCTGTGCTTAATGTTGTATTTCCATTTCATGATTTGTATGTTCAGCTTGATAGGAAGTTTTGGATGAATATACTTATTCTTCCTTTTATTCCTATCTTGTGTATGTCTTTTAGGATACCATACTTCCATGTGGTATTATAGGTTCTTTTAAGGTCAATGAATATTGATACCACATGATGACTTTGAACAAAGCCATCATGAATAAAGGATTCTTGCCATACAATTTGGTCATTGGTTCTTTGATTTTCCAGAATTCACCTTGGTAGCTAGATAAGAATTGTTTCTCTACTAGTATCACATTAAATGAGCTTTTACCATTCTCTCTGTAGTCTTTCAAATCCAACTTGTTAGTGCAATGGCTTGGTAGTTTATTGGGTTTAGGAATTGAAATGATTACAAACTCAATCCAGTTTTAGAAATTTGTTTGAACACCATATATTGTTGAAGATTTGGAGAAGTATTATGAGAGACTTTTCAGAGAGGTGTTTTAACAATTTTAATTTTAGCTGGACCAGTTGCAGAGATTTTACATTTGTTTGTCGAGTCAATTAGTTCTGTCATAGTAAAGAGAATATTAGTTCTGTCATAGTAAAGAGAATATTAGTTCTGTCACAGTAAAGAGAATATTAGTTCTGTCACAGTAAAGAGAATATTAGTTCTGTCACAGTAAAGAGAATATTAGTTCTGTCATAGTAAAGAGAATATTGCATTCTTTTTATATTGTTTTAAGTGAATGTAAGTTTTTCTTGTTTCATAATGTTGTTATATTTTTTTAAATTTGGGAGTGTAGTGATTTGTTGAAGAGTTTCATTGAAATTCTCTTGCTATGATGTTAGAGATTTTTTTCCACTGCATTTATCTCAATTTGTTTTTTTAAGTGCAGCTTAGATGTGTCAGAAGGTTAAAAGTATGGAGCACACAGTAAGGATTAAACTCACGACAAAATTGCAATGATTCTAGTGAGAGACAAGCTTGCTCACCATATACACCACATTGTGGTCTTTTGGTTGAGTGGACTGTTGCAGTTTCTCATATTTTTCCATTAATTTTCCTTATTATTTCCTATTTTTTATATATTAGGGTTTTATTTAGTCGAAACACATCGTTTTGTCAAGATTCTTTTTTAGATTTTTTAAATATCTTTTGCTCGAGCTTGCTTGTAAGTTGATTGTGGTTGGGTTGTGTAAGAATATCTTTAGCATTCTTTTCCTGGTTTTACCCAATTCTCTGCATTCTGCAGTAAACCAGGGGTTTTTTTTCTGTTTTTTTTTTTTTGGCATATGGCTTAAAGGAAGGTTTGAATATTGTTTTTTTTGCTATTTGTGTTAGTATGTTTGTAAAGAAGATTATTAGAGACTATTGATTCAATGAGAATTTCCATGTTGATTTGGGATGAGCAGCGTTAAATGAATTTAATCAGTTAGCCTTGTGTATTTGCTGTTTTGGATTCCTTTCATCTGATAAAGGCTTGCTTATATTAAGAGAAATAGGTGAATAGTCACTAGTACATTGGTCATCATGAACTTTCCATTGAAAGTTCATAAAAATTAATGGAAAGCATATGGTTATATTGAGAGCTGATGTTGACCCGCAACCTGAGTATGGTATATGTGCATTTTTTATTAAGGATTCATAGATCAGATGATTCTTCTAACAAGTTTATAAAGTTACCAGTTCAGTTGGAGTTCTTACAGCTCCACATTTTGTTGTTTGCATTACAATCTCCAACTAGTAGAAATAGAATAGGAATTTGACCAATTCACCTTTCTATTTCAGTCTATGTTTTGGAAGAATATAAGTTGAACATATGGTCATTGTTCAATGAATTACTGCCATGGTCTGGAGATTTGTATTTAATAGTAGTTGTTCATGGGGTAGTAGTTTTTTAACCAATATTGAAGCATCCCTACTTGACTTATTCTCTATTGTTGATACATTTATTTCATGATGAGTTTTATATTTTTTAAAAGAGTTTTCAGTTTCTTTGAGAAAGGTCTCCTGTCAGCATAATATACTCTGATTGCAATCTGAAAGGAGTTGTTTGATTTTCTCATTGCAATTTCGTTGTATAATGCTTGCTGTCCATTTGAGTGGTAATTATTTTAGTGAGTGGATTTTGAGGATGACTATGTTTTTAATTATTTGGGTTCTTTTGTTTCATTTTTTTAATTATCTTTATATCGGTTGTCATCTTTATTTGCTTTTAATTCTGTTTCTTCAGTTTTTAGGGTTTCAATTTTTTTTTCCATTGAGGTTTGATTGGTTTTTGTTCTTTCAATTTTCTGGTTGTTGAATTTTTCATTTGAAAAATTTTGTGCATTTTGTAGATGAGCAGTTGCCAGCAAATTTTGTGTTAGATTGAAATTCTTTGCAGAGATTTGGTTCAGTCGTATGGTTTGTTTCTAAATTTACAATTTGTTTTAATGTTTTCAATGCTTTTTTAATTCTTGAATTAAAAACATGTTAGTTCTTGTGTTTCATGTAATTTGTTTGATATTAGATTTTCATAGGTATAGCTTGATGTTGCTTGGGTAATTTTTGGCATATCATGATGTCTCGGAGTTTGCTTTGATGTTTTCCCATATTTCTGAGTAGGGAATTTTTTTTGTTGTGTTTCATTTTTAATAGAGTTTTTTTTTTCAGGTATTGCAGTCCCTGAAAGCTGTCCTTTTTTACAGTTTTCATTCGGGCATGTAAGCTCTGTGTGAGTAGGAACATTCCCACCACCATGTTTTCTATATACCAAATTCCTTGTACATTTATTATTAACCTGTGGTAGTTATATCATCTTAATAGGTTTGAAATATATGTTTCTGCTTTGGAGAACCAATTTTCTTTTATTTTCTATGGTAGTTCTGGTGCATCAAGAGAAATGATGTAAATTGGCATTTATAATTTATCATTTTTTAAATAGATATTCTTGTAATGTTTTGTTTTTTGATAGAATTATTGTTTTTAATTTTCTCCAGTGTATCCAGTGAGAGTTCAGTGCTCTTCACCATGCTTTTGAAGAAATTTTTAAAAATGGTGTGGATAGCCTCTTACTTTATATAATGAAATTTGGTCATTCTTAGTAGATTCAATGTCATATTTTTGTTTGACTTCTATCAATAACATTATTTCTAACTATTTTTAACTACTTTGTAATTATCCAAGATGCTAAAATTTTTTCTATTATAAAAGTTGACAACTTTGTTAATAGTTTGCCTTTTTTGGCAATGTTACGAATTTTCAAAATTTTTTCCTTTTATAGATTTTCTATGTCACTTTCTGTGTCTACATTAATGAGTTATCTCGATTTTTTTTGTGCTCATATTTTATTTATTATTCATCTGCTATGGTCCCCACTCATTTCAGATCACTATATGAGGGAGGTGACCTCATACAGAAGGTAGCTGTGGAGAGCGACAAAAAAGGACTACAAATAAACTTTAAGAAAACTGAGTGCATGGTCATCAGCAAAAGGTACAACCCAAAATGCCAAATAAATGTGGGAGATACCAGAATCAAGCAAGTACAAAAATTTAAATACCTAGGAAGTGTCCTAACTGAAGATGGAAAATGCAACACGGAGATCCGAAGGTGAATTGGCATGGCAAAGGATGTGTTCCAGAAGCTGAGCAAAATACTAAAACACAGGAAAATCTCACTGGAAACAAAGAAAAGAGTGCTGGACTGCTACGTGATGTCAGTTCTTCAATATGGCAGTGAATGCTGGACAATATCATTGAAAATGAGGACAAAACTGGAAGCAGCAGAAATGTGGTTCTACAGAAGGATGCTGCAGATATGGACTGAGCATGCAAGCAACAATGAGGTATTGGAAAGAATGGCAACAAAGAGGAAATTGATACTGAGCATCAGGAAGAGACAACTGAGAGGGCTGGATTGTTATGTGATGTCTGTCCTTGAGGAAGGAGAGCCTGGAGAACCTGATACTGACTGGCCAGATAGAAGGAAAGAGTGACAGAGGAAGGCAGCGGATAACATATTTGCAGGACCTGATCAGGTGGTTGACGGAACGGGGGTTGACAGGAGTAATGGGAGCAAACATACTAGGAGCCACAATAGGGAGGATTATCGGGAGACGTGGAGGACCATGATTGCCTACGTACTGAAAGGACAGGGCACATAGAAGAAGTGGGGTGGCATCTAAGCACCTGTTATATCTGATATCATCCACTCAATAATGGGCTTTCCTCAGAGGTTGAAACAGCCATGTCAGATTCCTTTGTTCCTAGTCTGACTGACCCTACATAATATTGTGTTATGAGTCTGAAGTATTATATGATATTGTACTATTATGAGTTTTGTATGTATTATTATCAGTCTTATATATATTATTATATAATAGAATTGTATTATTCTGAGTCATATGCAGTATTATATAATTACTTTATTTTGAGTATTATATGTATTGTTATAATATATAATTGTTATAATATCGTATGATTATGACTCGTATATGTATTGTAGTAAAATGGTATTATTTTGAGTTTTATATATATTACATTAATATTGTATTGTGAATTTTACATGTATTATAATATATTAATATTGTATTATGAGTTTTATATGTACTATAGATGCTGATGTATTGGTTATATCATGCCAAGGCTGTCCATAATTTATTTGATTTCATACCTTCTTGAGATTCTGCTTTTTATGACCTTTTAATTACCATAGCTTCTTGGGAAAGATTGTTGTGTAGTTTCTTGTTGTCTTCTACTGTTTTCAATTCAGAGTAGTCCAACAAAAGCTAGAAAGTCCAGTCTACTCTGTTATTTAACTTATGGTTAGGGAAGAAGAAATGAATGCATACCTTCCCCAAGGTCATTAGTACAAAAAGTATCACAACTTATGGCATATCACGTTTGATCACCAAAGTTAAGCAATGTGAGCCTCGATAGTACTTAAATGAGTGACCACTTGGGGAAGTCCAGGCACTGTAAGCATTCAGCAACAGATGTGCATTGTGGTGCAGTGGATGTTGGCTTGGAAAAAGAAATCAGTGAGCCATATTCGAATTCCAGTTGAATTCCCTGCATTCACTTAAGCACTGGTACCCTTTGGAAAAGTATTAATCTGTCACTTCCCTCCATTTATGGGTTAAATAACAGGATGGAGCCTGGTGGCAACTCATCCAGTGTTGGTGTCACAATAAAATCACCCTTGGTAGCCCTGGTGAAGCATCAAGTATTCAGCTATTTGACAAGATTATGAATTTCGCTATAAACTGTGCCAGGGTTCCAAATGCACAGGGAATACTGGAGGGTTGTAGTGAGTTCTATCTCGGCTAAGGCTGCAGGACGACAATGACAATCACAACTGTTAAGGACAAGGAGCTTGAATTCAGTTCACTGATTCCACTTTCTGCATTGGTAAACAACCTCTACATTTTTGGAAAAGATGTTACGATAATCAAGAATATACATTGGCAAAAAACTGCTTGCATATAGATAAGAAGTGAATTCAGCAGGTATACAAAAATAGAAATGAGTGTAAGACAAGTATGTGTTTTCTCACCGGATCTATTCAACTTGTACAGCAAAACAATTCTGAGAGAAATAAAACCCTTGCCAGGATTTGTCATTGGTGGCCACAATCTCAACAATGTAAGATAGAAAGATGACACAGTGCTGATAGCAGATACAAAAAAAAAAAATTCCAGACCACCTACAGAAGGTAGCATGAGAAAGTGAGAAGAAAGAACTAAGCGTAAACTACAAGGAAACAATAAATGGTGATCAGCAAAAAGAAAACCCCAAAACGACAACTACATTACAATCTCCAACTAGTAGAAATAGAATAGGAATTTGACCAATTCACCTTTCTATTTCAGTCTATGTTTTGGAAGAATATAAGTTGAACATATGGTCATTGTTCAATGAATTACTGCCATGGTCTGTAGATTTGTATTTAATAGTAGTTGTTCATGGGGTATTGGTTTTTTAACCAATATTGAAGCATCCCTACTTGACTTATTCTCTATTGTTGATACATTTATTTCATGATGAGTTTTATATTTTTTAAAAGAGTTTTCAGTTTCTTTGAGAAAGGTCTCCTGTCAGCATAATATACTCTGATTGCAATCTGAAAGAAGTTGTTTGATTTTCTCATTGCAATTTCATTGTATACTGCTTGTTGTCCATTTGAGGTCAGAGAAATTAAAATAAAACAAGTAAAGAAATTTAAATACCTGGGAAGCGTGCTGACAGATGATGAGAAGTGCAATGTCAAGATCCAAAGATGCATTGGCCTGGCCAAAGACACATTCCAAAAGCTAACCAGAGTACTGACAGACAAGAAAATCTCATTAGAAACAAAGAGAGTGCTG
Organism: Ascarosepion bandense; assembly: GCA_037127315.1. Lineage (NCBI taxonomy): Eukaryota > Metazoa > Mollusca > Cephalopoda > Sepiida > Sepiidae > Ascarosepion > Ascarosepion bandense. The sequence continues at coordinate 499,125 of JBBBDQ010029704.1, read as the reverse complement.
GATTGTTATGTGATGTCTGTCCTTGGACGATCTTCTCAAGTATGAAACAGAGGCTTGAGGCAGCTGAGATGTGATTTTACAGGAGGATGCTGAGGATAACATGGACTAAGCATGTGACTAATGGTGAGGTGTAGGAGAAGTCCATGATACCCTCAGCATCCTCCTGTAAAACCACATTTCGGCTGCCTTAAGCCTCTGTTTCATACTTGAGAAGATCGTCCATGGGGAAAACTCAGACTTAACAGCAGGACAAGACAAATGAGATTTCTGGGACATGTAATGAGGAAGGAGGGCCTAGAGAATTTAATGCTCACAGGACAGACAGCGGGAAAGAAAGGCCTACCAAGTAGGTCTCACACCGCTTTCCCCTATCTGAGCAAATGGATGGCAGAGCAGGTTTTGAAAAGATACCAAGAGGAAGAATTTTGAGAGCAACAAGAGAGAGAGCCGAGTGGAAGTCCATGATCACCTAGATCCTGAAGGAACACGGCACACGAAGAAGAAGAAGAATGACATTACAGCTATTGTACACTCCGGCCTTCTTCAAGTGCTAGGAATTTTGAACTGAACCCTTTATTTCTTCAAAGACGCATGGTCCAGTGGATATAGGCATGGTTAATGCCAGTGACTTGACTCAAAGAGTTTTGAATTCAATGACTGGCTACAGTAGTGGCAAACATAATTAAAAAGTTGAGTGAAAGGGAGATAACTACATGGAATTGGACATGGAACGAGATCAAAATAAAGGGTTCAGTCTGAAAATCCAAGCACCTGATGAAGGCCAGAGAACATAACAGCAAAAACACAAAAATTTCAATAAAGATGAGAGCAACACTTCAAATAATGTAAATACTACCTCATCTCAAAAGTATAGACAAAAAATAAGGAAGAAGGGCCTCGAGAATTTAATACGCACAGGACAGCTAGAGGGAAAGAGAGACAGGGGAAAGCAGTCCAAGACCTACTTGATAGGCCTGAGTAAATGAATGGCAGTACGGGGTTTGGGAGAGATAGCAAGAGGAAGAATTTTGAGTGCGACAAGAGACAGAATCAAGTGGAAGTCCATGATTGCCTAGGCACATTAAGTAGAAGAACCACTACATTATACTTAATTTTGTGGATTGATTTGTGAGTTATTTAAAGCCAAAATGTACTTCAAATTATAAGAATTTTTTTCTCAATTGAATATTTGGGAACTGCAAAGATTTTTTCCTATCATTTCTCAAATGTCATTTGAACATCACTCTCCAATTTCTCATTTTGAATCTTATAACCTATGTACTTTAATGCTATTATTGGCAAATTTTTAAACATTTTTGCTGATTAAAGTTGGCTGAAATGAATGGAGCCAGAAAAAGAGTTCCATGAACGAAAATTATGAGAAAGGAAACTATTAACATAGAATTTGAGGTTACACCTAGCCAGCTCAACTGTAAATTAATGAGACCTTTTCACAAGTCTAGTATTGTGCTTAAATTCAAAGAATCTAGACACTATAGCTAAGAACTTATCTAACAATTACTATTGAAGTCTTTATTAAAAAAAAGTAGAGGAAAGCAACCTTTATGGCAGTGGGAAAAAGAATGAGGCTGAGATGCCAAAGAAAAGCCAATAATATTGCTGATTCTTCTTTTGATTTTATCAAGGAGCTCTAGATAAATAGTAATAACGGGCAAATATAACAGCAACATTCTCATTCTATGGACGAATGATAGACACACACACACATCTACATTTAAACTAGAAAACTTAACTAATACAAAATTGGCTAACCACATGTGGATATTTAAAGTAAAACATGGAAAAGACCCAGACATAACATGGAAAACAGCCAAGTCTTACAATAATGGTAAAATATGTAGACTGAGCCAAAAAGAAAAGTTAGTTAGTTATGTTATTTTTGTTTTTTTAATCATATCACCCCGAGCAAAGCAGTAATGCCACTGATGCGCAGGGGGCTACATAAGAGTGAAAAGATTGGAAAAGAGAAAGCCGAAAACCACATCCTAAACAAGGAACAAGGGATGAGCCTCTTCACCTGTTCAATAGACGTGGATGGAGTGTGAACTGGGCGATAGTTTAGTCTATCTACTCCAATTGAAGAAAAAAGAAATGAGTGAAAAAATTGGAAAAGAGAAAGCCAGAAACCACATCCTAAACAGGGAACAAGGGATGAGCTTCTTCACCTGTTCAATAGACGTGGGTGGAGTGTGAACCGGGTGATACAAAATTGAATTACTGAATGAAAGAACAGAAATTAGGACTAAGTGTAACCGTACTAAAAAATACCTATTTAAATCATATAACCATGGACGAAAATGTTAGAACATCTTAATTTTTAAAACTGTACATTCATAAAAAATTCCTCATTACGTGAGCATTCTTAAAAGAAATGGCAAAATCAGTTCTTATAAATTGCCTGAAAACACCAGATGGTAGAAACCTGTGTTGCTTAATGTAACTCATTTACAAATGGAAAATGTGTATGTATATATATATGTCTGTGTGTGTGTATATGCATGTAAAAAAGATTCCGTAGAGAAAAATTGATGCAGTGAACCAGTTTTCTTAGCAGCTGACATAGCAATGGATTCAATATAACCTTTCCACTTAATGTCAAATTATTGGTTACAACTTACTGATGCGTGCCTCTGCCCCTGGTACAATACATCTATGATATTAAATCAAAAGGGTGGTAGGAATGCACTCCACCAAGCAAACTTCATTTCTCCTGCTTTGGCCGGTGGGCCTTTTAGTCTTCATATATATAAGTGAATTAATACTGAGCATCAGGAAGAGATAGCTGAAGTTCCTGGGACATGCAATAAGGAAGAAGTGCCTGGAGAACCTGATGCTAACAGGCCAGATAGAGAGAAAAAGAGACAGGGGAAAGCAACGGATAACATATTTGAGGGACCTAATCAGGTGGATGAAAGAACGAGGATTGCACGGTGTAACAAGGAAAGGTGTGCTCAGACCCACCAGGGATAGAAAAACGTGGAAAGCCATGATCGCCTATGTCCTGAAGGGATGGGGCACATAGAAAAAGAAGAATCCAGTGAATGACTGAACAAGGATTGCATGGTGTAACAAGAGAAGGCATGCTCAGAGCTACCAGTGATAGGGATACATGGAAAGCCATGATCACCTATGTCCTGAAGGGACAGGGCACATAGAAGAAGATATATAAGTGAGCCTGTCTTGATACCTTAGATCTGAGGCTAGTACAATGTTTTTGACCCAAATGCTACCCTGTTGCCTGCTAGTTGGTATCATTTCAACCTGGTTTGAGAAATTTATATCCAACTCTGGAAGTGCAGAGCTAAATAGTCTTGCCACCCTTTGAACTTTTGGTCCAACCTACCAAGAACTTCACATGTTTAAATTTCATTCTTACTGGATTACAAGAAAGGTACTACTTACATGACTACCTGCAGATAAATACTTTTTGTTTGGATTGATAATCCAATATATTAAGTAAAGGAAAAATAAAGAAAGAGTTTCTTTTTGGAAACATGGATTCTTAAAAGCATCAAATGACTGCTGCTGATACAATTTTCTCTGCAGCTATTCACCTGTGCCAAAGCTTAATCTCACTTCACAGTGATAATCTTTTTCATGAGATTCATTTTATCATTTCTGAATTTAATCGTAATTACGTAAAAAAAAATACAGATAAAAATATGGCCTATATGAATAGGCTGTAAAATTATATAAAACTTAATTGTGCCATCAAAAATATGACCGCATTATTTAAGTATTTGATTTCATTGTACTTCAGCGATGTCAAAAAATTAACATTGCTCTGCCTTGTCCCCATGCTCTAAATGTCTGAAATTAAAAACTGCATGTTGTTCTGCATTTTCTTGCTCATGTTCAAGACTTCCTGAATATTAAACTAAAAGTAAAATGAAGTCCAGATAAAAATTGATTCTCTGCCTTGTCCCCATGCTCTAAATGTCTGAAATTAAAAACTGCATGTTGTTCTGCATTTTCTTGCTCATGTTCAAGACTTCCTGAATATTAAACTAAAAGTAAAATGAAGTCCAGATAAAAATTGATTCTCTGCCTTGTCCCCATGCTCTAAATGTCTGAAATTAAAAACTGCATGTTGTTCTGCATTTTCTTGCTCATGTTCAAGACTTCCTGAATATTAAACGTAAGAAAAGTCTTAGGCGAAGACATTCACTATTCGATAGACAATTCCACTCCATCCCATGGCTTGCCTATAAGTGTTTTATTGTTAATTGTACCTTAGTACAATAAATCTCTATTTCTTATTCCTGGTGTTGAGTTCCATTCTTCAACTGATCTTTTTATACTGTATTCCTTTTTGGGATATATCAACTTTTTCAAGACTTCCTAAGTATTTAACTAACATGATAACAATCAATTCGCTGCCTTGTGCTTATACTATAAATGTACAAAATCAAAACTTTATATTACTCTGCATATTCTTATAAATGTTCAAGGCTTAATGAATATTAAACTAAAAATGAAATTAAGTCAATACAAGATAAAAATCACAGCAAAAAATTAATTACACTAGAAGTAAAAAATGAAAAACAAAACTAACCAGCTATTTTAGCACTAATTATTATGACAACACACACACGTGTTAATAAGTTTTAAAGTATGCTATATTTACAGTTAAGAATGCTCAATATCAAGAAAAGAGCATATATAAATAAACAGAAGTATATAATCAACAATAAATATTAAGCAAAATGTTAACACTTGAATAATTTGACATATAACCATTACTGCCTACTCAACAACCATTACAAACCATGACTATTTCTACTCAATAGCCACTTGAATAATAAGTAAATTAACCATTACTACTTGTCCAACAACTATCAAGATAATGCAATAGTCATTGCTATAAAATGTGCAGTATAAATAACCCCCACATAATGTTAAGACATTAGTTAGATGAAGACACCATTGACACTAATATCTTACTATTATGCGAATGCTATTTCTGTCATACCCTGTATAAATAATTGAGCCAACACACACAGCATGAACATTGCATTCAATTATATATATAATTGGGCACTGAGGTCAACACAGAGCAGTGACAGTTTGTTTCATGCTTGAATGCTATCTTCATTGGGTGTTGAGCTCAAGATCCACTTTTATGTTTACAAATCCTCCATCTGATATTAAGTAATTTAACCAGTAAATATGGCATATCTTAAAACTGCATTTTTATCATATATATATATATATATATATATATATACACACACACATATATATATATATATATATATATATGAATTTAGCAAAATGCTCATGACTAACGAGCAAAACTCATTTATTTTTAAATTATGGAGGAGTTAAAGTTGTTCTTGCAAAAACTGAAAACTGCAACCTGTACATTAGAAATTTGTCTAATAAAATTAGTCACCCATTATTACTCACTTGGAAAGATCGGACAGTATGAGAGCTATATGTACAAAAAAATGGAATAAGGATTCTGAGTTCAAATTCCAATTGAGTTTATTTTATACTCCTGACCTTGGAAAACACATGAATATATCTATCTCCTTCCAGTTATGGGTAAAATGGCAGGATAGATGAGGCTCATTTGCTTTTAAAGGAATCAGAGCAAATGAGATTTTTATTACATCAAAATATAAAAAGAATTTGAGACAATGACAATCCCTTTAGGGGATATGAGCAATGGTTCAAACCCTGCTAAAATTGAAATGAAAAACAAATCAGTCTTCTTTTTATTTTTTAAGTGAAAAGTTTCTATAATGATGTTTGTTTTTTTTTTAAATTTTATTTCTTTTATAAACTTGTGGTTTTTTTTTATTATTTCTTTACTTATATTCGAAATTTTTATCTTGTTAAATGATTTTCTGACACCTTTTTATTAAAGATCTTCCCCTATCTGAATACCAAGAAAAACTCAGACTCTACCTAATGATTAAAACCACTCCCATATTTGGTACTGAAGAGTACTGATACTCCATTGTGTTTTTACTAAAGACCTTGTCAGCTGCATATGACTTAATATCCTTGATTTATTGATTTTCTATTGATGTTTGTACAGTCAATTAATAAGATCTTTATAGATTTTCTTTTTCCTTTTGAAAATAAACTTCTATAGACATTTTTAGAGGGTTGTTTCGATTTCTTCAGCCATCTATTTTTCTGCACACAGTTTTCTTATTGATTGCTAAAAATCAGGAAAAGTTTTTTTTTTTAAAATCTTTTTTTTCAATAATAAGGTTAAGATAATACTGAATCTCAATCCAATCACTAAGATAGCAAAGTTGAAAGAAAAAGAACAAAAGAAGCCTAGAGTAATATTTGTTTTTTTTTTACTTATCTGGCTTTGTCAAGAGTTCTAACATAAATTTGATAAACTGAAAGGTGTTCATTTATTTTTCATTAACCCCAAAAACTCAAGATATTCTTCCATCACAGAAAAAAAACAAAACAATTTTCATTTAATTTTAAGATAACGTCAGAAAAGGGAAATTTTTAAAAAAAAATTTACTTTGAATAAATCTCTTTCATTGATTTTTTTTGTTTTTTATTATGCAGAATTAATGAATGAAAAGAATGTGTGATATGAATTTACTCATTCTACCAAAAATCTGACCAAGACCCACCCATTCCCATCCTCAAAAATCTTCACAGACTCCAAAGCAACATAATTCTATACCTTTTATTTTAAGAAAAAAACCTTTTATATTTTTGTAATTATTATGTCCTATAATCATTTTAAAAGAAAATAAGAATGAATCTATAAACAATTATCCACAGTATAGTTTATTGATTTTGTAAAATTAAATGGAAAGAATAAAAAAGGGATAAAAGAAGATGTGTATACAAACATGTCCTTATCATCTGTATGCATATGCAGAGGTCCATTAGGGTCACAGCGATGGGCAAACAGTTAAGCCCCTAACTGGGGTTAGAAAACTATGAATGTATAAAAAAATTTATAATAGAAATACAAGCAATACATTTTCAGAGTAAAAAAATTTATGAGAAATACATTTCTGTAAGGAAAAAAAAATTACCGACAATGAATTTCTGAAAAAAAATTACTAATGCTCTCAAGAAAATTTAATTTTGGTATTAAATGACCCATAAGAAGTTGATATGCCACGAAACAAATGAAAATAATAAAATACTACAAGGTTCAGTGTAGCATGTAGCAAAGTTTTATGTCAACAAAAGAAAAAATCATCTTTGATGGTGCATCTTTTTATGTTAATGTCCTTGTAACCTCTCTGAAGATGGCTCGTGTGAACCGAAAGCTTAGAACCAACTTAATAAAAATATATCCAAATGTTGGAGATGTGCGTTGTGGTGCTGGGAAATGTGCGTTATGGTGCATTGGATATTGGCTCGGAATGAGAAATTGGGGAGCCAAGTTCGAATTCCAGCTGAATTCATTGCATTCACTTACGCAAAAATACCCTTGGGAAAGGTATTAATCCGTCTCTTCTTTCCAGTTATGGGTCAAATAATAGGACAGATTGGGTTCTATAGCCTTGGTTGGCAACCAGTCTACCGCAGAAAGCAATGGCAACCTACTGCGGGATAATATTCTGCCCAGTCAGTCATGTCTCTTTCAAGACATGATCGCCCAAGCGTGTATCACGTATGGCACTTAACTGACTGAAATGATGGAGAATTTTTGTCTTTATTTTCACCTAAAATTAAAGCCAAAATACAATGTTTAGGACGGCTCATGATTAAACATTGTCTCTTAGATTTAACAGTATATGTTTAGAAAATTTTCTGCTGTCTCGATACACTAAATATATATATATATATATATATATATATATATATATATGCATGTTCTCCATTGAATTTAATGTATTCTCAAGGCAAGGGATTGTGTTGAATTGTAAATATTTGTTATGTAAAATAAATTGCTTTTACCATCAATATGTCTACATATTGATTTAAGAACTCACATACATGTGTGCGTGTGTGTGTGCGCGCAATGAGTTCATGAGGGTTACAGAAAATGAGAAAACTTAAGTGAGGAAAAACAATGATAATGGAACAGGCTTTAGAAAAACAGAAGATGGTGACTGATGGTGCCTTTAAACTTTGGAAGATTGTAGGTAGTATGGAAGCAAGACACTGGAAGAGAAAATATTTAGATTTTGCCATTAAATAATACATCAATGTTGATATGCTGCTGAACAAACTCAAACAACCAATGTAAAATAACTTTCATTACATTAATTCATGTAATATCCTACAATTTCTTAAATAAAACAGTCAGTTAAGTGCCATACGTGATACATGTTTGGGTGATCATGTCTTGAGAGAGACATGACTGACTGTTCAGAAGATTATCCCGCAGTAGGTTGCCATTGCTTTCTGTGGTAGACTGGTTGCCGACCAAGGCTATAGAACCCAATCTATCCTGATATTTAACCCATAACTGGAAGGAAGAGATGGATTAATACCTTTCCCAAGGGTATTTGTGCGCAAGTGAACACAATGCATTCAACTGGAATTTGAACTCGGCTCCCCAGTTTCTTGTTCCGAGCCAATATCCACTGTACCACAATGCACATCCCCATTAACTGACTGATAAATAGAACAATATTCCTAAAATATAACTTTATAGTGGGTATATCTTATTTATTCTTTTTTCTAGTTGTGGTAGGATTCTGTTTTAGTGAAGGGTAGTTGTAAATTGTTGCAGGTTAACGGAATTTGGCCTTGTGGTAGATAGCCTACTATAAGTCGGAAAATGATTATAAAATCAAGAAAAGCAAAATGAGTTAATAACATTTATATATACACATTTCAATTAATGTTTTACAATTAAAGCATACTTGAAATAAAGGTCCAAGGGAGGTTAGAATGTTCATGGCAAATAATGAGCTGAAAGAGATTAAAGGCTTAGGAATGTGGGGAGCGGAGGTATGTGAGGAATGTCTTTGAAGTAGTTGCTCCTTAAGTCAGTCAGTACTTTTGAGACAGTGAAGAAGGAAAGAGGTAAGCATAGTAGCCACTCGACTTAAGTCAAGGGGAGACACTGGTTACTCTCACCTGTCTGTCTGTCTGCTGGGGTCTTGTATCCGCTTTTTATATCTGCTTTTTGGATCAAAACAGCTTGTTTTGTAATTCCATACTTGTATTTGATTCTGGGCTTCCCATTGGCTGGTAAATAAAATTCACATAGGCTCACGAAATGAAAATTTGATATTTGATTAATTTTTATTTTTCAACCGGAACATCTGTGCAAAAACACCTGTGCAGAGACAATTTTTGTTCATTTGCTTTCTGGTTGTTATAGAACAAACATCCGGTCCCTCACTTTTGCTCAGTCGGTATCACCACAACTTCAACAGAGCCTAAACAAAAAACACATCACCACCTCTAGTAATTATGTCCATACAAGCACATATATGCCCAAAAGCTGAGTATCATCTACCATGTATTTAATTCTCCAGACCTCTCCAAAAAATTCAATTTTGGTATTAAATGACCCATAAGGAGTTGATGTGCCATTAAACAAACAAATCAATCCATCAAGCATCTAGAAATACATAGCAAGAGTACCAGACCAGATATGGCAGCAATATTCAATGTACAAACAAATGGTAGATTTATAAATATCGAAGATGGATTCTGGAAACGCATTACATGACCTAGTGAAGCAACTTTCATCATACAGATAGGTTCAGTATAATCCTTCCACTTGATGCTAGTTGAAAACACTCACAAAAAGACACTCACAAACCCTCTAACAAATGTAAGGAGCAAATAAAGTGCTCCTTTTGTCTGCACAAACTGGGCTGGTGGATCTTTAGGTATACAGTCTCAAGAACACAAAGATGGTAAGACAAACAAGCACTGTGCAGAATTGTGAACCATGTTTCTTTGTACAAGGAGACACAGTCATATATATGTATATATATATATATATATATATATATATATATATATATATATGAATGTGTCTAGTTACACTGATGAGCTGTGATACAGCGAAACAGGCTTGTATGTGGATGAATAATATATTATGCTCTTATTACAATCGAGTAAAACACAGTTTTCACTTCTGCTATAAGCGTGACTCTTCAGAAATGAATTGAGTTCTTTTGGTGACTGGCGTGTGTATACACTGCTTATATACAACACATTAAAATTTCTTCTCTGGTTCCATGCACCTATGGCTTAGGGAGTAGCGACTCAAATCAGTCGAATTTCAATCTTGGCCAGAAGCAAGTGGATGTGTCTAGCCACACTGATGAGCTGTGATACAGCAAAACAGGCTTCTATATAGATGACTAATATATATATATATATATATATATATATATATATGTAACATAGTACACTTGGTATACAATCCAGGTAAATTCCAGTAGAAATGTACTCAAGAGAACTCAATGTTAAATTCATGTATTTAATTTAACAGAGTAATATAATTTACAAAAGATTTTAGATTATTACAATGGGTAATACATATTTCACCATGTCCTGATCTTATTATTGCAGCTCGTCAGACCCAATATATATATGGTTTAAATTAATGGATATATATTTCACAGTTTGATATTTATGTTTTATAAAAATAGCTTAATACAGAAATAGAGCATTTATAGATATATAGATATTATTACGTAGCTAATCAGTATTGAGAAGAGGTAGATTCATACCTAATCAGAATTTGATAAACAAAACATTATGTGGATATAAAAATGGGGGATCAATTCTATATTATGATCAATATATAAGCTGATCCCTCATTTTGTGGTCATGCTAGTTTCTATAGATTTATGGGCTTCAGCAAATGGATGACAAAACAGGATTTGTGAGGAATAACAAGAGAAAGGGGTGTCAAGAGAAAGGGTTACAAGAGCTACAGGGGATAGAGAGATGTGGATGGCCATGATCGCCTATGTCCTGAAGGGACATGGCACATAAAAGAAGTTATTATTGTTATAATATTGTTATAATAGCAGACTGCAACTCAAAAGCTATCAAGTTTTGGTCTTCAATAAATGGATTAACCCTGATATATTTTTAATTTATTTCTTTGTACATTATTTTTAATGGATACTCATATTTGAGTAGAGTAGATACTGTTTCTTTATAATTAAGTAATATATAAATATTTATATCTCCTTGCCTGAACAATCAAGAAATTTTGGTAGGAAAATATTCAGGCCAATAGATATAAATAAATATACTGTTTAATTATAAAAACAGTTTCTACTCCAATATGAGTATCCATTAAAAATAATGTTTAAACAAATAAACTGAAAAATGTCGGAATTTATCCATTTTGTAACAAATTTCATACAATTTCATAAATAAATTGTGCTTGTGTACATTAAGATATGAAAACAGAGAAGATATGAATTCTTAAAAAAAATCAGAAAAATGTGTGTTTAAAAGCATTATTTCAGGGTTTGTCTGATTATAAATCTTTCTTAGTTGAGTGGTAGTCATGTCAGATCAACTGATGGTTTCTTTTAGGGGATCCAGGTTCAAATCCTGCCAGAAGATGCATATTTTCCTAACAAGATTTCTCAAATATTCAGGCCAGTAAATGTAAAAAAAGTATACTGTTTAATTATAAAAAGCAAAGCATCTACTTGAATTCGAGTATCCATTAAAAATAAGGTTTAAAAATTAAATTAAAATGTGTGTTCATGCATTCAAAGGTGGATTTTGCTGGTGTGGATGATGTCTGGAAGAGTTATGCATTTAATAATTCATGTAACAAAACAGACTATTAAAAACAGAATTATTTTCCCAGATATAAACACGAGAATAAGTAACCACTCTGCTGTCTCTCTCCATTGACTAACAGATTTTGTACATATCTTAAAAGTCTAACCCAGTTTACGTGGAAAGGATACTCCATATCTGTTGTGGTGCCCTCCCACGAGGAATGGACTCTTCATCTTGTTACATAAAATATTATGTGCGTAACTTACAAAGAGCAGTCAATGGGAGCAGTTAACGAAAGATGCTAACGAAGGCAGTTAACGAGAGCAACTAATCAGTCAATAAGCAGTGTAATACCACCTTTGGACTTACTTATCTTTAGTTACTTATTATTAACACTAGCTTTGAATATCTTTTTTCTTGTTATTACTAATACACTGTTTTGAACCTACCATCTTGTTCTGTGTCTTACTTTCACCACAGTTCCACAGCAATATCAGAGATTGAGCATTTGTAGTTAGAAAGCATGTATATATATATATATATATATATATTAATAATAATAATAAAACCGACTCTGTACGTATTCTAATCTTAAAATGTTACACAAGTAATTTTTAAAGACCACGAATAACCAGCAGAATCTAACTCCGTTATTGTCCTCGGCTATAGAGCTTTGGACAAAGAGGGGAAAAAAAAGAAAACTGCGTAGGACCGACAATACATACGGTTCTTCACAGTAAAGAAAAAACCCTCGAACGGAACGAACCACCAGGAAAGAAAAGTGCTCAATACTAAACTAACCAAAAAGTGTTAACAAAAAGGCAGTTACGCAGAGCAAAAACACACGAAAAAAATCGCAAAATCGCCAAGACCTACCGCGGTTTCGCACAACGGCTCGATTTTTTTCGTATATATATATATATATATATATAAGCATTGTATTGTAACTATCAGTTTCATGGCATCAGATCATCTGATGGTTTTGTAATTGCTTAAGGATTAAAAGTGAAAGTCACCATACAGTATTGATTCTTATTTTTCTATATCAATATAAATATATCAAACAAGCTTAGATGAATATCTAATGGAATGATAATATATGACAATTTAGAAAACTTCAATTTGGCATGCTTTGTCATCAGAAAAGAATTTTATTCTGTAAAAACAATATAGATTTTCAAAATTATCTTATATGTTAACTATTACAAATCTCCTTTACCAAAACAGCAATACACTGAATTTAGCAGAAGGGTAACTTCTTAATGTTATCAACCTGGGTAGGCAATCTCAGGTGCAAAACCTGAAAGCCATACCACTGGTTGTCTCTTGTGAGTGAAATTGGGGATACCTCTATTTGAGAGCTGTTGATGGTTATACTAGAATGAAGTTAGAATTCATATGACAGAGTTAAAGTGTACAGGTATTGTTCAAGCTGTTGATCGCACCAGATGATATGCTTTTCACCCAGAAACTTTAACTAAGATCTGCAAAGCATTGTTGTATAAAAACACAGATGAGATCTGTCAGAGTTGAAAGAACACAAATGTATCTGAGCATGTGTCTGCAACAGGGATTTATTAGCTGCCTTAGTATAAAGGCAAGGCATATTCAGGTACAAAAAACCAGCCATTACTACATATATGTAAGTTCATTGTAAATATTTGCACTTGATTTAATAAAACATGACCACAATTTGATGTTGTTGTTTTCATTAATGTTGATTTTTTTCTGTGTTATAGATTGAAATCTTGCATTGTTCAGTTGTGAGTCATCCTTTTTTTAATAGATGGAATCTGAGAGTATATATATATATATATATATATATATATATATATATATATATATATGTATATTCTTTTTTTTTTCATTTGGAAATGAGTTATTTCTACAACCTAGGTTTCAACCTTTTAGTATCTTCAGGCGATTTATAACTGATTTTTTAATGTTTTTTAAACATAGAACAGGGATTTTTATGAACATGCGACTGGAATTTTTAAACAACCAAAAATTTTCGAAATTAGGGAGGAGTTACTTAAGAATCTTAAAACACTTTTATCTGAGCTTGTATGAACCTAATATGTATTTATAAGTGTGATTACTTCTGATCTTTCATTCAGTAATTTCTTTTTGTTCTGGAAACAACATAAAGACCAAGAACAAATGTTAGCCATTATATTGTTTCCAGAGCAATAAAATTTTACAACGCTTTCATCCATATTTGTATGATCATAATATGTATTTATAGGTGTGATTACATCTGGACATTATTTATCCTTCATTCAGGAATTTGTTTTTGTTCTGGAAACAACATAAAGACAAAGAACACACATTAGCCATTATACTGTTTCCAGAGCAATAAAATTACTAAATGAAAGATGAGAAGTAATGTTCAGATGAAATCACACCTGTAAATACATATGTTCATACAAACATGAATAAAAGTGTTTTAAGATCCTTAAGTAACTCCTCACTAATTTTGGAAATATTTGGTTGTCTAAAAATTCCAGTTATAACTGATTTTCCAACGTTTTCCAAATGTATAACAGATGTTTACAAAACATCTGTTATACATTTGGAAAACGTTGGAAAATCAGTTATAAATAGCCTAAAAAATGTTGAAACTTAGGTTATAGAGAAAACTCATTTCCATATGAAAAACATTTAAAAGCTCTACAATATAAATGTATTGAGCACTTTTTAATACAATTGAGTACTAGTCTAATTTAATTATTAGCAGAACCTAAGTATGTATATATATATATATATATATATATATATACACACACACACACATATACTAAGAAGTCATAGGTCAAATTTAAATTAGACCAGTAAACAGTTGTATTAGAAAGTGCCTAATACATGTTTCAATGAGGCTTTAACATGTAGAGATTTTAGATATTTAAGTTGAGAAGATCAGCCCATTACACTACCATGGTTTCGACATTTTGAATTCATCAGAAGATGTGTGTGTGTGTTTTTTTTTTTCTTAATCATGTCACCCCAAGCAAGGCATTCCACTGCCACTATAGTGCAGGGGGTTACTCAGGGCGATAGACCAGTTAGGATGTACATAGGGGGAGAGTTGGAGAGAATGGGATGGTTATTGTGTTAGGAGGTGTCTATTGACCTTACATTTAAACTCCTGGAGGTTATAGCCGTCGGGGAAGCAAGCATGCGGAAGGGAATTCCACAGGAGGGAAGTGCAAGAAAAGAAGCTGTTGGAGTAGAAATTGCGGTTACATTTCATCGGTTTCACTGTAAAAGGGTGGGACCTAGTTGCCAATCTAGTATCTTGTGCAAACTCACACCTAGGGAGCACCAGTGATTTAAGTTCATCAGAGCAAAAGCCATGATAGTATTTATAGAAGAGGCACAGGAAGCCACGTCACGCCGGTGAGAGAGTGACTGCAGGCGGTCAGCTAAGTCAGTATCAATCACATTACAGATTCTTCGCTGTATTTTGTCAAGAAGCCCGAAGAGAATAGCAGGGGTGAGTATAAAATTTCAGACAGAATATATCTGCAAAAGTATGAATAGAGACAAAAGAAAAAATTATCTTTGCCAGCACGACACGTTGGCTAAGATAAGTTTTTCTTTTTTCTTTCTCTCTCTATGGCTGAAATGCACATCAATTTATTAAGTAGACATACATTATTTTTTATGTGCTGATCAACTTATATTATTTTTATTTGGCTGTTACTAAAATTAAACAGAAAATATTTCAAGAAGATTATTTTGAAATTATTTTTACAATGTGAGCCAAACACGAAAAGATAATTTTTAAAGTAAGCCTCACACTACCAAAGAAGACAAAAATACTGCCAAGAGGTAAGTATAGGCTTAGAAAAATACAAAATAATAACTAAAAAAAAAAAAAAAAACACACACACACAAAACAACATTTATAAGTATTTGAGGAAAGTGAAAGTAAAATCTATTTTACAGCTCAAGAAAACTGGGAATGAGTCCATCTTTTCTAATCTTAGAAATATTTTCAGTGAACATCAAAGAAATAAAATACTTCAAACATGAAATCCTATCACTAAACCTAAGCAGATTACAGAAAACTTATTCTACATTACTTAGAACCTCTAAAATTATAACGATAAGATTTACATTGTTTGTGGACATTAGAAATCCTGCAGACGTAAATATGTAAGGTTTTCATGATCTTTGAAACAATAATTTTTGCTCTTAAAAAATAAGCTCAACTTTGACACAAAAAGTACTTACCTCTTTAAATGTTATTTTTAATAAATTTTAACCTGAACGGTTTAAATTTATTAAAAATAAATTGTTTTCTAAAATCCATGATAATTTGTTATATTTACAAAAAAGCAAAATTAATTTGTTAAAATTCTTTCAACATTTTAAAAGGCTTTAAAAATTCCAATACATACAATGTTTTGAGCAAGATAATAGTTTAGTATTTATTTCTGAGGTGAATAATTGTCAATATCTTTATATTATTTCAAAAAATTGTTCTCATCTTGTTTGATATAGATGTTATCATTGATTATCATAATAATCAACAGATAGTCCATATAAGTCAATCAATATCTGATGATGACCAGATGGTACTTGGTTGAAACACTGTCTGTATTAGCAGCCACATCAACCAAGATTAGACTATGACCTCATTCATTCAAGGCTATTGTCATCTTATGAATTCTCTCTTACTTGTATCCAATATTGTAGCCGTTACAGTCAGTTTCCAAATCTAGCTTTAAAATTTAACAAATTGACAAGTTGATAAAAACAACATTTTGAAATTTGTGTATGTATATATGTGTGCATATATTAATCTGTATATGTGTCTGTTTGCCAGTGTACAGTGTGTATACTCATCTATTTGTTCATGTGTGAATGTTTGTAGGTTTATGTGTATACGTTCATTCTTTTCCTCGTTTAATATATAAATAACTTTCTAAAACTAATAATTTGTTAAACTTGGAATTTAAAATTCACACTAAAAATAAAATGAACCTAATAGTCAATAAATAATGCTGATCTCAATTTAATCAAATATTAATGCCTCCAAAAATTATTAAAGTTACTTTATTCTGACTGTCTATGCAACAATGCCTCCTTGATTAAGAAGGTTTGGCTTGTTTTTAACCTTTTAAAACCCTTCAAATTGAAATAAACCTCATCACTTGAAAAGACACAAGAAGTATCGAGACAAAATAGCTACTTTTGTAGTGATATTATAACATATTCATGTTATAATTTCTGAATAAATATTATTAGCTCTACATTGTATTGTTTCTATGGATACGGAATATTATTCCATCCATACCTACCTTATACTTGGTTATATATATATAATTGCTCAGTTAAAGAAATTCAAGAAATAAAAAGGCAACAAATTGATATTGATAATAAGATTGATGATACTATATACTAACCTTTTGACTAAATTGAAGCACAAATCTAAATAAAGATTTTAAAATCTTTTTCTTTATGCTTCAATTTTGTCAAAAAATTAGTGAATAATATCATCAATCTTATTACTAATATTGTTATTTTGTCGGCTTTTTATTTCTCAAGATTCATTAACCAACTGACTAAATCTACATATAAGAAGAACTTGTGAACCATCTTTTGTTTTAATCACACACAAACACATGCGTGTGTTTTATTTGAAAATGAGTTATTTCCACAACCTAGGTTTTAATCTTTCAATATCTTCAGGTGATTTATAATAACTAATTTTTTAACATTTTTTAAAACTTAAAACAGGTATTTTTATGAACGTGCAAATGAAATTTTTAAAATTAAGGAGAAGTTACTTCACACATCTTACATCTTAACACACTTACATCCAGGTTTGTATGAACCTAATATGTATTTATATGTATTTATGTATATTTATTTATATATGTATTTATGGTTGTGATTACATCTGAACATTAATTCTGATCTTTCATTTTTTAATTTTTTTAGCCATTATTTTGTTTCCAGAATAAAAAAAAAATTACTTCTATATATATATATATATATATATATATATATAGAAGTAATTTTTTTTTGTTACTTTTTATATATATATATATATAAGTAATTTTTTTTTATTACTTTTTATATATATATATATAAGTAATTTTTTTTTATTACTTTTTATATATATATATATATATATATATATAAGTAATTTTTTTTATTATTTTTATTTTTATATATATATATATATAGAAGTAATTTTTTTTATTACTTTATATATATATATATATATATATATCTCATGCCACTATACACTCAATTGACCAAAAACCCACTACCGCCATTCCTTCTCGGCCTACAGCCATGTGCAACACAAAAATGAACCTGTCTAATTTTCTCTGTATAACTCCACTCTGTTAATAATAATTAAAATGTTCTATGTTCACTGGACATTAAATGTTCACCCTTTGATAATGGCTTATGTAAGCCGAAAGCTCAGACCTGATAAAAAAAATCAACAATTATTGCGATTTCTTGTCGTCTTTCCATGACAACACTATCAAGCGAATCAGATCATATGAACGGATCTTACACAAAATAAATAGACAGAACTTGCCTATATTATTCAATGACACCTGTATTAATGAAAAATGCTGCCAAAATACACACACAATATATATATATATATATATATATATATATATATTACAGAATTTAATCCAAATCCTCAAAACTGACATTAGCCAACATATTTGAATTTTTATTTAACATTTTATTTTTTAATGGATATTCATATTTAAGTGTAAAATCTGTTTATTTCATACATATAAATATATGTTTAGTTAAACAGTACATTATAATTTCCACTGGCCTTAATCATTTGAGAAATCATTTGAAAAATATCTATCTTCCAGCAGGAATCAAACCTGCAAACTCCCACACTGGAGAGATGCCATCTTTAGATCAGACATGTCTTTATCACTCAACCCATAGAAGATTTCATGGAAGACAAAGTTCAATTTCACCTTTACTCAAATACGAGTATCCATTAAAAACTGATAATGTTAAACAAAATAGAATACAAATATGATGGCTAATGCCAGTTTTGTAGATTTTCTTTAAATTCTGTAATCTCGTCTTCGGTTTAGTTTGTTTAACATTCAGATACAATCTGAGCAGATATTTATTGTTCGATGAAAATCAAGAGAATGCTTATATAAAACTGAAATTGTCTTCCATGAAATCTTGTGGGTCAATTGGTTAAGACACATCTAATCTAAGGACGGTATCTCTCCAGTGTGGGAGTTTGCAAGTTTGATTCTTGTCAGAAGACATTTTCTAAATGATTTCTCAAATGATTAAGGCCAGTGGAAGTTCTAACGTACTGTTTAACTATATATATATTTATATATATATGTGCATATATAAAAAATAAACAGATTTTCCACTCAAATATGAGTATCCATTAAAAAATAATGTTAAACAAATAAAAATTCAAATATATATATATCTATAAAGTGAAAAAACAGATAAAACCTACTATTCATTGAATTTACTTTTATAAAACATGCTCAATACTGAGTAGAGCTTAATATTTTAATTTTGTTATTACAATAGTATATAAAAACATTGTAATAACAATTTACTTATATATATATATATATCTCACTCATTCAGTGAAATGAATTAGAGCGCTCTAGCTATTGGGTGTGTATAATGATATGCGCTAAAATGTCTGCCTACTTCCACCGAACGCTCATAGCCCAGAGGTAGAGTCACTGACTGACGCCATTTCGGTCGGGTTTCAATCCTGGGTAAAAAAGCAATCAGAGTCTAACCGTACTGATGAGCTGTGATACCGCGAAACAGATCTGTCTGCGGATGACAATATATATATATATATATATATACATATATATATTAGTATGAATTTTTATTTCATGTATGTTCTGTTAAGTAAGATGGAAAATATAGTTAAGTAGTTTATTCAATCTTTTCGTTCTGACAATGTTTTGTTTTTTTTTGTTTAGACTGAGCACGTGGTAAAACTTTCCATTACATTTCATACTGAAGTACAGTATAACCCGAATATAAGAGACCCTGATATAAGATAAACCCTGATAGAAGACATTTTCTCAGGTTTCAAATTAGAGTTTGTGGTAATGTACATAAAATAGACCAAACCCGGATATAAGATAACTTTTATCCAGTCCCAACAACTCTCTTATATGAGGGTTACACTGTACTTATGGTTCTTACTTCAAACATTCTCAAGGGAGGTTGTTTTTTGTGGTTAAGTTACTGTTTTGTTTTCTAAACTGAATTGCATGCAAAGCATTTATTCTAACCACAGCCAAGATGTTTTCGATATGAAAATTCAAAATTTATAAACAAATGATAATTTCTGTGAATTGAATTCACTTCTTCAGTGATCTTTAATATTTTGGAAAAATTCAAAAACTTACTTAAGCGTTTGTGTAGATATAGAAACCGGAAGTCAATTTGCCAAAAAAAAAAAAAAAAAAAAAAAAAAGGTGAAAGTGTAACAAATAGGAGGTAAAAAGAAGATGGGGGAAGGGGAAAGGAGGAGGGAAAACCTATGTTAAATTTGCAGATGAGAGGAAATGCAGGTTGGGAAGGTGGGGAGATTCGCTACTGTCAGCAATCTTTAATATATGGGTCATTCAAAAATTTCTCAATGTAGAAAGTAAAAGAAAAGAAAAACATTGCAAAAAGGCAAAAAGAAAGAATAAAAGGGGAAAGGTAAAAAAAATGCTAGATACATACATAAATGTAATGTAACAGAGGTATTAAGTATAAATACACCTGTTATCCTATGTCTATAGCATGACTCAGACTTTCAGGTAATATGCAGACATCAGGTGCTTATTATGAACTGACTATTCCAGGACTTTAATTTTTGGTTCTGAGCTGATTAGACTGATATGGTTGAAACCCAGGTAGCAAGTAAGTGGTGAATATTTCATTCTTTAATATATTGTTGGCTCTGTATATTGAGCATTAATTACTTTTTTCCAAATAACCATCTGCAGGTCTAAGCAGCACCTGTTTTACCATTGTGTGAGGTTATATATATACACATACACAAATACACAGCAGTCTTTATTATGATAGGGAGAGAGAGAGAGAGAGTGTGTGTGTGTGTATATATATATATATATATATATACACACACACACATATTCGTTCACATATAACATACAATAAAGAAACAAAAAACATAAATCAACTAGAGTTAAAATATTTAGAACGTTATAGACACAAAGCCACAGAGTGGATGCAATAGTTCTTGTAACAGTCAGAACAGCCTTAATATTGAGTACAAGACTACCACCATAAATTGTACACAAGTCTTAGACTTTTGCTGGTGTCGGTTATGAAGAGGTTCACCCATAATCAAATAGAATCTTCAGTGGTAATATGTCCACTTTATAGAAGTAAAAGTTTGACAATCTTCTAGTTGAAGAAGATACTTGTACTAAAAAAGATGAGGTTTTATCGATAAAGACGGATCGAGTGGAAACGCAGAGGATGGATCGAATGGAAATGCAGAGGACGGATCGAACGGAAATGCAGAGGACGGATCGAACGGAAACGCAGAGGACGAATCGAGCAAAAACGCAGAGGACGAATCGAGCAAAAACACAGAGGACGAATCGAGCAAAAACACAGAGGACGAATCGAGCAAAAACACAGAGGACGAATCGAGCAAAAACACAGAGGACGAATCGAGCAAAAACACAGAGGACGAATCGAGCAAAAACACAGAGGACGAATCGAGCAAAAACACAGAGGACGAATCGAGCAAAAACACAGAGGACGAATCGAGCAAAAACACAGAGGACGAATCAAGCAAAAACAGAGGATGAATCGAGCAAAAACACAGAGGACGAATCGAGCAAAAACACAGAGGACGAATCGAGCAAAAACACAGAGGGTGGATCGAACAAAAACACTGAGGATGGATGAGTGTAAACACAGAGTTACATACATAATAATATCGAGTGAATAGGTAGTGTGGTGAATACAAAATAAAAGTAACACTCTTCTCTGCACTGCTTACAAATTCCAGAGCCAGTGCAAAAATCCTTTTGACCAATTGAAAAAAGTATTGACTCCATACTGAAAAAAAAAGATGAAGCCAATTTTAGCGAGCCTATGTGAAAAGATTTTCTTGCCAATGAAAAGGGAGCAATTTACAGAACTGAGAGAAAGTAACAAGTCAGTGTCAAAAAAGTTCTTTGATATTGAAAGTCAAATCGGTCAGATAGGAGCAAAGATCAGATAGGACACGACCACAATGAAACAGAGAAATTTCAAAATGTTGAACTGGACATAATGTTTCCTTGACATATAGTCACTCTTCCTCTCTTTCTCGTGTGCAGTTTTTCTTTATCTCTTCTTCTTTGTCCTCACCTTCTAGCCATCAACAAAGGAGAAAAATACAATGACAACAAAAATAAGACACTTCAACTGACTCCGAAAATTAATATCAAAAAGAACTTCATCACTTTTTCTTCCTCTTCACCTATTCACATGCCATAAAAAGAAAAAAGCTATGAAGACCTTACTTCAACATTAAATTCTCGATTCATTTATCTCCTTACTACACTTTTTCTTGGAACATTTTCACAGTTTGAATATTTCATACAAACAAATTGAAGTTATTCTGTTCAGTAAATAACTTTCCGCTTAAACATACAAATAAAACACGTATTCTTTTCAACCTTCTGATGATAATCTTACATTGTGGAAAGTTTGGTTATGTTTGGCACAAGGCCAATATAATAAACATGATCTAGCTCCCTATAAAAGCAAAGAGGAATGTTAAAAAAAATCAAAATTTATTTAAAAGTAATGGAAGACTGGAAGATGTTAATAGCATAATTTGCAACATCAAGTGAAAAGAATATATTGAACTAGCAGTATAGCCTGGCATTGCTCGGGTATAATGAAAGCTTTTATATATATATATATATTATCAATTTTCTGCACTACTGTATGAACTGCAACCTTGAAACTTCTGAATATCGTTTATGTCTTTGTCTATGAGTGTATCAAATTTAATTAAAATTGGACCACTCCTTCTATAACCCAATTTTTTCCATTATCGATTTTCGATATTTATCGGGGGTACGTCGACACAAAACATAGCTAAGAACACTCGCAGATGCTTATAGTACATCTGTGTAAATTTTCAAGAAAATCGGTTCAGCCATTTCAGAGTCTATAGGTAATGGACAGAGACACACACACACATACACACACAGACAAAGTTCATATATAAGTAAGTTTAGATATATTGGATCCATTGCTAAGTCAGTTTCCTGAATGCTATATGATTTTTCACTTCAAAGTCTATCTTACATATTGATAAGTCTATCATTCACCCATGCTTAAAATATTGCTACCACATATGGTCCAGTGCTCCTGTTATATATCTAGAGCTCCTTGATGAAATCCAAATCAGAATCAGCAGTATTATTGGTCCTGATCTGGCATCTTAGCTTCAGTCACCTTTTCTATTAATATTTTCATGGTAATTGTTCAGATGAGCTCATCATTATGATGCCTTGACTCTTCGAATTTTAGTGCAGTACTAGACTGGTGATTAGGTCTCACTAATTTACAGGTAAGCTGTCTGAATGTAACCATAAATTCTATATTTTTTTTTTAATCATATCACCCCAGGAAAAGCAGTAATGCCACTGATGTGCAGGAGGCTACATAACAGTAAAAAAGATTAATTAGAAGAGAGTGAAGAGAAAGACGAACCAGTTAGAAAGGAGCAAGAGAAGGATGGGAATACAGGTGTGATGCCAGTTGCAAAGGTGGAGAGAAAGGAAAGGATATACGAGGTGGTGAAAGGACTATAGTCAAGTGGTTAATAGATGAGTATTGACATTGCATTTAAATTTCTGGAGGTTGTAGCCATCAGGAAAGCAAGAATATGGAAGCGAGTTCCACAGGCGGGAAGTGCGAGAGAAGAAGCTGCAGGAGTAGAATTGTCATCTGCATTTGGTTAATCTAACTGTGAATGGGTGGGACCCAGTTGCCAATCTGGTTGCACGAGTAAATACCTGTTGCAGAGGCACCAGTGACTTAAGTTCATTGGAGCAGAAGCCATGAAAGTATTTATAGAACAGACAAAGGGAGGCCACATCTTGTCGGTGGGGAAGTGGCTATAGTCGAGCCGCCAAGTTGGTACCTATCACATTACTTTGGAGCCTGTCGAGAACACTGAGATGAACAGCAGGGGCACCTGACCATATATGGCAGCAGTATACTAAGTTTCTTTTCTTGCATTTATTGCTTGTGGCTTCATGCTTTCCAGCCAAATCTCATCTGCAAAAATTTAAATGCAATGTCAGTTACTATCTGCTGTTATCCTAATTATTCTTTTCTCTTCTTAGCAATGTCCCTGTTTCTAAATTTCACATCCAGTATGTCCTTGCGTCTCAGTGGCTTTCCTGACTTCCTTTGGTTGAACTCAATTAATAAAAAAAATTAATGTCAATAAAAAATGTAAAAGTTGATTAGTCAATGAAAAAACATGTTTCTTTATCAGGAAAGGTCTAATATCACCATTATAGATGAGAACAGATACTACATTTTGATCCTAACTTGAGAGTCAAAAAGAGAAGGAAAGAATAATGTAAGTAGCTGTAGTGGTCGCTGTTTGGTCAATAAATATCAAATTTTTTCCTAATAATGAAACTAATATAATTATTCCTACAAGAGATAAGAACAGATACAACACTTTGATCCAAGCCTTATGACTGAAATGTAAAGAAAAGTGTTACTTGAGTAGCAATGGCTGCTTGGTCAATGAATACGAAATGTTTCCTTATGAAAAATATAAGAAAATTTTGTTAAAAACAATGAAAAGAGTACTGAACTCTCATACAAAATGAGTCCCCCATATAACAGAAAATGTTAAACCATCTCCTCACATATGAAGAATAGACTTGAAGCAACAGAAAAGCTCTACAGAAGGATGTTGAGAATGCCATGAACTGAACATGTAAGTAATGATGTAGTTTTAGAGACAATGGAAACAAAAAGGACACTTATACTTAACACCAGAAAAAAGCTGAAATTTCTAGGGTACATAATGAGGAAAGAAGGCTTAGAAAATTTCACTCACAGAAGATATTGACAGCAAAAAAAACACAGAGAAAAACAGTATATAAACTACATTAGCTTGTATAAATGGTTGGTAGAACAGGGATTAGGAGAGACAGTAAAAAGATACACTTTATTAAGAACTACAAAGCATAGGAAATTGTGAAGAGCCATAACTGCCCAAAACCTAGCAAGATACAGCACATACAAGTAAGAGACTGAAGATAAGGAGAACAGATACTACATCTGATAAATTTAGTAGACACTGGCTGCTCGGTCAATGAATACTGAATGTTTCCGTGTACTAAAATTATACAGTAATATTATCATTATGTAGAATAAATTGCAGTGCAAATTACCAAGCAATTTATCTCAAATCATAGTTTTTGCTTTAACGATATCAACTTTAGATGATTCATTATGGCATGTTGCTACAGAATGATACTCATAAGGATTTGGCAATCAGTATCAATAAGATTTCATATTAATGTTTTCCAACATTAGAATGAACTGAATTCTTTCCCCCTTCTCTCTCTCTTATATATATATATATATATATATATATATGTATGTATGTATTTACATACTAAATCCATTAGCAAATTAATAAAGCTATATTAATCAGATTAATTGAATAAAAAGTTGGATGTTTTTGAATCCTGACTTTGTATTAAACTCTGGAGTCTTGTACACAGACAAAATAAATGATGTTAGTAAAAAAATAAAATAAATTAGGTACAATTTCTATTGGTAGCTATATTTCTAAGTAAGCTTTTTGTTTGTTGGCATTGTTTGTTTCAATATCTCTTTATCTCAGTCTGTTCCTCTCTATTTATGCATCTCTATCTAGATGTTCATTACTTGAAAATATTTAAATATAAAACATGAAAACATTTATGCCAATGTACTTGATGGTAATTAATATAAGAAGTCTAACATTAAAACAGTTCATTCATCTAAGATACATAGATTTGGATTAAAAAAAACTTACTCTGATACAAGGCCATGTTTGAAGTACTCAGTGAGGACAGCACTCATGACATTAGTGACAGTCTACAAGACCAACTTGCTCACTCCTATTCATTAGTAAAGTTTTCTTCTTAGTCCATCAATCTCAGTGGAGCATAGGCCATTGATGACCCTTGCTATTGCATTCTGTTCTTGGCTGCTTTTTGACATCAATGCTTCTGTAAGTAGTCTTTTTTACAGGTAGGGGTGTTAAGCCTAAGCAAACCTCTTTATCTTCCAAGCAATGTGGTCTACTTCAAGACTAGTTTTCAATTCAGAGTTTTTCCATCTCCTAGGTTTGATTGAGCATGTGAGCAATGATGAGGTCTTGGAAATAATGGAAACACAAAAGAAATTAATACTGAGCATCAAGAAGAGACAGCTGAAGTTCCTGGGTCATGCAATGAGGAAGGAGGACCTGATACTAACAGGCCAGAGACAGGGGAAAGTAAACGGATAACATATTTGAAGGACCTAATCAGATGTGTTAAAGAATATAAACAACAACCAGTTGTAAGTATAGTAAACAGGATATTTATTTGACCAAATGTCGTGTGTGACTGGTCTCTAAAAGAATATAATCCAGAATGCTCCTTGTGGCCTTCTTCTCTTCCTCATGTCCGCCTGGCGGCCCCTCTTGGGTTCATAGGAAGACAATCGGTCTTCCAAACTTGTGGGATAGACTGTGTTAGATGTTAACACTTACCCTCTTTTCTTTCTTGTGCTGAGGATATATTTTTTTGTTTTGGTAGGAGCATCCTGATACTATCTGCTAAAAAAAAAAATGAGAGAAAAAGATTAACAAAATTATATGTCTGGAAACTCAGAAATTAAATAGAGGATCCTTTGGGTTCAGTTGTGAATCCAAGAATTTTGAAGGAAGGAACCCCTTTTTAGTTAGGGCATCTGCAATTTGTTTTTCAGTAGGTATCCATGCGATATCTGCAATTTCTCCTCTGTCAACCATTTCTCTGAGGATAGCCATCTCAATTCAAAGTCTTTTATCAAGAATTTGTGTAGTGGAATGCACTGCATCATACAAAGAGGAATTGTCTGTTTTGCATGTTATTTTTATTTTGGTAGGATGGTCTTCCAGCTGCAACAAATCTAATATTAATTTTCTGTAATATAAGCAGGCCTCAGTCAGACCAACCATGGCCAGGGTTTCTGTACCGAGAGTGCTCTTAATTCTTTTTATCTGTTTGGATTGCCAGGTTATGGGCATGTATTGGTTATTGTCACCTACCAAAAAAATTATATAGCCCCCTTGTGATCCACCATCAGTCAGGTTAGTGTAGGATGCATCACTAAATCCTATAATTTGCAGAAGATTAGGGTTATCTAGGTCTGGAATGTGAATTTGCGATTTCTCTTTTTTTGCTTTTTTTACAGTTCGATTGATTTGTTTTATACAGTCAACATTTTCTTGTTTGAGTATCGAACTTAGTGTGCTGACGTCAAAGCTGAGGTCAGGTCTTGTTTGGGTGGCTAGCCAATTAAGCTGGCCTATTAACTGTCTAACCTCGGTGATCTCAGTTGGTGATATTTTATATTCCAGTCTTCTGCCATTCCGCAGGGGGATATGTCCAAGTTTCTTTACATATTCATCTTGCCCAATCCTGATGTTTTTATCTGATTGTTTTATTTCTAGTCCAATGTATTGGAACTTAGTGATTTCTTCATATTTAACTTTAAAGAGGGTATGAAGATTGTTAATGACTTGTTTTTCAAAGGCCTCTGATCCAGCAAAACAGAAATCGTCAACATGGGTAGCAATTATGCCATGTAGCTTGTTCTTAAAGTGCCATGTAAAGATGGCTTGGTCATACTTTGAAGGTATGGCCCCTAGATTGATCAGTTCCTCCCTAAATGTTAAGTACCAGGATCAAGAAGCATCAAGAAACACATTTGGATAATTTCCAGATGTAACCAGGAGGCACATTGGCTTCCTTAGGGGGAAGAAGAAAGATTGAATGATCTAACTGCTTGCTCTGTAAAAATGCAGTTTTGATGTCCATGGACCTGCATATCCAGCCAAATGATGCCATGATTATTAAGATCATTCATAGGCTTTCTTTAGAACATATTGGGGAATCATTTCTAATACTGCAGGCATCCTTATCTTGGAAGCCTTTTGCAACAAGTCTGGCCTTGGGAATGTGTTCGCCATTGATTTCCTTGTTTGTGTAGACCCACCTTGTGCATATTTTTGGTTGGCCCTGGTCTAGCACTTGTGTGTAGACTTGATGTTCAGCCCAACTTTGGAGTTCTCTCTTCCTTGCTTGGTCAAGATTGTCATTAGAGGAGACAGTCATCTCATCTACTTCATTAGTTGGGTCTTTGGTTTCATTGGTTGGGTTTTGGTCTTCTTTATTTGTTTCTCATTCCAAGACACCATGCTGAAAATCCAGCCAGAATGGATCCCCTTCCTCCATGGTAACATTCATCAAATATTTATTTTTTCCAGTGGCTTTTCCAGATCGACTGATCACATTTAATTTCCTCTATTCCTGGTCTTCATCATTTGTCAATTTGCATTTTATGATTTGGCCTGGTTTGGGCAGTTGAACAGATTTTATAGCCATTTTTGATGGTTTGTCACTGATATCAGCTTGAGTCCGCTCAGGATGATCATCGGTGTCACTCTCACTCTATCGGATATGGCACAACAGTTTAAAAAAATACGCATAGGAATTCGACCTCTGCCAAGCCCTCACAGCAACATATTTCTATCAAAAAAGAAATGGACCCAACCTACTATCACCAGTCAAATGAAAACGACTTTCTTTTTGGTTGACATTTTGTCAACAATAGACCTCCCTTCCCTTCTAACAAGTTCAGTAGTAGCAGTTCTAGCAGCAGCAACATCAAAAGAGGGAGACTACAGAATTTTACACGCGGTAACCCCCAAAATTCAAATAAAAAAGAATTTCAATGGTCAAACCACTACTTGCTACATTTGTGGATGCAAATTCCATTATGCTAACAGAATGAGGATTGCATGGTGTAACAGGAGAAGGTGTGCTCAAAGCCACCAGGGATAGGGAAACATGGAAAGCCATGATCGCTTATGTCCTGAAGGGACAGGGCACATAGAAGGTTTGTTACCACCCAAGTCTATAAAAACCAGTCTCTTCTGCTATTAACCCATAGCTGGTAGGGGAAGATGGATTCATGCCTTTCCCAAAGGTATTAGCACATAAGTGAATGTAATGAACTTGACTCTCTGATTCTTCAATCTGAGCTGCTACCTATGCCTCCACCAGTATTGGGGTCCCCAATGCTTATTTACTAAACTTAGCATAGTCAGGATAAGGTCAAAACTGTGGAGCATCCTTCCCTTTAGTATTATGATATTTCAAATTACTGTTTCTGATACACCTTAACATTTTTGCATTTAAAATAGTTTTCCTTTCATATTTTACTGGCATCAATTTAAACTGACACAATTTTCTACATATCTAAACTAATTATAAACTATAATTTTGAATAGGAGAAAAAAAAATCACTGAATATGTTAAAAAGATGCCTTATTTTCATCTGAAATAACAAAAATATGTAACCTTTTTTAAGAAGGCCATAGTGTACAAGGTACAAAACAACATGCATATGGCAATGAAAATGAAGACAATAGTCCAAACAATGTAAATACTACCTCAATTCTGAAATATTCAACAAAGATATTTAATTTAAACAAAAAGGTTACAATATATGAAAAAAAAAAAAGATGTCAGATTAATTCCATTTTTTTCCCTGTAAAAGACTCGAGGCCACTCAAAGTAGAGAGTTACATTAAGGGGTAGTTTATATAGATAGGAGAGGAGGGGAGGAAAATCATTAACTCTAGACATTCTCTGGTTCTGACTTTAGTGATCATGGGAACATCTTCTTGGGAATCTGTACAGCAGAGCAGTGGCTCTTATCCACAGTCAATAATTTTTTTAATGGCAATTTTAACTGAGTTGGAGCAAATTTAAGCAAAAAGCACTGCACAAGATGCTTCTACTTTTAGGCAGCATTTGTTAGACAAGAACTCTGTCATGATGAATGAATCTGTAATTGATACAAGCCCAACTGAGCAACATCATAGGAGAGTCTCTGTTCCTGCAAAGTCACCTTTAATTGTTTGTCAAGTTAGATCAAAACTGCATAACCAGTTCTCACAGTAAGGAAATGGATGGGTACATTATTGAGCAGATCATGTATAAAATATGTCTTAAGATTCAACACTTTTGATGAGTTGTTAATGCTTCTGATACATATGACCAGAAAATTTTGGCGGACTGATGTGATTTTGAGTAAAAAGACAGAATTTCAACAAATATTGGCACATATATTGATAGGACATTTTACAAAACGAGAAAAATGAGAAAGGAAGAATTCAAAGAAATTTTTTGTGTCTGTAGCTGAGGTACTTACGTGTCGACAGGAGTGAAAAGAATGCATCTTTTCACTATGAAAGTCAACAAGGAGAGAGATTCTTTCAAATCTCATGTTGCTTGTAATTATCATTGGGTGTGGTAATTCAAAATCTCATTGCCTGAGATTATCATCAGGGGGCAGTAATTCAAAATATCACTGCCTGTGATTATCATCAGGGGGCAGTAATTCAAAATATCACTGCCTGTGATTATCATCAGGGGGCAGTAATTCAAAATATCACTGCCTGTGATTATCATCAGGGGGCAGTAATTCAAAATATCACTGCCTGTGATTATCATCAGGGGGCAGTAATTCAAAATATCATTGCCTGCAATTATCATCAGGGGGCAGTAATTCAAAATATCACTGCCTGTGATTATCATCAGGGGGCAGTAATTCAAAATATCACTGCCTGTGATTATCATCAGGGGGCAGTAATTCAAAATATCACTGCCTGCGATTATCATCAGGGGGCAGTAATTCAAAATATCATTGCCTGTGATTATCATCAGGAGGTGGTAATTCAAATTCCCACAACCTGTGATTATCATCAGGGACAGTAATTCAAAATCTTACCACCTGTGATTACCATCAGGGTATACAACATATCTGTTAATGATGTGTTGGGTACTTGTTCCTGGTAATGGTGAAATTAGCCTTTTCCATACAGGAAATTTGTGGCATCCTTTGACAGAATAGCTAATTCTTTGCCTGATCTCCAAATTTTATAAATTAAAACAATTGAGGCCCTCAGTCCAAGAAGGTACTTTCCGCCATGTATATGAAAATCTGTTATGCATAACACTGTATTCCTCAAACCGTCCTCTATCTGGAAAGCTACTTGACTGTATCATTAGGTACTTGTTATAAGATTTAATTCCTATCGTTCACAATATCAAATACACTCCTGCCTGACTGTGCAGGCTCAAGCCAAGAATTGGTGTAGATGGTACCTTCTGCTACATCCCAGTAGTGTTTATGTTTTTGTACTGTTAATATTTTTGTACACTCATTATGGTTGTCAGCTAATCAGTGAAAGTCTATAAAATTACCTTTATGACATGTCAGGTTATTCATGTTTTCCCTTCAAAATATTTTTCATGAAAATTTATTAGCATGTTTATATCCAAGCTTATGTTTGCCATTAGACATATTTTAAACCTTTTATCTGGCTTTGGGAAGCATAATATCACTATTCTGTAGGGCAAAAGTTGTGCTACTGTGGTACTCAGTTTGTGTTATATATGTATAAAGTGTTTTGCTTCAAAATGTCATACAGTTTTTTCTATTGCAAGTGTTTGTGTGTTAAATTAGAGGCTTTTAGCTTCCTTTAAAAAAATCAGTGGTTTATCTTGAATAGATCAAAAGTTATGGCATTTTGAAAGTTGACAAAATTTTAAATATGATTTTCTCATTTTTTTTGTGTGCGTGGCTGAAAAATTGAACTAATTTTTCAACTTTTCAGGTTTTATATATATATATATATATATATATATATATAAAATAAAAGTAAGTAATGGCTTGCTGCTGATTTATTGTATATATATATATATATATATATATAAAATAGTAATGGCTTGCTGCTTATATATATATATATATATATATATATATATAAATACACATATATATATATATATATAAAATATATTGTGTGTATATATATATATATATATATATAAAATAGTAAGTAATGGCTTGCTGCTGATTTATGAGTAAGCCCATCTACTAGAGTGGTGAGATAATCCCTGTGGCAGATGCCTGCTCAGGTATATTTGTGCTTCTACAACTAACCTGTTTTTATACTGCAACTATTCTGAGCATGTCTTAGAATTTCAGAAAGTTAGCAAATAATCTGGTGCAATCAGCAGTTCAATAAAGTCAGTATGATCAAGGATGTGCAGGTGGTATTATGGATTATGTTGTATACCTACCTATATAGAGAAATGGAATCTTCCTATCCTCTTAAATATGTGGACACTATTGAGGTAAAATAGAGAGATTATACTGACTAGTATAGCTCACTTCATGCAGCATGTGAGTCCTGTACTTGTTGATATATTATTATTCCTAACCACCATTTTGGTGATTACTCATGCAGTAATTAGGGTTACTACAGATAGGGTTTCAGAATATGAGCTGAGAGAGTTTGAATTTCAGTCAGGTTCATTACATTCACATGTGCAAATACCCTTGGGAAAAGTATTCATTTATCTCTCCCCAGAGCTATAAATTAAATAGCAGGACTTGTACCTAGAAAAATCATGGTTGTTTTCCAAAAATTGTTAATGCAATATTTATTCAAGAAGAAAAAAAATTAATTATTATTTAAAACCAACATGTGTTTCAGCTTTAAATCATGTACAGAGCATTGATAAGTCATAGAAAAAAAAAAACAATCAATCAAAACTGGTACAATTAGATCATCAGTCACAATGTCAGTCAGTTAAGTGCCATATGTGATACACACTTTGAGTGATCATGTCTCGAAAGAGACATGACTGACTGGGCAGAAAATTATCCAGCAGTAGGTTACCATTGCTTTTTACAGTAGAGTGGTTACCAGCCAAGGCTATAGAACCCAATCTCTCCTATTATTTAACCTCTAACCAGAGGAAGAGACAGATTAATATCTTTCCCAAGGGTATTTGTGAATAAGTGAATGCAAGGAATTCAACTGGAATTCGAACTCGGCTC
Organism: Ascarosepion bandense; assembly: GCA_037127315.1. Lineage (NCBI taxonomy): Eukaryota > Metazoa > Mollusca > Cephalopoda > Sepiida > Sepiidae > Ascarosepion > Ascarosepion bandense. Next base: position 466,218 of record JBBBDQ010029704.1, on the reverse strand, counting down.
ACCTGATTTGTCGTTCCAAGTCGATATCCACTGCACCACAATGCACATGACTTCAAACTAAAATAACTGTTTAAAAGTTACAAACAATTTCATTTACCCAATTTCACTTGCAAAGTATGGGTCAATGTGGAATATGGTTTTCAGACACTTGATAATACTGGCTACTGGGACCATCTCTACACACTGAGATTGTCTTGAAGCCAACCATCTGAAAAATTGACTTGATGCAAACATTCTAACCACTATTTTGTAGCAAAATAAATGTAAGAATTCTGTTCAGGAAATTTTCAAACATTTGATATAAAAAAAACAATAGTACTAAGGTGCTATTGTCCTCGGTAGGCTGCATTTTTGTCATCCTCTTAGATATCACACACTTAGAACAGAATCTCTTCCACTGTTTAAATCAGTCTATAAAATTATCTTTGGCATTGGCATAAGCTGGAGCATTATTTTCAGTTTTATCCATTTGAAACATTTGATATGAACAAAACTATGGCCTACCTTGGGAAATGGCATTTTAGTTTTCTTCAAAATACTTCTCATTCACATTATACACTTAGCCCAGCATCTCTCTCACTTTTCAAAGTTCTATTTGGGATCAGTTGTTTTGCTATGTTCAATTTTATTCATATCAGCCCATTTTATATTCAGAAAATGCCAGAAATAGCAAGGAGTTAAATACGAGAGTAAGGGGTGCTGAGAATCGTGCGTGATAAAATATTTGGCCTGCTCAAAACATGAGCAATCTACTTATTTGGTCACACAGTACACTAGCTCACTCATATGTGCTCACAGTGCAGAACGAGTGAGAGAGTGTTTGTTCATGAATATGCAATAAGGTGCATTCTGATTGGTTGCTATATTTCATTATGGCTGTTCAGGCAGTTCTTTAGATCTTCAAAATGGATGAATGCAGTTATTGCAACTCATGCAATGAAGACAGCATATATAATTAATCATTTTGGATGCATGAATAATTGATAGTAAGCACTTCGTACATAGCATGCATAATTGATAGGATTGAACACATTTGATGCATTTTATTACTTGGTTACATGTACATGAATAATTAGACAATTAACCAGCAGGCATATCTAATGCTCAGCAAAAGTTCTTGTTACTGTTATTACTGTTCACAGACCATCTGCTGACAGCATTTTTCTTTTTACTTTCTTTTTTTTTTTTTTAATCGTATCACCCTGAGCAAGGCGGTAACACCACTCATGTGCAGGGGGCTACGTAATAGTGAGAAGATTGGAAAGGAGAAAGCCGGAAACCACATCCTAGACAGGGAACAAGGGATGAGCCTCTTAACCAGTTCAATAGACGTGGGTGGAGTGCGAACCGGGCGATAGATAGATCTATCTGCTCCAATTGAAAAAAAAAAAAAAAAACATAGTGAGAAGATTGGAAAAGAGAAAGCCATTATAGTCTATTGTTACAAACAGCACTTCTTCTTCTTCTATATGCCCTGTCCCTTCAGGACGTAGGCAGTCATGGTTCTCTACATCTCCCTATTCCTTGCGGCTCTTAGTATGTTTGCTCCTGTTACCCCTCGCAACCCCCATTCTGTCATCCACCTGATCAGGCCCTGCAAATATGTTATCCGCTGCCTTCCTCTGTCTCTCCTTCCTTCTATCTGGCCAGTCAGTATCAGATTCTCCAAGCTCTCCTTCCTCATTGCGTGTCCCAGGAACTTCAGTTGTCTCTTCCTGATTCTCAGTATTAATTTCCTTTTTGTTGCCATTCTTTCTAACACCTCATCATTGCTTGCATGCTCAGTCCACGATATCCGCAGCATCCTTCTGTAGAACCACATCTCCGCTGCTTCAAGTTTTGTCCTCATTTTCGATGATATTGTCCAGCATTCACTGCCGTATTGAAGAACTGACATCACATAGCAATCCAGCACTCTTTTCTTTGTTTCTAGTAAAAGTTTCCTTTCTCTTAATACTTTACTCAGCTTCTGGAATGCGTAAACAGTACTATAAAATCAAAATAATGCTTCTCTTGTAAATTTAGGTTATTCTTACTTTTTCTAAGAATAATTATTAAGAGCAAATTTTACTTACAAAATGCAAAAGGCAAAAAGACCAATATTTAATTCAAGTTAGTTTAGAGCTGATGTAACTTACTGACCATCTTTCAAAAACCTTTAATATTAATTAAGTTTTGTTGCAATAAGAGTCAAAATAAAAAGTAGTTAAATTGTGTTACACCAATCTATCAAATGGGAAGGGCCTAACTTATATACCTTTCAAATTCTTGGCTATTTGTTATTTACTAGTCTTGCTGTAATGCAAGTCTAACTAAAGAAAGCAAGATTAGTTAAATTGTGTTGCACTAATCTTTAAAATGGGGAGGGCCCACCTACTTTCAAGTTCACCTATCAGGAAACTTGTATTAATCTGCTAAATAGTATTTTTACTAAGAACTGTCATGGCAATTTTTAATTTACAAATATTAATGAAGAAGGAAAATGTGGAGACCTATGATCACTATATCCTGAAAAGACATGGCTTTAACAAAAAATTTCTCTTTAAAATAATTGTTATGCTACAATAAAAAGTGATTTTCTTAGTGTAAATTTAGCACAAGGCCAAAAATATCAAGCACCCAGTGAAGATTGAACTCAAAATTCAGTTATAGTTGTCCTAGTGATACAAGCTTTCTAAAAAGTTGTACCACATCGAGGGGGCCCATGCTGGCAAGAAATGTATGATCATAACAGTCGGTCACTTTCCTATCACTTTAATGAAATTTCCCATTTCTGTTTCTATAAATATTTTTCTGGCAATAAAATCTTTCTGCTAAGCTTTCCTCTTGGGTATGTTAACTTCACAAATTTAAAGGCAATGCTAGATTGGGAGCGAGGTCTCACTATTTTACACTTTCTAGATGTAACCATCAGTTTTATTTTAATAGTTTCTTCTCTTGCACTTCTTCCATGTAGGGTTCTCTTCTGCCTTCTTGCAGCAATCAAAACCAATCTTTGATACACCTATCAGCAGCAGTCCACAGCTGAAGCAGCCATCTAACCAGCCCGAAACACAGTCATCAGCAGCAAGCCACATCCAAACCAGCCATCAAACCAACCCTGGACACAGCCATCAGCAACAGTCTCAACAACAATAGCTGCTTAGCCATCATCATCATCATCATCATCATCCCTTGCTCCTCCAACTAACTTCAACAGACTGCCTCTGACTGTATCCTTGCACAAACCATGAGTCTTATCCCACTACATTAATATGTTGTCTTTTTCATAGTAAAAATGATGACTTTCAGCTTGACCAAACAAAGTATTTAAAATAGGAAAACCTTTTTCTCATTTGTTCCTTGTAACTTGGATTTTGACATTAATAAATTTGGGATAAACTTATCTCATTGTTCTTGTTATCCATGCCTTTGCCACATCATTCCATACTTTTTAATGTTTGCTGTAGGTTGTTTTTCATAGGCGCCAGCTCCCCAATGACAGTAATAGAGAGATGTGTGATCCTCAACAGTTGTTTAACTCAGTCAAAATATCAGCACAAATACAAATTTTCCTTACATGCACTGCTAATGCTCCCCATTTCAAATGATCAAATTTTTTCAAATACACCCATTTCTTTTTAAGTCTGTCTAAATCTTTCTTGACTTGATCCAATACTGTGAACTGTACAGTATGTTTTAGTTTAAATCCTGGTGTTGACCCTTTTTCATTTAAATTTTGCTTTGACTTTGAAACTCTGACCCTACTCATTTAACAGAACATCCGAAAAATATCTTTTCAATTCTTTCTTTAAATTTTCACAATGTGTTTAAACTCCACCCATGTCTATTAAACAGGTGAAGAGGCTCATCCCTTGTTCCCTGTTTAGGATGTGGTTTCCGGCCTTCCATTTCCAATTTTTTCACTATTATGTAGCCCCCTGCCCATCAGTGGCGTTACCGCCTTGCTTGGGGTGATACGATTAAAAAAAAAAAAGATGTTTATAAGTAAATCTCATAACTCAAATAATTCCATCCAATCAGTACTAAGTCTGTAGTATTTTTTAACACATAAGCCTTAGCTTTTACACATATAAAATTAAATATTACAATGTCATTTCACTAAAAACAATTTCTCACTCAACATGCCATGATTAATTTTCAAATTTTTAATCTCAGCTTCTATTTTTTTTTAAGTGGCTTCATTGATTGTGATATCACTACTATTTTCAGCTGCATTTTGACATCCATATTATTAATTTTCACGTATTTTCTTTGGTTTTTTTAATTATTTTTTCTGTCTCAATGCTGTGTACAAAATTTTCCTGTGTGACCTTTCCTTGCTTTAGTTTTATAATGTGATGTTTTATGTTTTACATTTTCCCCTTTTGTATCACTTTAAATTCTTAAAGGGAAAGTAGTCACCAAGATTTGTCCTTCCACATCTGAAACACTAATTAATTTTTCTTTTCCCACATTTTTCTTTAGCTTGATATATGTGCATTCCTTTTCTTTAATTTCCTCAGTATCAAATCTCAGATTTAGGATTCTATGACATTCAGCCAATATTTCTTGTGTTAGTTTTTGTTACAATTTTGTTAGGATTCTAGAATGGATTTACTGGGAGTGTCCTATTTACTTCGCATTTTATAGTTTAATTATCTCCCCCAAGATATACATGATTCCATTAAAAAAACATTAGTCTGAAGAAGACCTTTTGAAGAATGAAATGTTACTTAGATGTTTCCATTTTCTCATTCAACTTCTCTCAAAATGTGTTCATAATTTCTTAGCAGAAAGGATGATAAAAGAACAAGTCAAAATGCTGATGAGAAATTAACTTTGGGTTTTATGCTATTCTGAAAGAATTAGAAATTCTACCAAGATTCATTATTGATGATCACAATCTTGACAAAGTAAGATATACACATGATGCAGTGTTTATAGCAGATACAGAAAGGATACTACAAGAACACCTACAGGACATAGTGATGGACAGTAGAATAAAGAACTAAACATTAATTGTAATAAGACAGAATAGTTGTTAGTGTAAGGATCAGCTTAACATGCAAATTTCAAATTTTGGATACCAAAAATCAAGCCAGTACACCAATTTCAATATCTGCTAAGTGTTTTGGAAAATTGAGTTTGAGTTTTGTTTAATGGCATATCAACCTCCATGGGTTATTTAATGCCAAAAAGATAGGATTTTAAGATCTTTTTTTAATGTTTGGTTAGAGTGAAAAAGTTAATTTAGTCAGATTTTGATGAAAGTTTTAAAAAAAATATGTACAAAAATGTACTCTTGGTAATTTCTTTCCTTCAAAATGTACTCTTGGTAATTTCTTTCCTTCAAAAATGTACTGGTAATTTCTTTCCTTCAAAAATGTACTCTTGGTAATTTCTTTCCTTCAAAAATGTACTCTTGGTAATTTCTTTCCTTCAAAAATGTACTCTTGGTAATTTCTTTCCTTCAAAAATCGCCTCTTGGTAATTTCTTTCCTTCAAAAATGTACTCTTGGTAATTTCTTTCCTTCAAAAATGTACTCTTGGTAATTTCTTTCCTTCAAAAATGTACTCTTGGTAATTTCTTTCCTTCAAAATATTACTCTTGGTAATTTCTTTCCTTCAAAAATGTACTCTTGGTAATTTCTTTCCTTCAAAAATGTACTCTTGGTAATTTCTTTTTCCTTCAAAAATGTACTCTTGGTAATTTCTTTCCTTCAAAAATGTACTCTTCATAATTATTCTTTCCTTTAAAATGTACTCTTGGTAATTTCTTTCCTTCAAAAATGTACTCTTGGTAATTTCTTTCCTTTAAAAATGTACTCTTGGTAATTTCTTTCCTTCAAAAATATGCTCTTGGTAATTTCTTTCCTTCAAAAATGTACTCTTGGTAATTTCTTTCCTTCAAAAATGTACTCTTGACTTAATTTCTTTCCTTCAAAAATGTACTCTTTGGTAATTTCTTTTCCTTCAAAAATGTACTCTTGGTAATTTCTTTCCTTCAAAAATGTACTCTTGGTAATTTCTTTCCTTCAAAAATGTACTCTTGGTAATTTCTTTTATTAAAAAATGTACTCTTGGTAATTCTTTCCTTCAAAAATGTACTCTTGGTAATTTCTTTCCTTCAAAAATGTACTCTTGGTAATTTCTTTCCTTCAAAATGTACTCTTGGTAATTTCTTTCCTTCAAAAATGTACTCTTGGTAATTTCTTTCCTTCAAAAATGTGTAACTCTTGGTAATTTCTTTCCTTCAAAAATGTACTCTTGGTAATTTTCTTTCCTTCAAAAATGTCTTGTGGTAATTTCTTTTCCTTCAAAAATCTTCTGTCTTGGTAATTTTCTTTCTTCAAAAATGTATATTTGGTAATTTCTTTCCTTCAAAAATGTACTCTTGGTAATTTCTTTCCTTCAAAAATGTACTCTTGGTAATTTCTTTCCTTCAAAAATGTACTCTTGGTGTTCTTTCCTTCAAAAATGTACTCTTGGTAATTTCTTTCGTAAAAATGTACTCTTGGTAATTTCTTTCCTTCAAAAATGTACTCTTGGTAATTTCTTTCCTTCAAAAATGTACTCTTGGTAATTTCCTGCTTAAAATGTACCTTTCTGGTAATTTCTTTCCTTCAAAATAATAATTAATTTCTTTTCTTCAAAATTTACTCTTGGTAATTTCTTTCCTTCAAAAATTTACTCTTGGTAATTTCTTTCCTTCAAAAATTTTACTCTTGGTAATTTCTTTCCTTCAAAAATTTACTCTTGGTAATTTCTTTCCTTCAAAAATTTACTCTTGGTAATTTCTTTCCTTCAAAAATGTACTCTTGGTAATTTTCTTTCCTTCAAAAAAATGTACTCTTCTGGTAATTTCTTTCCTTCAAAATGTACTCTTGGTAATTTCTTTCCTTCAAATGTACTCTTGGTAATTTCTTTCATTAGTAATACTCTTGGTAATTTCTTTCCTTCAAAAATGTACTCTTGGTAATTTCTTTCTAAAAAATTTAATCTTGGTAATTTCTTTCCTTCAAAAATTTACTCTTGGTAATTTCTTTCCTTCAAAAATTTACTCTTGGTAATTTCTTTCCTTAAAAATTTACTCTTGGTAATTCTTTCCTTCAAAAATTTACTCTTGGTAATTTCTTTCCTTCAAAAATTTACTCTTGGTAATTTCTTTCCTTCAAAAATTTACTCTTGGTAATTTCTTTCCTTCAAAAATTTACTCTTGGTAATTTCTTTCCTTCAAGTACTCTTGGTAATTTCTTTCCTTCAAAAATTTACTCTTGAGTAATTTCTTTCCTTCAAAAATGTACTCTTGGTAATTTCTTTCCTTCAAAAATGTACTCTTGGTAATTTCTTTCCTTCAAAAATGTACTCTTGGTAATTTCTTTCCTTCAAAAATGTACTCTTGGTAATTTCTTTCCTTCAAAAATGTACTCTTGGTAATTTCTTTCCTTCAAAAATGTACTCTTGGTAGTTTCTTTCCTTCAAAAATGTACTCTTGGTAATTTCTTTCCTTCAAAAATGTACTCTTGGTAATTTCTTTCCTTCACACATTTACTCTTGGTAATTTCTTTCCTTCAAACATTTACTCTTGGTAATTTTCTTTCCTTCAAACATTTACTCTTGGTAATTTCTTTCCTTCAAACATTTACTCTTGGTAATTTCTTTCCTTCAAACATTTACTCTTGGTAATTTCTTTCCTTCAAACATTTACTCTTGGTAATTTCTTTCCTTCAAACATTTACTCTTGGTAATTTCTTTCCTTCAAGCTTGACTTACTCTTGGTAATTTCTTTCCTTCAAACATTTACTCTTGGTAATTTCTTTCCTTCAAACATTTACTCTTGGTAATTTCTTTCCTTCAGAAACATTTACTCTTAGTAAATTTTCTTTCCTTTGTTTATTTTACTCTTGGTAATTTTCTTTCCTTCAAACATTTACTCTTGGTAATTTCTTTCCAGCCCAAACATTTACTCTTGGTAATTTCTTTCCTTCAAACATTTACTCTTGGTAATTTTCTTTCCTTCAAACATTTACTCTTGGTAATTTCTTTCCTTCAAACATTTACTCTTGGTAATTTCTTTCCTTCAAACATTTACTCTTGGTAATTTTCTTTCCTTCAAACATTTACTCTTGGTAATTTCTTTCCTTCAAACATTTACTCTTGGTAATTTCTTTCCTTTAAACATTTACTCTTGGTAATTTCTTTCCTTCAAACATTTACTCTTAGTAATTTCTTTCCTTCAAACATTTACTCTTGGTAATTTCTTTCCTTCAAACATTTACTCTTGGTAATTTCTTTCCTTCAAACATTTACTCTTGGTAATTTTGCTTTCCTTCAAACATTTACTCTTTGGTAATTTCTTTCCTTCAAACATTTACTCTTGGTAATTTCTTTCCTTCAAACATTTACTCTTGGTAATTTCTTTCCTTCAAACATTTACTCTTGGTAATTTCTTTCCTTCAAACATTTACTCTTGGTAATTTCTTTCCTTCAAACATTTACTCTTGGTAATTTCTTTCCTTCAAACATTTACTCTTGGTAATTTTCTTTCCTTCAAACATTTTATCTTGGTAATTTCTTTCCTTCAAACATTTACTCTTGTGTTCCTAACCTTCAAACATTTACTCTTGGTAATTTCTTTCCTTCAAACATTTACTCTTGGTAATTTCTTTCCTTCAAACATTTACTCTTGGTAATTTCTTTCCTTCAAACATTTACTCTTGGTAATTTCTTTCCTTCAAACATTTACTCTTGGTAATTTCTTTCCTTCAAACATTTACTCTTGGTAATTTTCACTCATTAAGCATTTACTCTTGGTAATTTCTTTCCTTCAAACATTTACTCTTGGTAATTTTCTTTCCTTCAAACATTTACTCTTGGTAATTTCTTTCCTTCAAACATTTACTCTTGGTAATTTCTTTCCTTCAAACATTTACTCTTGGTAATTTCTTTCCTTCAAACATTTACTCTTGGTAATTTCTTTCCTTCAAACATTTACTCTTGGTAATTTCTTTCCTTCAAACATTTACTCAGCAATTTCTTTCCTTCAAACATTTACTCTTGGCAATTTCTTTCCTTCAAACATTTACTCTTGGCAATTTCTTTCCTTCAAACATTTATATCTTGGCAATTTCTTTCCTTCAAACATTTACTCTTGGCAATTTCTTTCCTTCAAACATTTACTCTTGGCAATTTCTTTCCTTCAAACATTTACTCTTGGCAATTTCTTTCCTTCAAACATTTACTCTTGGCAATTTCTTTCCTTCAAACATTTACTCTTGGCAATTTCTTTCCTTCAAACATTTACTCTTGGCAATTTCTTTCCTTCAAACATTTACTCTTGTGATTTCTTTCCTTCAAACATTTACTCTTGGCAATTTCTTTTTTCCTTCAAACATTTACTCTTGGCAATTTCTTTCCTTCAAACATTTACTCTTGGCAATTTCTTTCCTTCAAACATTTACTCTTGGCAATTTCTTTCCTTCAAACATTTACTCTTGGCAATTTCTGCTTAAACATTTACTCTTGGCAATTTCTTTCCTTCAAACATTTTACTCTTGGCAATTTCTTTCCTTCAAACATTTACTCTTGGCAATTTCTTTCCTTCAAACATTTACTCTTTGGCAATTTCTTTCCTTCAAACATTTACTCTTGGCAATTTCTTTCCTTCAAACATTTACTCTTGGCAATTTCTTTCCTTCAAACATTTACTCTTGTGAATTTCTTTCCTTTAAACATTTACTCTTGGCAATTTCTTTCCTTCAAACATTTACTCTTGGCAATTTCTTTCCTTCAAACATTTACTCTTGGCAAAATTTCTTTCCTTTAAACCATTTACTCTTGGTAATTTCTTTCCTTCAAACATTTACTCTTGGTAATTTCTTTCCTTCAAACATTTACTCTTGGTAATTTCTTTCCTTCAAACATTTACTCTTGGTAATTTCTTTCCTTCCAAACATTTACTCTTGGTAATTTCTTTCCTTCAAACATTTACTCTTGAAGTAATTTCTTTCCTTCAAACATTTACTCTTGGTAATTTCTTTCCTTCAAACATTTACTCTTGGTAATTTCTTTCCTTCAAACATTTACTCTTGGTAATTTCTTTCCTTCAAACATTTACTCTTGGTAATTTCTTTCCTTCAAACATTTACTCTTGGTAATTTCTTTCCTTCAAACATTTACTCTTGGTAATTTCTTTCCTTCAAACATTTACTCTTGGTAATTTCTTTCCTTCAAACATTTACTCTTGGTAATTTCTTTCCTTCAAACATTTACTCTTTGGTAATTTCTTTCCTTCAAGCATTTCTCTTGGTAATTTCTTTCCTTCAAACATTTACTCTTGGTAATTTCTTTCCTTCAAAGCATTTACTCTTTGGTAATTTCTTTCCTTCAAACATTTACTCTTGGTAATTTCTTTCCTTCAAACATTTACTCTTGGTAATTTCTTTCCTTCAAACATTTACTCTTGGTAATTTCTTTCCTTCAAACATTTACTCTGGTAATTATCTTCCTTCAAACATTTACTTTCTTGGTAATTTCTTTCCTTCAAACATTTACTCTTGGTAATTTCTTTCCTTCAAACATTTACTCTTGGTAATTTCTTTCCTTCAAACATTTACTCTTGGTAATTTCTTTCCTTCAAACATTTACTCTTGGTAATTTCTTTCCTTTAAACATTTACTCTTGGTAATTTCTTTCCTTCAAACATTTACTCTTGGTAATTTCTTTCCTTCAAACATTTACTCTTGGTAATTTCTTTCCTTCAAACATTTACTCTTGGTAATTTCTTTCCTTCAAACTGTTACTGTCTTGGTAATTTCTTTCCTTCAAACATTTACTCTTGGTAATTTCTTTCCTTCAAACATTTACTCTTGGTAATTTCTTTCCTTCAAACATTTACTCTTGGTAATTTCTTTCCTTCAAACATTTACTCTTAGTAATTTCTTTCCTTTAAACATTTACTCTTGGTAATTTCTTTCCTTCAAACATTTACTCTTGGTAATTTCTTTCCTTCAAACATTTACTCTTGGTAATTTCTTTCCTTCAAACATTTACTCTTGGTAATTTCTTTCCTTCAAACATTTACTCTTGGTAATTTCTTTCCTTCAAACATTTACTCTTGGTAATTTCTTTCCTTCAAACATTTACTCTTGGTAATTTCTTTCCTTCAAACATTTACTCTTGGTAATTTCTTTCCTTCAAACATTTACTCTTGGTAATTTCTTTCCTTCAAGCATTTACTCTTGGTAATTTCTTTCCTTCAACATTTACTCTTGGTAATTTCTTTCCTTCAAACATTTACTCTTGGTAATTTCTTTCCTTCAAACATTTACTCTTGGTAATTTCTTTCCCTTCAAACATTTACTCTTGGTAATTTTCTTTCCTTCAAACATTTACTCTTGGTAATTTCTTTCCTTCAAACATTTACTCTTGGTAATTTCTTTCCTTCAAACATTTACTCTTGGTAATTTCTTTCCTTCAAACATTTACTCTTGGTAATTTCTTTCCTTCAAACATTTACTCTTGGTAATTTCTTTCCTTCAAACATTTACTCTTGGTAATTTCTTTCCTTCAAACATTTACTCTTTGGTAATTTCTTTCCTTCAAACATTTACTCTTTCTGGTAATTTCTTTTCCTTCAAACATTTACTCTTGGTAATTTCTTTCCTTCAAACATTTACGCTTGGTAATTTCTTTCCTTCAAACATTTACGCTTGGTAATTTCTTTCCTTCAAACATTTACGCTTATTGTTCTTTGCTTTAAAAATTTAAACAGCAATTTCTTTCCTTCAAAAAATTTACGCTTGTAATTTCTTTCCTTCAAAAATTTACGCTTGGCAATTTCTTTCCTTCAAAAATTTACGCTTGGCAATTTCTTTCCTTCAAAAATTTACGCTTGGCAATTTCTTTCCTTCAAAAATTTACGCTTGGCAATTTCTTTCCCTTCAAAAATTTACGCTTGGCAATTTCTTTCCTTCAAAAATTTACGCTTGGCAATTTCTTTCCTTCAAAAATTTACGCTTGGCAATTTCTTTCCTTCAAAATTTACGCTTGGCAATTTCTTTCCTTCAAAAATTTACGCTTGGCAATTTCTTTCCTTCAAAAATTCGCTTGGCAATTTCTTTCCCTTCAAAAATTTACGCTTGGCAATTTCTTTCCTTCAAAAATTTACGCTTGGCAATTTCTTTCCTTCAAAAATTTACGCTTGGTAATTTCTTTCCTTCAAAAATTTACGCTTGGTAATTTCTTTCCTTCAAAAATTTACGCTTGGTAATTTCTTTCCTTCAAAGTTACGCTTGGTAATTTCTTTCCTTCAAAAATTTACGCTTGGTAATTTCTTTCCTTCAAAAATTTACTCTTGGTAATTTCTTTCCTTCAAAAATTTACTCTTGGTAATTTCTGTAAATGTACTCTTAGTAATTTCTTTCCTTCAAAAATTTACTCTTGGTAATTTCTTTCCTTCAAAAATGTACTCTTGGTAATTTCTTTCCTTCAAAAATGTACTCTTGGTAATTTCTTTCCTTCAAAAAATGTACTCTTGTTAATTTCTTTCCTTCAAAAATGTACTCTTGGTAATTTCTTTCCTTCAAAAATGTACTCTTGGTAATTTCTTTCCTTCAAAAATGTACTCTTGGTAATTTCTTTCCTTCAAAAATGTACTCTTGGTAATTTCTTTCCTTCAAAAATGTACTCTTGGTAATTTCTTTCCTTCAAATGTACTCTTAGTAATTTCTTTCCTTCAAAATTTACTCTTGGTAATTTCTTTCCTTCAAAAATTTACTCTTGGTAATTTCTTTCCTTCAAAAATTTACTCTTGGTAATTTCTTTCCTTCAAAAATTTACTCTTGGTAATTTCTTTTCCTTCAAAAATTTACTCTTGGTAATTTCTTTCCTTCAAAAATTTACTCTTGGTAATTTCTTTCCTTCAAAAATTTACTCTTGGTAATTTCTTTCCTTCAAAAATTTACTCTTGGTAATTTCTTTCCTTCAAAAATTTACTCTTGGTAATTTCTTTCCTTCAAAAATTTACTCTTGGTAATTTCTTTCCTTCAAGAATTTACTCTTGGTAATTTCTTTCCTTCAAAAATTTACTCTTGGTAATTTCTTTCCTTCAAAAATTTACTCTTGGTAATTTCTTTCCTTCAAAATTTACTCTTGGTAATTTCTTTCCTTCAAAAATTTACTCTTGGTAATTTCTTTCCTTCAAAAATTTACTCTTGGTAATTTCTTTCCTTCAAAAATTTACTCTTGGTAATTTCTTTCCTTCAAAAATTTACTCTTGGTAATTTCTTTCCTTCAAAAATTTAAGCTTGGTAATTTCTTTCCTTCAAAAATTTACGCTTGGTAATTTCTTTCCTTCAAAAATTTACGCTTGGTAATTTCTTTCCTTCAAAAATTTACGCTTGGTAATTTCTTGGCTAAAAATTTAAACTTGGTAATTTCTTTCCTTCAAAAATTTACGCTTGGTAATTTCTTTCCTTCAAAAATTTACGCTTGGTAATTTCTTTCCTTCAAAAATTTACGCTTGGTAATTTCTTTTCCTTCAAAAATTTACGCTTGGCTTGGTAATTTCTTCTTCAAAAATTTACGCTTGGTAATTTCTTTCCTTCAAAAATTTACGCTTGGTAATTTCTTTCCTTCAAAAATTTACGCTTGGTAATTTCTTTCCTTCAAAAATTTACGCTTGGTAATTTCTTTCCTTCAAAAATTTACGCTTGGTAATTTCTTTCCTTCAAAAATTTACGCTTGGTAATTTCTTTCCTTCAAGAATTTACGCTTGGTAATTTCTTTCCTTCAAAGACTAAGCTTAGTAATTTCTTTCCTTCAAAATTTACGCTTGGTAATTTCTTTCCTTCAAAAATTTACGCTTGTTAATTTCTTTCCTTCTGAAATTCCTTGTGCATTCTTTCGCTAAAAATTTTACTGGTAATTTCTTTCCTTCAAAAATTTACTCTTGACCATTCTTTCCTTCAAAAATTTACTCTTGGTAATTTCTTTCCTTCAAACATTTACTCTTGGTAATTTTCTTTCCTTCAAACATTTACTCTTGGTAATTTCTTTCCTTCAAACATTTACTCTTGGTAATTTTACTTTCCTTCCAAACATTTACTCTTGGTAATTTCTTTCCTTCAAACATTTACTCTTGGTAATTTCTTTCCTTCAAAAATTTACTCTTGGTAATTTCTTTCCTTCAAAAATTTACGCTTGGTAATTTCTTTCCTTCAAAAATTTACGCTTGGTAATTTCTTTCCTTCAAAAATTTACGCTTGGTAATTTCTTTCCTTCAAAAATTTACGCTTGGTAATTTCTTCCTTCAAAAATTTACGCTTGGTAATTTCTTTCCTTCAAAAATTTACGCTTGGTAATTTCTTTCCTTCAAAAATTTACGCTTGGTAATTTCTTTCCTTCAAAAATTTACGCTTGGTAATTTCTTTTATTAAAAATTTGTAGCAATTTCTTTTTCACTTCAAAAATTTACGCTTGGTAATTTCTTTCCTTCAAAATTTACGCTTGGTAATCTCTTTCCTTCAAAAATTTACGCTTGGTAATTACTTGCTAAAAATTTACATGGTAATTTCTTTCTTAAAAATTCGCTTGGTAATTTCTTTCCTTCAAAAATTTACGCTTGGTAATTTCTTTCCTTCAAAAATTTACGCTTGGTAATTTCTTTCCTTCAAAATTTACGCTTGATAATTTCTTTCCTTCAAAAATTTACTCTTGGTAATTTCTTTCCTTCAAATTTACTCTTGGTAATTTCTTTCCTTCAAAAATTTACTCTTGGTAATTTCTTTCCTTCAAAAATGTACTCTTGGTAATTTTCTTTCCTTCAAAAATGTACTCTTGGTAATTTCTTTCCTTCAAAAATGCCACTCTTGGTAATTTCTTTCCTTCAAAAATGTACTCTTGGTAATTTCTTTCCTTCAAAAAATGTACTCTTGGTAATTTCTTTCCTTCAAAAATGTACTCTTGGTAATTTTCTTTCCTTCAAAAATATTACTCTTGGTAATTTCTTTCCTTCAAAATATTACTCTTGGCCATTTCTTTCCTTCAAAAATGTACTCTTGGTAATTTCTTTCCTTCAAAAATGTACTCTTGGTAATTTCTTTCCTTCAAAAATGTACTCTTGGTAATTTCTTTCCTTCAAAAATGTACTCTTGGTAATTTCTTTCCTTCAAAAATGTACTCTTGGTAATTTCTTTCCTTCAAAAATGTACTCTTGGTAATTTCTTTCCCTTCAAAAATGTACTCTTGGTAATTTCTTTCCTTCAAAAATTTACTCTTGGTAATTTCTTTCCTTCAAAAATTTACTCTTGGTAATTTCTTTCCTTCAAAGATTTACTCTTATTGTTCTTTCCTTCAAAGATTTACTCTTGGTAATTTCTTTCCTTCAAAGATTTACTCTTGGTAATTTCTTTCCTTCAAAGATTTACTCTTGGTAATTTCTTCCTTCAAAGATTTACTCTTGGTAATTTCTTTCCTTCGAAATTTACTCTTGGTAATTTCTTTCCTTCAAAAATTTACTCTTGGTAATTTCTTTCCTTCAAAAATTTACTCTTGGTAATTTCTTTCCTTCAAAAATTTACTCTTGGTAATTTTCTTTCCTTCAAAAATTTACGCTTGGTAATTTCTTTCCTTCAAAAATTTACGCTTGGTAATTTCTTTCCTTCAAAAATTTACGCTTGGTAATTTTCTTTCCTTCAAAAATTTACGCTTGGTAATTTCTTTCATTTAAAAATTTACGCGGTAATTTCTTTCCTTCAAAAATTTACGCTTGGTAATTTCTTTTTTTCCTTCAAAAATTTACGCTTGGTAATTTCTTTCCTTCAAAAATTTACGCTTGGTAATTTCTTTCCTTCAAAAATTTACGCTTGGTAATTTTCTTTCCTTCAAAAATTTACGCTTGGTAATTTTCTTTCCTTCAAAAATTTACGCTTGGTAATTTCTTTCCTTCAAAAATTTTACGCTTGGTAATTTCTTTCCTTCAAAAATTTACGCTTGGTAATTTCTTTCCTTCAAAAATTTACGCTTGGTAATTTCTTTCCTTCAAAAATTTACGCTTGGTAATTTCTTTCCTTCAAAAATTTACGCTTGGTAATTTCTTTCCTTCAAAAATTTACGCTTGGTAATTTCTTTCCTTCAAAAATTTACGCTTGGTAATTTCTTTCCTTCAAAAATTTACGCTTGGTAATTTCTTTCCTTCAAAAATTTCACGCTTGGTAATTTCTTTCCTTCAAAAATTTACGCTTGGTAATTTCTTCCTTCAAAAATTTACGCTTGGTAATTTCTTTCCTTCAAAAATTTACTCTTGGTAATTTCTTTCCTTCAAAAATTTACTCTTGGTAATTTCTTTCCTTCAAAAATTTACTCTTGGTAATTTCTTTCCTTCAAAAATTTACTCTTGGTAATTTCTTTCCTTCAAAAATTTACTCTTGGTAATTTCTTTCCTTCAAAAATTTACGCTTGGTAATTTCTTTCCTTCAAAAATTTACGCTTGGTAATTTCTTTCCTTCAAAAATTTACGCTTATTTCTTTCCTTCAAAAATTTACGCTTGGCTTGGTAATTTCTTCCTTCAAGAAATTTACGCTTGGTAATTTCTTTCCTTCAAAAATTTACGCTTGGTAATTTCTTTCCTTCAAAAATTTACGCTTGGTAATTTCTTTCCTTCAAAAATTTACGCTTGGTAATTTCTTTCCTTCAAAAATTTACGCTTGGTAATTTCTTTCCTTCAAAAATGTACTCTTGGTAATTTCTTTCCTTCAAAAATGTACTCTTGGTAATTTCTTTCCTTCAAAAATGTACTCTTGGTAATTTCTTTCCTTCAAAAATGTACTCTTGGTAATTTCTTTCCTTCAAAAATGTACTCTTGGTAATTTCTTTCCTTCAAAAATGTACTCTTGGTAATTCTCCTTCAAAGTATTACTCTTGGTAATTTCTTTCCTTCAAAAATGTACTCTTGGTAATTTCTTTCCTTCAAAAAATGTACTCTTGGTAATTTCTTTCCTTCAAAAATGTACTCTTGGTAATTTCTTTCCTTCAAAAATGTACTCTTGGTAAATTTCTTTCCTTCAAAAATGTACTCTTGGTAATTTCTTTCCTTCAAAAATGTACTCTTGGTAATTTCTTTCCTTCAAAAATGTACTCTTGGTAATTTCTTTCCTTCAAATGTACTCTTGGTAATTTCTTTTCCTTCAAAAATGTACTCTTGGTAATTTCTTTCCTTCAAAAATGTACTCTTGGTAATTTCTTTCCTTCAAAAATGTACTCTTGGTAATTTCTTTCCTTCAAAAATGTACTCTTGGTAATTTCTTTCCTTCAAAATTTACTCTTGGTAATTTCTTTCCTTCAAAAATTTACTCTTGGTAATTTCTTTCCTTCAAAAATTTACTCTTGGTAATTTCTTTCCTTCAAAAATTTACTCTTGGTAATTTCTTTCCTTCAAAAATTTACTCTTGGTAATTTCTTTCCTTCAAAAATTTACTCTTGGTAATTTTCTTTCCTTCAAAAATTTACTCTTGGTAATTTCTTTCCTTCAAAAATTTACTCTTGGTAATTTCTTTCCTTCAAAAATTTACTCTTGGTAATTTCTTTCCTTCAAAAATTTACTCTTGGTAATTTCTTTCCTTCAAAAATTTACTCTTGGTAATTTCTTTCCTTCAAAAATTTACTCTTGGTAATTTCTTTCCTTCAAAAATTTACTCTTGGTAATTTCTTTCCTTTAAAGTTACTCTTGGTAATTTCTTTCCTTCAAAAATTTACTCTTGGTAATTTCTTTCCTTCAAATTACTCTTGGTAATTTCTTTCCTTCAAAAATGTACTCTTGGTAATTTCTTTCCTTCAAAAATGTACTCTTGGTAATTTCTTTCCTTCAAAAATTTACTCTTGGTAATTTCTTTCCTTCAAAAATTTACTCTTAAGTAATTTCTTTCCTTCAAAAATTTACTCTTGGTAATTTCTTTCCTTCAAAAATTTACTCTTGGTAATTTCTTTCCTTCAAAAATTTACTCTTGGTAATTTCTTTCCTTCAAAAATTTACTCTTGGTAATTTCTTTCCTTCAAAAATTTACTCTTGGTAATTTCTTTCCTTCAAAAATTTACTCTTGGTAATTTCTTTCCTTCAAAAATTTACTCTTGGTAATTTCTTTCCTTCAAAAATTTACTCTTGGTAATTTCTTTCCTTCAAAAATTTACTCTTGGTAATTTCTTTCCTTCAAAAATTTACTCTTGGTAATTTCTTTCCTTCAAAAATGTACTCTTGGTAATTTCTTTCCTTCAAAAATGTACTCTTGGTAATTTCTTTCCTTCAAAAAATGTACTCTTGGTAATTTCTTTCCTTCAAAAATGTACTCTTGGTAATTTCTTTCCTTCAAAAATGTACTCTTGGTAATTTCTTTCCTTCAAAAATGTACTCTTGGTAATTTCTTTCCTTCAAAAATGTACTCTTGGTAATTTCTTTCCTTCAAAAATGTACTCTTGGTAATTTCTTTCCTTCAAAAATGTACTCTTGGTAATTTCTTTCCTTCAAAAATGTACTCTTGGTAATTTCTTTCCTTCAAAAATGTACTCTTGGTAATTTCTTTCCTTCAAAAATGTACTCTTGGTAATATTTTCCTTCAAAAATGTACTCTTGGTAATATTTTTCCTTCAAAAATCTATTTTTTCTATAAAGGTCCATTTTTATATTTTTATAGTGCTTTGACGCCAAGTTTGTGGGTTAACTATTTGCCCATAGCTGGGACCTTAACAGGTACTACCACTCCAGGTCAGGGTGGACCGGGGAATGACAGCAATTAAGAGGTGGTTCCATGCTTCTCACAACCTCCAAATCAGAGGCCTTGCTGCCGAATGCAGTTTACTGTCATACCCAGGACTGTTTTGGAAAAGGTTGGAAAATGCAACACCAAAATCTGAATATGCATTGGAATTGTGAAAGATGGTAAACAAAGTATTGAAAAATATTATTCCATAAGATACAATAATGTCAGTCTTACTATATTACTGTGAATGCTAAACAATCTCCTCACAGATTAAGAAACTTGAAACAGAAAAGTTGTTTTATAGAAGAATGCAAAGAAGACTATAAACCAAACATGGAGCAACAACAAAGTTTTAGAGAAAAGAGAAATAAAATAGACACTTAAACTTAGCATCAGAAAGAAGAGTTGAAATTTATAGTTTTATGTAATAAAGTATCAACCAATGGGGTCAGTAAAAAAAAGGAAAAAATATTTAACTGCAATGTTAATCATTTTCTTGTTTTCTTTATTTCTGTTTTTTCTTCTTCTCTCCTCTCAATAATGCTTTTTTCTCATGTTATCTAACATTCATTAACCCTTGCATCTTAGTGGCTTTATTGCTTTGCTTTGAGTGAAATTTTAAAGAAATAATATAATAGCAATTTTGAGAGAAAAATCCTTTTAATGTACCCATTTTTTTGCCTTTACCAAACTTAAAAGTTGTCCATTTTTCTCTCATTTTTACATCTGCTTATCTCAACTTGACCTTTTTTCAAACTAAGTTGAATCAGGATAGAAACTAAGTTTGCTCTGTAAAAGAAGTTGACATTTTTTAAAAAATCCTTCGGCAGCTGAAATTACTGTTTAGAAATGATTACAAGTAACACCCCCTGTCACTCCTTTTCCCACTGCTTGTTGTTGCATACATGTGTTATAATTTCTCTGCATGAAACAAATGTAAATATTTGTATATAATTTTGTGTATTACTTCGTGGTATAAAACTCTGGGAACATGACATGCTTGTCATTCATTTTCTTTCAGCTGTCCATGTATTAAGATATTATCTTGAATATAATAAATGCCCATAATGATGGAAATACAATTTGGAAGAATATCCTTTTCTCACATTGCATTTCTGTTATCTGGTGTACCAGACATGATGTGATATTAACTTTTCTCTCCCATGAACGTTGTGAAAGATAAGAAATACTTCCCAACATGTGATATTAGCCCCAATTAAAATAAATAAAATCATTAATAATAATTATTTGATAATCCTTGCTGGATATTTTAAGTGACTTGTTGGCACTTAAACCTAATCAAAAGTGACTGATGATACAAAAAGTAATTCAACAATTATAGCCCTAATGCACTGCAATTGCTATGGCTGTTAAGTCTACCATAGGCATTACAGTGCTATGATCTAAAAAAAAATTATTAATGTGGTAAGACATTTCAGAAGATTTCTTGGTACTTGATCTTTATCAAGAGTAACTTTATAGAAGTAATGAGAATAATTATTGGAATCATGACAAATGCACACAACATCTTAAAACTATGAAACTGATTATGCAGAAGATACTGGCAAATATTGTCTCTTTTTCCAAAAACAGATAAGAAATTAACTTACTTGAATTTATCTGATTATGCTACTTAGACAGGAAAGTATTCATCTTAAAACTTCTTTGTGGAAGTGCTTGTATTTTTTTAAATGCAGGTGCAAAGTTCAACAGAACCTCTTCAGAATTTTTCAGGGGAAAAAAAACAAAGAAACAAAGATAAAGTCTTATATTTCCTTTCATGAAAATACATCATCTTTGCCCAAAGCTATTATCTGCTGAACATTGGCAAAATTTTCTGTTTAAATATATTAAAAATAGAAATTCATTTATTATTTATTATATTTGGTTGGTTGATTTTGTTTAGCATCATATCAACCCTTATGGGTTATTTAATGCTGAAATCTAAATAATTTTTATACAATTTCATGCTTTTAACTAGATATTTTTGTACATAATTTTATACTTTCAAAGTAAGGATTTTTTTTTTTACATAGTTTGTACATCATAAAATATATTGTTGGTAATTTTACTATAAAAATGTATTTTTTATATTTTTTGGTAGCATTACATTGATTGTCATTTCAATATATATTATAAAAATGTACTGTTTGGAAGTAAACCAACTGGCCATAGCCAGGGCCCACTGACAGGTGCTACAACTCCAGATCAGGGTAGACCTAGGAACAACAGCAATTAAGAGGTGATTCTATACCTCTTAAAACCGTCTGATCAGAAACCTTGCTGCTGGATATAGTTTATCATCATACTAGGATGGAATATGTTTTTTTTTCCTAAATAATTTCAATCTTAAAAAGACAAAACAAACAACTATAAACTACATTAATTTTTTGTGTTAGCAATTCACCCTGAAGATCATCTTGAATGAGAATGAAAGTACTTGGGAAAATAAAAAGAATGAAGAAAATTACTGCACCTTGGTGATTTTAATTACAAGACAAAGAAATTAATCTGTGAATACGAGCAGATCAAAATAAAAATAAACATATGTCTAAATTATTCAACCATGGTATCACTGGATGCTTGCTCGATTTGATCCTATCTTTCCTATCAAACCATATAATGAAGGTCGTCTTGAACAGGCATGCCTCCACTTCCTACCACATGAACGCTGGTGTCCCCCAGGGCTCTATCTTAGGTCCAACACTCTTTCTGATCTTCATGAATGACTTCCCTGATGTGATCAAATCCCAAGTAGGCATCTATACTGATGATATCACTATTTACTCTCACCTTAGTAAAAAGCCTGGTGAGGTGGCCAAAGATAACCTCATTGTTGTTCTCAAGAAGGACCTGCACTCTGTGGTAGACTGGGGTAAGAAATGTCTTGTAAATTTTAATGCTTCTAAAATGAAGCTGCTATCTGTCAACCATCACAGGCAGTTCCTCCTCCCCACCCTCTCAGCGTGGACCCTGACAGCTACAATCTCCAAGAATTTAAATGCAATGTCAATTCCTATCTTTGGTCCACCTGACTCCAGTCCTTCCCCATCACTTTGTGTATCTTGTTCTTTTCTTTTCTCGCTCTACCCTTGCAACTGTCTTCACACTGGTATTCCTATCCTTCTCTCGCCTTTCTCTGACACCCCCTGTAACTGGTTTGGCTTTCTCTTTGCTCTCCTCCTGTTTCAACTTTCACTCTTCTCTTATATAGCCCCATGCATACCAGTGATGGTACCGCTTTGCTTAGGGTGAAAGAATTTTAAAAAAAGTCGTTTTATTTATATATATATATATATATATATATATATATATATATATATATATAAATAGTTGTTACAATGGTTTATAAATTCATAGTATCACTACACAAAAATTTTTGCGTTTCGAAGCTGACCACGTGTCTTGGCCGCTTCTTTTTCAGGTGATCAAGTTGGTATGAAAATTATCTCATCGAAAAGACCGTTTATTTGTGGTGGATTTGTTTTTTTTAGGTGAAAGTGAGGTTGGGTTGGGTTGAAGAAGAAGCGGCCAAGACACATGGTCAGCTTCAAAATGTGAAAATTTTTGTGCAGTGTTACTATGAATTTATAAACCATTGTAACAACTATTACAACATAACGCTCTACGTTTGTATCGAGCTCTCTTTATAAAAGTAAATGCATGAACAACAGGTTAAAAAACTTACAAGTTCTACAACTAAGTTACAATATATATATATATAAAAAAAAATGTATATTACCAGTCTGCTTTGTCTTATACTTCAGCTTTCCTAAATTCAAAGCAGACAAAATTGTATTTGTTTACCTGAGAGATATCTATCTAATGGCATTTTGCAACAAAAGGAAATAAGTCTTTTAGAATTAAAACCAAAACAAGTTAATATTTGTTCAGTATTAAGCAACCACCTCCATCCTAGTGATCTTATTTATTCTTGGGTTTCTACAACTAAGTTACTATATATATATAAAACAATGTATATTACCAGTCTGCTTTGTCTTATACTTCAGCTTTCCTAAATTCAAAGCAGACAAAATTGTATTTGTTTACCTGAGAGATATCTATCTAATGGCATTTTGCAACAAAAGGAAATAAGTCTTTTAGAATTAAAACCAAAACAAGTTAATATTTGTTCAGTATTAAGCAACCACCTCCATCCTAGTGATCTTATTTATTCTTGGGTTTCTACAACTAAGTTACTATATATATATATATATATATATATAAAACAATGTATATTACCAGTCTGCTTTGTCTTATACTTCAGCTTTCCTAAATTCAAAGCAGACAAAATTGTATTTGTTTACCTGAGAGATATCTATCTAATGGCATTTTGCAACAAAAGGAAATAAGTCTTTTAGAATTAAAACCAAAACAAGTTAATATTTGTTCAGTATTAAGCAACCACCTCCATCCTAGTGATCTTATTTATTCTTGGGTTTCTACAACTAAGTTACTATATATATATATATATATATATATATAAAACAATGTATATTACCAGTCTGCTTTGTCTTATACTTCAGCTTTCCTAAATTCAAAGCAGACAAAATTGTATTTGTTTACCTGAGAGATATCTATCTAATGGCATTTTGCAACAAAAGGAAATAAGTCTTTTAGAATTAAAACCAAAACAAGTTAATATTTGTTCAGTATTAAGCAACCACCTCCATCCTAGTGATCTTATTTATTCTTGGGTTTCTACAACTAAGTTACAATATATATATATATATATATATATATATATATATATATATAAAACAATGTATATTACCAGTCTGCTTTGTCTTATACTTCAGCTTTCCTAAATTCAAAGCAGACAAAATTGTATTTGTTTACCTGAGAGATATCTATCTAATGGCATATTGCAACAAAAGGAAATAAATCTTTTAGAATTAAAACCAAAACAAGTTAATATTTGTTCAGTATTAAGCAACCACCTCCATCCTAGTGATCTTATTTTTTCTTGGGTTTGTTTTGCGATGTGTGCCCTTTCATCATCATGTTGGAGAATAACACCTTTTCTCTTTATCAAAGAAGGATACTTTTAAAGTAATGCTTTGTTTACCTGACAAAGTTGCTGACAATAAACATATGCAGTGATGGTCCTTCCATGTTCCAGTCATTCATAGTGGATGACACGTTTCATGTTCTAACAGACACAAAGCAAAGACTTCTGTGGATGGAGTCTTAGTTTTCATGATGGCACAGGTTTCTCTTTTTTTCTGATAGCCATTATCTGTTTTCTTTTGAGATGCAAAACCTACTTTTCATCACCTGTAACAATGTGATACAAAAATGAAAGATTGTCATTCCTGTTTAAAAGACTGCAGCCTTTCTCAGAAAATTATGTTCAGTTCTTAAGCAAAAGCCTATGAGGAAGCCATACTCTCTATTTACAAGTTTTCTCAGCAAAACCCTGAAAAGCACTGTAAATGGGATAGTGGTACAGTATGAGTTGCTTAAACATGTGCTACTGTTATTTTGGAAGTGCATTGTAGCGCAGTGGATATTGGCTCAGAACAAGAAATCGGAGAGCAGAGTTCATATTCCAGTCAAATTCATTGAATTCACTTACGCACAAATACCCTTGGGAAAGGTATTAATCCATCTCTTCCTTCCAGTTATGGGTTAAATAACAGGACAGATTGGGTTCTATCGCCTTGGCTGGCAACCAATCTACCACAGAAAGCAATGGCAACCTACTGTGGGATAATCTTCTGCCCAGTCAGTCAGGTCTCTTTTGAGACATGATCGCCCAAGCATGCTACATGTATGGCACTTAACTGACTGACTTATTTTGTGGTTATGAGTTCAATTCCTTTCACAGATAATGGAATGCTGTCTTCAGTTTTCATGCAAAAACTCATGACGAACCCAAATTCTCTCTTTGAACATTTTCCAAATTAAAGTGTAAAATGCATGTAAACAACACTAATTTTAGCTACATTTTCCTACTATTCACAGCTTGGTTGGTTGACTGATTATAATATAGAATTACTTTCCAAACACCCAAATATAATCATTATTTTACTCTTCCTTGAAAGCCATATTTTTTACACCTAATAGAAGTAATAGATATAATAATTTCCCAAATTTTTAGATTTAGAGTCGACTTTTAGTTTAATTTTGTCCTTCAAGTCGTAATTGTAAATAACATAATCTTTAACTGTTTGCACACACTATTTCTTTGCATATAAAAAAGGCTTACAAAGACCTGAATTCAGAAATCTGTACATATTTATTTCTTTTCTCCTCTTCTATAAATACTTTCATGGCTACTGCTCTGACGAACTTAAATCACTGGTGCCCCCTAGATGTGAATTTGCATGAAATACTACATTGACAACTAGGTCCCACCCTTTTACAGTGAAACCGATGAAATGTAACCGCAATTTCTACTCTAACAGCTTCTTTCCTCGTACTTCCTGCCTGTGGAATTCCCTACCACATGCTTGCTTCCCCAACGGCTACAACCTCCAGGTAATGTAAGGTCAATAGACACCTCCTAACACACTAACTCACACCCACTCTCTCCAACTTTCTCCCTATGTACATCCTAAGTCGTCTATTACCCTCCTTCTGACATTTCCTATACCCAATCCCTCTATGTAACCCCCTGTGCTATAGTGGCAGTGGAATGCCTTGCTTGGGGTGACACGATTAAAAAAAAAAAAAAGATAACCATTTGAAGTTGAATTTTTATTTTGATAATTTTAAACATTTACTAAATTATGAATTCTAGTGACCCAACATATGCACTGATTCCTTAAGTTTTCATATTTTCCTGTGGTGTTTTATATTATTTTAATTTAATCCCACATTTCATAATAATTACCTCGTCTGTGGTAAAGTATTTAATGCTGTTTGTGTAGCATAATGTTTCTTGGCACAAAAGGTGTATTTAGTAAGCTGAGTCCAAATTTCGACCAATTCTGTTGCATTCGCATCTGCATCAGTGCCCTTGAGAAATCCATGAATCTGTTTTCATTCAGTAAATTTTCTTATTTGTGAATGCAAAAGAAATAATCTGGTGTTAGTTCCTTTAAGAATGGTCTATCTTTTCAGAAGATTTTCAGGAAATGGTTTTTTTTTAATTATTTGACTCGATGCAAGACAGTAAAGTCACTAAGACACAAGATTTGTTACAAAATGTTAAAGCAAGGGCCAAGAATGGTCAGCAATTGGCTGGAGTGCCTTGTGAGCTCGATATTCTGACAGTGATGAATTGTTTTTCAGGGTTTTCAATACTGTGCCTATTCAACAGAAGGCTGCAAGAACTTTGAAGCAGTCAATATGCTTCCCACACCTGTGTTTGAAAGACCAACTAAGACCATACACAAGTGGGGTATACAAAGCCGATGCGTTCCTGTGACATCATTCCTCCTGCTGCCTCTTAGAATCCAAGCTACTGTGCATGTCACTCTCTTCCAATAAAAAATGAATAGCAAAAGAAATAATTTTTTTTCGTTAATACGGTTTTATATTTTGGTTTGAGGACCCAGAGATGACACAGAATTCAACAGATTGCAGAGTGTGAAAGAATAAGAAACAAGAGAAACATTATTGAGAATTAATCTAAACAATTACCATGAAAGTATTTACAGAAAAAGCACAGTGAAGCAAGAATGCAACTGAAGCCAAGCTGCCAGGTCAGGAACAATAATATTGCTAATTCCTCTTTGGATTTTATCAAGAATCCCTGAATATAGCTGGAGCACTAGACTATATGTGGCAGCAATATTAAAGCATGGAAAAATGGTAGACTTATACATATGTAAAATAGATTCTGAATTGAAAAATTGTCTAGCACAACAAAGTGAATCAGCTTTCTTAGTTGCAAACCAAGCAATTGATTCAATATAATCTTTCCACTTTCTGAAATGTCATGATGTCATCCATGAAAGCTAGATAACGTTGAATAGGCTTTACAAATATGACTTTCATTCAAAAATTATTAATCAACTGCTGATGGATGCATATCAGCTTACAATAGATCAGAAGCACTGGCATGTGCACATATTAGGCAGAAAGATGAAAAGATATTTCAATATGGCTGCAAGTCAGTTAAGTGGAATGGGTCTTTTCATCCAATTGGCAATTTTTGAAAAGGAATCAAAGATCAAAAGAGTTTAATGCATGGTAATAGATGCTGAAGATGAAAACAATCTTGTAAGTTTAATGCATATAACTACTTGGGAACTTATGGCATACATACAGAACCTACAAAGACATACTTGTTTCAAGAGCTAAAACATATTTCTCTTATCTAACAAATGTTATAATAAATTTTGAAACAATCACTCTGCTGTAATGTTTAACAAACCTGTCTTGCAGCCCAATTTACAAGTATATTAAAATAAAGCCTCTGGGTACTTCTCTACTTGTAGCTGATGAAGTAGTTTTTTGCATCATATCCTTTCAGAAAATGATTATGGCTCTCCACAACTTCTGTTCATTTATAGGTCTTAGAAATATTATCCTTTTCCTATTCCTCTTATACCTATGAGTGAAGGTTTTGAGAAAAATGGAACCACCTCGTAATTGCTATTGTTGCCAGATCCACTCTGATCCAGAGTGGTAGCATCTGTTTGGGTCCCAGCTATGGGTAAATAGTGAACCCGACAAACAAAAGCAAAACACTCTTAAAGCATAAAGATATATTTTTATGTAAAAAAGGAATGCTTTTTATCTGTAGTTGAAGGGATATAATGAAACTGTCCAAAACAGGACTTAAAAATAACCAAAACACACATAATTATGCCCATACAAACATGTATATGCACAGAAACTAGGTATCATCTACGATGTATTCAATTGTGAAAACAGAATAACATTTTTATTACATGAAAGCTCTGAAGAAAATTAAATATTCACATTAAATGTCCCATAAGGAGTTGATGTGCCATTAAATAAAATCAATCAATCAATTCCTCTCCTTGCTCTACATAAGCTCTTTACTTATGTTTCCCAGAAATATAATAAACTCTGAAAGAATGACCATAGTGTGATGGTTAACAAACTTGTCTTGCAGCCAACTTTCCAAGTCGAGTAAATTCAGTCCTCACTCTATACTTCTTACTGGTTCTTGTTTGTAGCCATATTTCTTTTTGTGTGTCATGTCCCTTCAGGTTATTGGTGATCAGGGTTTGCCACACTTTCTGCTCCTGTGTAGCTCTTATAAATGTTTGTATTTTTAACTACCTGTTGAACACAAGCTCATGAAGTATGTCACTCATAGCTTCTCTCTGATTCTCTTTTCTAAAATATGTCCTTTGAGTGCCAAATTCTCCAAACCTCCTTTATTCATTATGTAACCCAGAAATGGATGTGTGTTGTAGTGCATTAGATATCGGCTCGGAATGAGAAATCAGGGAGCCGAGTTCAATTCCAGCTGAATTCATTGCATTCACTTACACGCAAATACCCTTGGGAAAGGTATTAATCCGTCTATTCCTTCCTGTTATGGGTTAAATAACAGGACAGATTGAGTTCTATAGCCTTGGTCAGCAACCAGTCTACCACAGAAAGCAATGGCAACTTACTGCGAGATAATCTTCTGCTCAGTCAGTCATGTCTCAAAAGAGACATGATTGCCCAAGTGTGTATCACCTATGGCACTTAACTGACTGAACCCAGAAATATTACTTCTGCTCAGTGAATGGTAACAGTATCAGTTATTTGTAGATTTCATTTATTATGCCAAAAATCATTATGCCAATATACACCACCAAATAATGTTAGTGTATGCTGAAAAGTTCTCAGCCTCACCCCATTTCTCAAAATCTGACCAAATGATTGAACATCATATTTTGTATGGAAAAGGATTTCTCTATTGGACCAAGCATCTCTTCAAATACTCATAAGTAATTTTAGACATTTGAAATCACGTATTTACTAAATAGTAAAAATATGCTAAGGACACATTTCAAAAGCTAAGCAGAGTACTCAGAGAGAGAGGAAAATTTAATTAGAAATAAAGGAAAGAGTACGAGACTGCAACATGATATCTGTCTTTTTTTATGGCAGTCAATCTCTTCAAGGATGTAGGAGATGTTCGAGGCAGCAGAAATATAGTTCTACAGAAGGATACTGAGGATACCATAGACTGAGCATGTGAGCAACGGTGAGGTGTTAGAGAGGATGAAAATAAGGAAACTCATACTTAACGTAAGCAAGAGACAGCTGGGGTTCCTGGAACATGTAATGAGGAAGGAGGACCTGGAGAATCTAATACTCACAGGACAGATAGAAGAGAAGAGAGACAGGTGAAAGCAGTGTGAGACACACTTGATAAGCTTGAAGTGGATGGGAGAGATGCTAAGAGGAAAAATACTGAGTGACAAGAGACAGGAGCAAGTGGAAGTCCATGATCACGTATGTTCCAAAGGAACATGGCACATGAAGAATAATAATAATGATCTTCAAGATTAATTTAATAACTATTACACCAAAGAAAATGTTTCCAAGCTTCTTTATTGGAAGTTAAATAAATTTGAGAAGTTGTCAGCATCCCTTCAAATAATCATTAGTAATTTTAGAAACTTGAAACCATCATGCCAGACTAGTAGTATTTGTAATAGCAATTCATTATCTCTCAAAAGTTATTTGTTTACATTTCTGAGATGAGAAAGTATTTACATTGATGTAGATTTTTAGTAATTCATATTCCAACATGTTAAAACATCAAAGTTATCAACAGATATAATATGCCAACATTTCTGATTAGAGCACACTTCAAACCATCCCAAAAAGTTTAAAATTACTTAATTCCTGTCAATTTTTCATCCCTATGGAAATAGGAAGATTACAAGGTGCATTTTAGACACTTATAGCAGACACTTAAAGTAAACTACAAGACCTACTACAGAAGGTAGCTGAACAGAGTGACAAGAAAGGACTACAAATAAACTGCAAGAAAACCAAATGCATGGTCATCAGCAAAAAGAGAAGCCCAAAATGCCAAATACAGGTGGGGGATACTAAAATCAAGCAGGTACAAAAATTTGAATACCTGGAAAGTGTTCTGACAGAAGACAGAAAGTGTGACACAGAGATTCGAAAGCAAAATGGCATTGCAAAGGAAGCATTCCAGAAGCTGAGTAGAGTATTAAGAGACAGGAAAATTTCAACAGAAACAAAGAGAATACTAGTTTGCTATGTGATGTCAATTCTTCAATATGGCAGTGAATGCTGGGCAATATCATCAAAGATGAAGGAAAAACTTGAAGCAACTGAAATGTGGGTCTACAGAAGGATGCTGTGGATATGATGAACTGTGTATATGAGCAATGATGAGGTTTTGGAAAGGATAGAAACAGAAATTAATGCTGTTCATTTATAGCTCTTAGAAATGTTGTCCTTTTCCTATTCCTCTTACACCTATGAGTGAAGGTTTTGAGAAAAATGGAACCACCTCTTAATTGCTATTGTTGCCAGATCCACTCTGATCCAGAGTGGTAGCATCTGTTTGGGTCCCAGCTGTGGTAAATAGGGGACCCGACAAACAAAAGCAAAACACTCTTAAAGCATAAAGATATATTTTTATGTAAAAAAGGAATGCTTTTTATCTGTAGTTGAAGGGATATAATGAAACTGTCCAAAACAGGACTTAAAAATAACCAAAACACACATAATTATGCCCATACAAACATGTATATGCACAGAAACTAGGTATCATCTACGATGTATTCAATTGTGAAAACAGAATAACATTTTTATTACATGAAAGCTCTGAAGAAAATTAAATATTCACATTAAATGTCCCATAAGGAGTTGATGTGCCATTAAATAAAATCAATCAATCAATTCCTCTCCTTGCTCTACATAAGCTCTTTACTTATGTTTCCCAGAAATCAAGAAGAAACAGCTAAAGTTCTTTGGACATGTAATGAGGAAGAAGGGCTTGGAGAACCTGATACTGACAGGGCAGATAGAGATAAAGAGAGACAAGGGAAAACAGTGTGTAACATACTTGACTGGCCTGAGCAGGTGGATGGCAGAATGGAGGTTGCATGGTGTTAAAGGAGAAAGCGTGCTAAGAGCCACCAGGGATAGGGAGACATCGAAATCCATGATCGCCTATGTCCTCACAGGACAAGGCATATAGAAGATGCTTTTTTATTACTGTAAAGGCAAAAATGCCTTGCAGGCAGTAAAAAATGTATGTGCTGTGTATGGTGAAAATACTTTGGCTGGCAAAACTGTATAAAAGTGGTTCATTAGGTTCAGAGTTGATAATTGTAGCCTTGAAGGCAGATACTCCACCACGGATGATGACCAAATCAAGAATAACTCGCATTACGCAACACTAAATTTATTAAAAACCACTATCCATGAGCTCTTAGTGAAGCTTAGGTACCACATGACCTGAGTGAAAAGAATCTTTTGGATTGCATTTCTATCAAAGATTTTCTGTATAAACACTATGAAAATACACCCTTTTTTCAGCAAACTGTGACAAGTGATGAGAAATAGATAATTTACAACAATGTTCAGTGAAAAAGATCCTGGGCTAAGCAACATGAGCCAACTTTTGCCATCACAAAAGACTGTCTTCATCCTAAAAAACATCATACTGTGCATCTGGTAGGATTGGAAAGGAATCCTGTGCTATGAGCTTCTGCTCAGTAACCAGTCAACTGATTTTGAAGAGTTCTGTTTGTAATGGGATTAATTAAAAGCAGCAATTCAAGAAAAATGCATAGAATTGGCAAACAGGAAATGTGTTATTTTCCATCAGGATAATACCAGACCACGCATTTCTTTGACAATCCAGCAAAACTTGTTGCAGCTTGGCTGGTATTTGTCACCCCACCCATCATTTTTGCCAAACATTGCTCCTTCAGGTTTTCATTTATTCAAGCCCTTGCAAAATAATCTTAATGAGAAAAATTTTAATTGTTTGGATGACATAAAAACCACCTTAATGAATTCTTTACTGAGAAACCACCATAATTCTTGATAGAATTTTTACGTTGAAGAAAAAAAATATAGAAAGGTTGTACAACAAAGTGGTTCATATTTAGTTGAATAAATATTTAATGGCATCATTTTCTTTTGTATTTTAATTTCCCTTAAAAATCACCATGAAATTTCCAGACAACCCAATACTTTATTAAAAATTCATTTTTTTGTAATAATAGAAGCATTAAAAATCTTCTCTGGTCATAGGATAAGTATTTGGCTAGTACTATACATGTATCATATCAAAATATGTAAAGTAATCTTCTTCTTCTATGTGCCCTGTCCCTTCAGGACGTAGGCGATCATGGATCTCCACGTCTCCCTATCCCTTGTGGCTCTTAGTATGTTTGCTCCTGTTGCTCCTGGCAACCCCCGTTCCGTCATCCACCTGATCAGACTCTGCAGATATGTTATCTGCTGCCTTCCTCTGTCTCTCCTTCCTTCTATCTGACCAGTCAGTATCAGGTTCTCCAGGCTCTCCTTCCTCATTGCATGTCCCAGGAACTTCAGTTGTCTCTTCCTGATGCTCAGCATCAATTTCCTTTTTGTTGCCATTCTTTCTAACACTTCGTCATTGCTTGTATGCTCAGTCCACGATATCCGTAGCATCCTTCTGTAGAACCACATTTCGGCCGCTTCCAGTTTTTTCCTCATTTTCGATGATATTGTCCAGCATTCACAGCCATACTGAAGAACTGACATCACGTAGCAGTCTAGCACTCTTTTCTTCGTTTCTATTGAGATCTTCCTATGTGTTAGTATTTTGCTCATCTTCTGGAACGCGTCCTTTGCCATGCCAATTCGCCTTCGGATCTCCGTGTCGCACTTTCCTTCTCCTGTTAGAACACTTCCTAGGTACTTAAATTCTTGGACTTGTTTGATTCTGTCATCCCCCACCTGTATTTGGCATTTTGGGTTGTATCTTTTGCTGATGACCATGCACTCAGTTTTCTTAAAGTTTAAAGTCAGAAGATGACTGCCAAAATGTCGAATATGCATAATATTTCTTGTGACTACTGGTAAAGTATGCTGATTGTAATTACTGCTGCGAGGTTCTTAGAATTTAGACTAGCTAAAGGAAAGGTCCGTTTAATTCATGCTACGTATATTTTATTTACATATATTTTCTTTCAGAGTGAGTATATTTTGAATTTTTTTTCTGTAAAGTAATACTTTGCTTATTATTTTATATATTATTCAGTCAGTTAATTGCCATATGTGATATACACTTGGACAATCATGTCTTTTTATCTTTTAGACAGAAGAGTTTCTCTCAGAAGATTGCCATTATTTTTTTGCTGTAAACCAGTCGCCAACCAAGTCTATAAAACCCAATCTGTCCTGCTATTCAACCCATAACTGGCGAGAGAAGAGATGGATTAATATTTTTCCCAAGGGTATTCGGGCATAAGTAAATGAAACAAATCTGATTGGCATTCGAACTCTGATCTTTGATTTTTTTGTTTTGAGCTGATACACTACAAGGTATACCCACTTGTATTATTATACATTAAGAGTTTATAAAAATATTTAGTCTTTTTTATAATAAAATAAAACATATATATATATATATATATATATATATACAAAGACAGAAAATCTTTGTTGTTAGCCAATTTCCCTGACGAGCCGTTGGGCAAAACCGTGGTAGGTTGTTGGCTCTTGCTTAGATTTTCTGTCTTTGTTTGCTCTGCTTTCGTATTGAGCGCTTTAGTGTTAGGGTTTTCGTCTTGGGTTTTTTTTCTTTCTTATGAGTGCTTGACTTTTTGTTTATGTACTTCATTTGCTTCTTTTTTTTACTTCCCCTTCATTTCCCTCCAAGTTTGTTCTCGGTGGGTTGTACAAGACAATTTAAATTATAGCTTAATTAATACTAGTTTCAGCAGAGTTAGTTCTGTTATTATTGGTATTGTTATTACTATAGTTAATATTATATATATAAGATCAGAGTGCTATAATTTTTTTTAAAAAGTCAACCTACTGTCTAGAAGAGCCCTTAAGAAATATACTCTTCCAAAACACTTGAGTTCTATATAAATTAGATTACTAAAAATGTCTTCTTGTAAGAGAGGCCCTTATATCAAACATCTCTCTACCACCATCAACCTCAGCTTGTTTAACACTGGGAGCAGCATGTTGAAATTCTTTTAAAAATAGAAAGTTACCCACTTGAATTACAGCTATGCCCAACACATGATGGTTCAAAAGAAATGCTCCTCCTAAAATTCAAAACCACACAAATAATAATGTCACAGTTAAAACCTGAAAAGAAATCTACAACACTAAAACAAAACCCCATTCAAAATGGCTAAGGAAGTGGCCAAAAGTGCCTGGCACAAAGGATAATATGAACAGTTTATGTACTCACCTATTTCCACCAAATAGAAAAATATGAGAACACTGGAGAGAGAAAAAAAAAAAAAAAAGGAAATGTACATTTATCATATAAATATCTGCACATGTGTTTATCTCTGTAGAGTATTGCACAGATTATTGTGCACATTTTTGAGTCAATAAAATACAAGAGTTACATGGAAATACATGCAAACCTCAATGAAATCTTCATACACCAAAGAAATCGAAAGTTGCCCACTCAAATTACAGCTTTGCCCAACACATGATAGCTTGGAAGTAATGCTCTTTCTAAAATTCAAAACCACACAAATAATACATAACACAGTCAAAACCTGAAAAAAATTTCCAACACCAAAATAAAACCCCCCTGACAATGGCTAAAGAAATGACCAAAAGTGCTTGGCAAAAAAGATGATATGAACAGTTTATGTACTCTCCTATTTCCACCAAATAGAAAATATAAGAACACAGAAAAAAACTAAACAAAATTTTCCTTGTTCATTATATTTAATGAAAGATGTTTAAAAGAAAAGTTGCTGCCCAAATATACATTAATCATATAAATTTCTGCATATGTGTTTATTCCTGTAGAATATTGCACAGATTGTTGTGCACATTTGTGAGTAAATAAAATACAAAAGTCACATGGAAGTACATGCAAACCTCAATGAAATCTTTATACACCAAGGAAATAGAAAGAGGCGGTTATATTATGGATAATTCAGAAATGTGCTTGACAAATGTGAACACCACACCAAGATAAATATGGATGATGGGAATGTGCAATGTTTTTTTGCCTATTTTTTTTTTATAATGAAGACCAAGTTAAGAGAGATATATATGGATTCTGTGCTGCATTAAAAATGTTTGTGTCTTTTATTATGAGAATCAAATGAGTTGTTCAGACAATCAGAAAATTTGCATAGGCAGCAATCATCTCTACAGTAGATCAGCAAATTAAGTAACCAGAGAGATGAATATGTGATTCAATCATGGCTTTCTCAGCAACTTCCTTGCTTTTGTAGCACTCTGTAATATCTGTTGTTTTTACATTCCTCCAATCCCCTGTTATACACAAGCACTCATTCTTCTTCTATATGCCATATCTCTTCAGAATGTTCATGATCATGGCTCTCTCCACAATTTTCTCTTCTAAATCCTGTTCTAACAAGAATCTACACCAGTTTGTTAAGTAAGCTATACCTTTTTTATCACTAATATCCTAGATAAGGTCAATGTGGCACAAAAATTCAAAGATATATTGGAATAACAAAAGGTTCCTTCCAAATTCAACACAATCTTAAACAGGAAAATTTCATTATAAACAAATAAAAGAATGCTTGCTGGACTGTTATGCCATATTAGTCTTCCTTTATGGTAGTGAACGCTGGACAATCTTTTCACAGATGAAGAAGAAACTTGAAGCAACAGAAATGTGGCTCTACAGAAGGGTGCTGAGAATATAATGGATTGAATATGCAAGCAACGTCAAAGTTTTAGGGTTAAATGGAAACAAAAAGACACTTATACTTCGATTAAAAAAGAAACAGTTGAAATTTCTTGGACACTTAATGAGAAAAACAGGCTTGCAGAATCTAACACTCACAGGACATAAAGAAGAAAAAAGGAAAGCAATGAATAATTTACCAAATAAATTTGTGTAAACAGATGACAAAATTTCAAAAACAGGAAGTTGTGGAAGGCACTGATCGCCCACATTTTGGTTGGATATAACACAAAGAATAAGAATTTGTGAACCACATCTTAGGGAAATTTAGCGAAATCTGATATTTGCTAAAACTATCACTTGTTCCCTGTTTAGAATGTGGTTTCCAGCTTTCTCTCTTCCAATCTATTCACTCTTACATAGCCCCCTGCACACCAGTGGCCTTACCACCTTGCTTGGGTGATGTGATTAAAAAAAAATACAGCATTAACTGCATATTCCACTGTTCGCGTTCATTTTGAAATACAGCTACTCATTACTTAAAGCCTGTGTTTCATGGCAACAGCCTAGTCACAAACTGACTTG
Organism: Ascarosepion bandense; assembly: GCA_037127315.1. Taxonomy (NCBI): domain Eukaryota; kingdom Metazoa; phylum Mollusca; class Cephalopoda; order Sepiida; family Sepiidae; genus Ascarosepion; species Ascarosepion bandense. The sequence goes on along the minus strand of JBBBDQ010029704.1, from coordinate 430,130 downwards.
GTTACCAATTTAGAAGTTGTACCTAACAGCTATTTCAGGCATATAAAAGAGTTATATTGTTTTTCCTGATCTGGCATCTCTGCTGTACCACCATTGTAAAGTTGCACTTCTTGTGTCTTTTCTATACATACTTTCATGGTAATTGTTTGGATGAACTATTCACTCTGGTAACATGACTTTTTTAAGCACAGTACTATACAGGCTCAAAATGAGACACTGAGGAGCTGAGTCCGAATTCCAGTTGAATTCATTGCATTCACTTATGCGCAAATACCCTTGGGAAAGGTATTAATCTGTCTCTTCTCTCCAGTTGTGAGTTAAATAACAAGACAGATTGGGTTTTATAGCCTTGACTGGCAACCAGTCTACCACAGAAAGTAATGGCAACATACTGCGGGATAATTTTTTGCCCAGTCAGTCATGCCTCTTTTGAGACATGATTGCCCAAGCGTGTATCACATACAGCACTTAACTTACTGACTATACAGGTAGCAAAGTCTCATCAACTTACGGTTCAGTTAGATGTAACCAAAAGTTTGATACTAACAGTTTCTTTTCTCATACATCTTGTTTGTGGAACATTCTTCCAGATACAATCTTTCCAACTAACTTAACTTCAAAAATTTAAATGCAATGTTACTTGCTACCAACTGTCTTCCTGATTCATTCACTGAAGCACCATGCATGATACAGACTTGGGTAATCATGTCTGAAAAGAGACATGACTAACTGGGCAGAAGATTTTCCCCACATTAAGTTGCCATTATTTTTTGTGGTAGACTGGTTGCCAACCAAAGCTATAGAACCCAATCTATCCTGCTATTTAAACCATAGCTGGAGGGAGAAGCAACGGATTCATACCTTTCCCAAGGATATCTGTAAGTTAATGCAACAAATTCAACTTGAATTAGAACTCATCACTAATTTCTCATTCCAAGCTGATATTCATTGCACCACAATATACGTCCTGATTACGCTTTCTTAATTCTTACTTCTTAGTAATTTTTCTATTTTCTAATTCTTCAAAAATTGCTAACTTGTGTCAATGACTTGACTTTTTTGCCTGGGGGTGAAAGCAGTTAAAAGCAAAAATACTACATATGTAACAGTTCAATGTCAATTAACTTCATATAACTTTAATATCACTAATATCTCTAATTTCTTTCTTAACAATTATAAAGTACAGTAGTGTACCAAAAAGTAAATATATAAACAAATTTGAAAATAAGCTCTGTATACACTATGTTACTTTGGTTTGCATGTCGTAAATACAATAGAAGTAAATTTTTATTTATTTTTCATTTTGAAGAAAGAAAACAATCAAGAAAAACATATAAAGATAAATAAAAAAAAAATTATCGAATTCAGAAACAGAAAACTGAGTGACTGGATTATTTACATATATATATATATTTTTTTTTAATTTATGAAATTTTACAGCTGTTGCTAAGTTAGTGGAGGTTTGTAAAACAGTTAAGTCCTTAACTGATTAGTAGTTGTTTTTTTTTATATGAGATTTTTGTCTTAATTTTTGAGATGGGGTATTATAATTATTTTACTATTTACATTGTTTGGTTCGTTGATTTTTTCTTGGTTGCAATATTCATCATATTTTGGCTGTTGTATGCTCTGATCTTCATCAGATGATAAGAATTTTAGAACTGAGCTCTTTATTTCATTCATTAAAGTAGATTGTTCTAGTTCCATAAGTCATGCTCTTTCAGATGTCTCAGTGTCAGTTATCTCCCTTTAACTCAAGCTTTTTCTTCACCTCTGCTGTAGCCAGGTACTGAACCCACAACTCTTCCAGTCACAGAATTCAACCAAAGTTTTTCTCTACTGGGCCATCTGTCTTCAAGAACAATCTACTCCAGTGACTGAAATAAAGTGTCCAGTTCATATTACCATCACCTGAAGAAGGTTATCATGTGCAATAGTTGAAACAGCCAAAACATTGTGAATATGGCAATCAAAATAATGACAACAGTCAGAACAATGTAAATTATGAGATTCATATTTTTAAAAATTGACCAAATTTTAAATTAAATATTTTTTCTGTAGTCTTCATTAATTTATTGTCTTAATCATTTCACCCCAAGCAAGGCAGTAACACTACTAATATGCAGAGATTTACAGGTTGTGAAAGTGAAAGAATACTGACAATAGGGAGGATTGAGGAAAGGCCAAAAAAAAGAAAAAAAACAAAAAATGACAAGGGACATTGAACTTAAATTTTTCAAGATTGGAAATATCAAAGAAGCAAGTAAACAGATGGAAGCTCCACAGGTGAGAAGTACAAGAAAAGCTATAGGAGCAGAAGTTGTGGTTGCATTTTTTCAATTTCAGCAGTAAAAGGGTGAGACCTAGAAGCCAATCTAGCAGCACACTTCAATGATATGAGGCACCAGAGAGAAAAGCTTGTCAGAGCAGTTGCCAAGAATATATTTTTAGAAAAGACAGAGGGAAGCTACATTATATCGGTGAGAAAGTGATTGAAGTCATGATGCCATGTCAGGACCGATTACATTACATATTGTAATATAGTAACAACTTGTAAGTAGAAGCTTATGAAAACGTTTATTTTATTGTAGTGAATGGTTACAAGTGAAAGAAGAGATGGTGTGTGCTTATTTTATTACCACACAGGCCGGTCTTTGAATTTTGAGATATATAGTGGTAGCACTAGACAAAATATGGCAGCAATATTCAATGCAATCTTCCATCAAATGCTTACCTGAGCAGGTGAAGCAACACATAAGCTGTTATTTTTTTTTTTTTTAATCATTTCACCCCGAGAAAGGCAGAAACGCCACTGATGTGCAGGGGGTTACATAAATGTAGAAAGATTAATTAGAAAAGAGTGAGGAGTACAAGCTAGTTAGAAAGGAACAATAGAAAGCTGAGAAAGCAGGTGCAATGACAGATACATGGGCAGAGAGAACGTGAAGATTATACAGGGGAGGGGAGAGAGCTAGAGTCCAGTGGTTAGTAGGTGAGTATTAACTTTGCTTTTAAATTTCTGGAGGTCGTAGCCGTCAGGAAAGCAAGAATACGGGAGTGAGTTCCACAGGCGGGAAGTGCGAGAGAGGAAGCTGCAGGAGTAGAATTGTCGTCTGCGTTTGGCTAACCTGACTGTGAATGGGTGGGACCCAGTTGCCAGTCTGGTTGCACAGGTAAACACCTGTTGAGGAGGCATCAGTGACTTAAGCTCATCCGAGCAGAAGCCATGAAAGTATTTATAGAAGAGACAGAGGGAGGCCACATTTCGACGATGGGAAAGTGGCTGCAGACGAGTCGCCAGATCAGTACCTATCACATTACAGACTCTCCTTTGGAGCTTGTCAATAACACTGAGGAGAACGGCAGGAGCACCTGACCATAAATGGCAGCAGTACTCCATGCACGGACGGATGGTTCCCTATCGACCTTAATTTCTCAGAAACTTACCTATTTTATCCCTCCGAAAAGAGACTTATATTTACGTTTGATTTAATTTCCCAGTCATCTGAACTGAAACTACCCATTCAGAACGTATCAAATAGGATTTTTATGCTAGAAAGAGAAATTTTCTATTGCTTTGGTAATCTCGGTTAAGTGCAATTTAAATGTCCATTAGCAAATCAAGGGAGATAAAAAATAATTTTTTTTCTCTTTTTGTGGTTTGCCTCACTGTGAATATTCTTAAAAAATTAATGGCTTTGTTGCTGAACCAATCTTGGAAAGCTGCTTTTGTTGGAAAAACAAATTAACTTTTTTTTTACAAGAAATTTGTTGATCTGAAATTTAAATATATTTGCTTACAGTGTCACAGACTGAGATATTATTTTATAAACTATTCAAACTAGTATCAGATATATAAGTCACCAACAGAATCATTGTACATAATTATATTTTAGTGTGTATAGATGTCAACGATAGTGGCACAGTAGATAGCAGCTAAGATTGAAGAATCACAAATGGAGTTCAAATTCCAGTTGAATTCATTACATTCATTCATGTGCTAATGCCCTTAGGAAAGGCATGAATCCATCTCTTCTTCTCCAAGCTACAAGTAAACAAGCAGAAGAGACTGGGCAGTAATGCCACTAATATGCAGGGATTTACAGGGTGTGAAAGTGAAGAAGACTGATAAGATGATTGACGAAGAAGACTGATAAGATGATTGACGAAGAAGACTGATAAGATGATTGACGAAGAAGACTGATAAGATGATTGACGAAGAAGACTGATAATATGATTGAGGAAAGGATAAAAAAAAACAACTTTTTTATCCTTTGCTCAATCTTCCCTATTATCAATCTTCTGACCAGAATTTCAATTGTTTGATAACTTTGATAAAACTCAAAGAAGGATCAGCAATATTATTGGTCCTGGTCTGGCATTTAATCTTCAGTCATATTCTTACCATTGTGAAGTTGCCTTTCTGTACCTGTAAAAAAGAAAAGTTACAGAAACATTGATGACAACAAACCAGCCCAGATCAGAGTGCAATGACAAGAGGTCATCAATGGCCTATGCTCTACTGAGGGCAATGGATTAGCAGAAATCGTTGTTAGCATGAGAAAAATCCAAAATCTAAACCTCAAATTAGAGATGTCATCATCAATCTAATACGGAAATTTAAATACCTAGGAAGTCCTCATTTTTTATGCCATTTCCACAATGTTTCAACTGTTGTACACTCTGGCCTTCTTCAGGTGCTTGGGAATTTTGAACTGACCATCGGCCGAAACATCATGCAAATGGCAACAAAGATAAAGACAATAGTCCAAATAATATACATAGTGTAAATACTACCTCATCTCAGAAATATAGACAAATACCTGTATTTAAACAGATAGCAGAAAATGAGACACTGGCATCTGAAGATGCACTGAAATACTAAGCAAAATATTAAGAAACATGAAAATATTATTAGAAACTAAGAAAAGAGTGCTGACCTGTACTGTAATATATATCTTTCAAAATGGCAGTGAATATCAGACAATTTCTGACCAGAATGGCAATTGCTCGATATATTTGATAAAATCCAAAGAACGACAAGCAATATTATTGGTCCTGGTCTGGCATTTAATCTTCAGTCACTTTCTTACCACTGTAAAGTTGCCTCTCTCTGCCTTTTTTATAAATACTTTCATGGCAACTGTACTCTTTAATATGGTACCTAGACTCTATGAATTTAAGCACAGTACTAGACTGGCGAGACTGTCTCATCAATTTTCAGTTGAGTTGGTTAAATGTAACTAAGTTCTATGCTAATAGAACTCTTCTGGCTCCATGCTTTCTAGTCAACAATAATCTTCAAAAATTTAGTTGCAATGTCAGTCACTATCTACTGTCTGCCTGATAACTTTTTGTAGTAATATTAGGAATATTTCCATTTTCTAATTCCTCAAAATTCAGTAACCCATTGTATCTTAGTGGCTTTAATGCCTAGCTTGGGATGAACTCAATTTTAAATTATTGGCAATAGAAATGTGGTTCAACAGAAAGATACTAAGAATACAATAGATGGATCTTGTCAACAATTAAGGAAAATAGAAGCAAAAATGAAACTTATACCTAGAAACAGAAAGTGAGCAAAAATTTCTTGGATATTGCTATGAGGATGCATTTATATATAAAAACAATATTAATAAAGTATAAAATTTTATAGTAATGGATTCTATTGATTCCTAAGTGTTATTCCAAAAAAGTTTTATTTCAGAAAGTTGTCATAAAAATAAGGAAATTAAAAATAGAACAGTTGGAAGATTGTAGAATGTTCTAGTAGAGTACAGAGAATTTGAAAGGTTCTAGAAATATGCAATGTTAGTCCCTATAAAAATGGGTTTGGGGCATAGAGCAATTAGTTGATAACAGGATGGGCTGACCTCATCCGCTCCGGTTTCGATTCAAGGTTTTATATCCAGCCAAAAGAATCTCATAGAAAAGTCCAACCAAGTAAAACCTGAAAGAGAACCTCATTGAATTATCCGGGTAAATACATATTTTTGCTTTTTTCATTGATCAAGACAATAATTATTCTTTATGTACACTTAACTTCCTTGCCAACTTAACTTTTTTTTTTAATCATTTCACCCAAAGCAAGGCAGAAATGCCACTGATGAGCGGGGGGGGGAGGTTTGCATAACTGTAAAAAGATTAATTAGAAAAGAGTGAGAAGTACAAACTAGTTAGAAAGAAGCAATAGAAAGCTGAGAATGCAGGTGCGATGATAAATACATAGGTGGAGAGAGAGGGAAGGATATACGGGGGGGTGGGGAGAGAGCTAGAGTCCAGTGGTTTATAGATGGGTATTGACATTGCATTTAAATTTCTGGAGGTTGTAGCCTTCAGGAAAGTAAGAATATGGGAGCGAAACTGAGTAAAGATATTTGACACCTTACCTTCCCCTTTTTCCCTTGTAACACTTTGCCTGCCAGTGGTAAACTATGTTTTCTATTTGAATGTAAAACTGTATATTTGTAAATATTTTTATTTAATGTTTTCGTAAATTAAATTTCTGTTTATGATTTTTATCTCTGAGTTTTAATCAATCATTTTTTTTTCTTTTCTTACACTAGCAGTATAGCCCAGCGTTGCTCGGGTGTAATGAAAGCTTTAAAACTAATCCATGGTCCTGGAGCTCAGACTCAGCCTAAAGAATATTTGTGTGAAGTTTGGTGAGAATTGGATAAAAATTGTGGATTTGTATAAAGGACATACAGACAGATAAACAGACACACACACATAAACATCTTGCTTTTTATATATATATAATCGATTTTCTGCACTATTCTAAGAACTACAACCTTGAAACTTCTGAATATCGTTTCTTATGTTTTTGTCTATGAGTGTATCAAATTTGATTAAAATCGAACCACTCTTTCTATAACACAATTTTTTCGATTATTGATTTCTATCGGGGGTACCTTGAAACAAAACCTAGCTAAGAACACTCACAGACGCTTATAGTACAACTGTGTAAATTTTCAAGAAAATCGGTTCGGCTATTTCGGAGTTTATAGGTATCGGACACGCACACACACAGACAAAGTTCCATTTATAAATAAGTTTAGATTTAACATGTAAGAGATATGTAAAGAATTGCTGGTGGAACAAGGTGGTTGGTATTGATTGTTAGAAACAAAGAAAATTATTCTCGAATGTTATGTAACATCAGTCCTCTTATATAACACGGAATGATTTATGTTGTAAGATTCATTAAAAAAAATTCTCTAAAGACATAAGAAACATGTTCAAGTATTTCAAGGATCTGCTTCACAGATCTAGAAGAAACTTTTCCACCAGAAACACTGAGAAAATTTGGATGCTTAAAAAATATCTAATTTTCCTTCTAAAAATGAGCCTTGTATCTGTAATGTAATCAAATCCTGCTGAAGTATCTTGACTTCAGTCATTTTCTCACCATTGTGATGTCGCCTTCATTGGTCTTTTCTACACAAATAATTTTCATGGCAACTACTCTGACAAGTTTTTTCTTGGTGAGGAGCTTTTCTCCTTGGTTCCTTAACTGCATGAATTTAAGCATGCTCGTTGTGGTACAATGGATATGGGCTCGGAATGAGAAACCGGGGAGCTGAGTTCAAATTCCAGTTGAATCCATTGTATTCACTTACACACAAATACCCTTGGGAAAGGTATTAATCCATCTCTTCCTTCCAGTTATGGGTTAAATAGCAGGACAGATTGGGTTCTATAGCCTTGGTCGGCAACCAGTCTACTGCAGAAAGCAATGGCAACCTACTGCGGGATAATCTTCTGCCCAGTCAGTCATGTCTCTTTCAAGACATGATCGCCCAAGCACAACAATTTACAAGTAGCATATGTTACAAAATTCATAAAGGATGTTTGCAAGATAAAATGAGAAACAATAAGAAAACTTCATGTGACATTTTTTAATATTTATTCAGCTTCATCAGGAATTTTAAGAGGAGAATAATTTTGAAATTTCATGTTTGGAGAAAATGTTTTCAGATTTTGTTTTGCCTTATTAATTGTGTCAATGTTGCATATATATTGATGTTAGTATTCATATCCATTTCAATATTTAATAAATGTCAATGCCAATATACATGACATCTCCCAATGTATTCTTCCAACATCTTCCAGGAATTTCTTTTTAATCATTTCACCCCAAGCAAGGCAGAATTGCCACTGGTGCACAGGGGATTACAGAAGAGGTGAGATGAGAGTGAGGAACAAGTTACAGGGGAGTCAGAGAATGAGTAAGAACAGGATCTGAGTACAGGTTTGAAGAGGACTGCATGAGAGTGGAGTGTAAAGGAAAAACAAACATGATACTAGGGTTGTCATGGAAAGGATGTGAGTTAAGAAGATAAGAGATGGCAATTAATTTTGCATTTAAATTCTTGGAGACTGTAGTTTTCATGGAAGTAAGTATATGGAAGATAATCCCACAGGCAGGAAGTGTGAGCAAAGAAGCTGATAGAGAAGAAATTGCGATTACATTTGAATGGTTTCACTGTAAAAGGGTGGGACCTAGTTGCTAGTCTAGTAGCTCGAGTAAATCTATGCAGAGGGGGCACCAGGGAGCTAAGCTCATCAAAGCAAAAGCCATGAAAGTATTTTTAGAAAAGACAGAGGGAAGCCACATTATGTTGGTGAGAAAGTGACTGGAGTTGAGCTCCCTGGTTTAAATCCAGCACATTACAGATTCTTTGTTGGATTTTGTCAAGAAGCCCAAAATGAATAGAAGGAGCACTCAACCAGATGTGACAGCAGTATTCAGTGCACCAGTGGATGGTAGATTTATATATGTGCAAGATAGATTTAGACGAGAAAAACTTCATAGCCCCACAAAGGGAACCAACCTTCCAAACAGCAGAATATATATATGAATTTACTTATTCTCATTCATTTGCCTTTTCTGTCCCTAATGTTCTTAGCCAAATGTATGCATTTTCTTGAACTCCTTCATTCATGCAATATCTTTCAGCCAAATACATACACTTTCCTATTCCACTCACTCTTTCACACACATTTACTCTCCTAGTCTCTCACTTTAACTCTCCCTTTTTTAAACACTTTTCTGCATGTACACATTATTTTCCTTTTCCTTATTCTTTCTCTTTCAATGCCTTTTTCATTTTTCAGTTTTTGAAAAATATCTAATGCTAAAAGAAATAAAAAAATTGAATTTCTCTCTCTCTCTCTCTTGTTAAGCCAAACTATGTTACACATTTTTGTCCATTGCAAAGAGATTACTAAGCAGTGCATTCCACAAAGTTTGCTTTCCTTACAATTTTCGTCCTTTCTCCCATTCCTTCAATTTCTAGATTGGCTCAAATCAAGCCACACAATTATTTGCCCGGTTGTGGTGATTGATCAGCCTGAAAGTCGGACAATATGGTCACTTTTATTTAAACTGAGCAGCTGTCAGGCTTTGTCTTCACAGGATCTTACTCATTTTATAATACTTCAAGAAAACACTCCTCATTTATGACCTGAGGTGTTTGGAAGAAGTTCTAAGTCTATTTCGATAATTGCATGGTAAATTACGGCTTGATATCATACAAATTAGAAGTTTAGATAAACTTATCTAGCTTTTCATTTCATGATTTAAAGTTTTATTCTATTTTCATTTTATATACAGAGTCTGCTAACAAATATATATATACTTCAGGAAAGAAAAAAAAATTATAGAAATCCTAATTCTAAAATTATTCAGACATCACAAGATTAATATAAATTACCTTTTTATCTACAGTCACAAAAGATGTTCAAAATGGCAGCTATTCGCTTCTAGACATTTATTAGTGCAGCAAACTTCTGCTTGGGTAGCATTGACCCAAGTGTCCAGTGGGACTTACTGCATATGCATTTCCAATTACTTGTCAAAGGGTTGCCATTTATTAAGAAAATATCATATTACAGCAGACAGTGTTATCATAATTTGATAAAATTATGAATAAGTTTTTCCTTTCGTGAAGTGTGTATACATGTTTTAGCCGACTGTGTGTTTTTGTATATGTGTTTAATCAATTGCTAGGTCTGCTACTAGGAAATTTGGTTCACTGTAGTGCTTGACAATTTTTCTCGCCGGAATCTATCTTACACTTTTACAAACCTACCATTCATTCATGCCTTGAATATTGCTGCCAGATATGGTCTGATGCTACTGCTGTATTTTTACAAATGCCTGATAAAATTTAAATAAAAATTTGTAATATTATTGGTCTTGACCTGGCATCTCACCTTCAGTCATTCTCCTCACCAAGCTTCATAATCTAGCTACCCTATACTTTTTCTATAAATACTTTCATGGAAATTGTTCTGATGAACTTTCCTATGTAGTACCTCGATTTTAGGCATTTATGCATAATACTAGATTTTTCTCTCTAATTATTTTGCCCTGAGCAAAGCAACAATGCCACTAGAACACAGGGGGCTACATAGAGTGAAAGTGAAAGAGAATTAGAAAACTGAGAATAGGGAGGAAAGAACAAAGAAGAACAAGGCTCAAGATGACAGAAAATGGCAATTGACATTGCATTTATATTTTTGAAGATTGTAGCTATTAGCGAAGCAAGAAATCAGAAGGTACTTCGATCAGAGTTGGGAGTGCAAGAAAAGAAACTGTTAGAGTAGAAGTGAAAGTTGCATCTAACTAGTTCAATAGTAAAACAGTGAGAACTAAATGCCAATCAAATAGTATGTTTAAATTCATGTAGTCAGAGCATCTGGAAAAAGAAGCTTGTCAGAGTCAGTCACTTAAGTGCCATATGTGATACACGCTTGAGCGATCATGTCTCAAAAGAGACATGACTGACTGGGCAGAAGATTATCCTGCAGTAGGTTACCCTTGCTTTCTGTGGTAGACTGGCTGCCAGCCAAGGCTATAGAACCCAATCTGTCCTATTAGTTAATCCATAACTGGAGGGAAATGATCGATTAATTCCTTTCCCAAGGGTATTTGCGCGTAAGTGAATGCAAGGAATTCAACTGAAATGTGAACTTGGCTTTCTGATTTGTTGTTCAGTGCAGATATTCACTGTACCACAACAGTGACTTGAGATGAGATGCTTTATCAGGGTTAGTTATATGACAGACCCTTCTGTAGATTTTGTCAACAATCTAGAGATGCACACCAAAAGTACTAGAGTAGACATGGTAACAGTATTCGATATGCAGATGACGTTAATATATAACTATCTTCAGTTTGAATAAATTTATTTGACTTTTTATTCTATTTTCTGTGCATATTATATGAGAAAATTTATTTGTATTCAGTTTATATAGAATTAGTAACAATTCTTTTACATATGTTTGGAAAATGTTATTTTTATTCTATTTTCTGTGCATATTATATGAGAAAATTTATTTGTATTCAGTTTATATAGAATTAGTAACAATTCTTTTACATATGTTTGGAAAATATGTTATTTTTATTCTATTTTCTGTGCATATTATATGAGAAAATTTATTTGTATTCAGTTTATATAGAATTAGTAACAATTCTTTTACATATGTTTGGAAAATATGTTATTTTTATTCTATTTTCTGTGCATATTATATGAGAAAATTTATTTGTATTCAGTTTATATAGAATTAGTAACAATTCTTTTACATATGTTTGGAAAATATGTTATTTTTATTCTATTTTCTGTGCATATTATATGAGAAAATTTATTTGTATTCAGTTTATATAGAATTAGTAACAATTCTTTTACATATGTTTGGAAAATATGTTATTTTCATTAGATTTTAATGTTAACTTGGATCACGAAACTTGTGCCAATACATTAATCATTATTATTCATATTTTATTATTACATTTATTCTCTCTTATTATTATTGTTTTGATCTCAAACATTTCTATCACCCAAATATCAAACATCTGAAATAGATGGCAAGTAAATTTCTTTTATGTGCCCTGTCCCTTCAGGCAATCAGCTCCCTATCCCTCATACCTCTTAATTTCTCTTGTTACCCCTCCCAAACCCCGCTCTACCACTTATTTGCTCAAGCCTATCAAATATGTTATGCATTACTTTTCCGGTCTTTCTTTCCTTCTGACCTGTGATTATCAGATTCTCCAAGTCCTCTTTCCTCATTATATCTCCTAGGAACTTCATATGTCTTTTCCTGGTTTTCAGTATTAGTTTCCTTTTTGTTTGCATCCTCTCCAAAACCTCATTGTTGCTGACATGTTCGGTCCATGGTATCTTCAGCATCCTTCTGTAGAACTACATTTTGGTTACTTAAAGTCTCTCCTTCATCTATGACGAGATTGTCCAGCATTCACTGCCATATTGAAGGACAGACATTACAGAACAATTCAGAATTCTGTTTCCAGCAAAATTTTCCTGTCTTTCAGTACTCTACTCAAACCAAAATGGAAAATAACAAAAGAACCAAGTTGATGACTTTTCACATTAAACAAAAAGTTAGAAAAGAAACTTCCAACAATACTCCAAAGAGCAATAACAGTAGATTTGAGAAGTCTATTTTCCAATACTTGCGCATTGTGGAATGAAAAATTGTATAGCCAAGTTCGAATTCCAGTTGAATTCATCACAATCACTTACATGCAAATACCCTTGGTAAAGGGGTTAATCTGTCTCTTCCCTCCAGCTATGGGTTAAATAGCAGGATAGATTGGTTTCTATAGCCTTGGTTGGCTTTCTACCTCTACAGAAATTGCTAATGTCACCATTATTATTTTTATATATTTATTACTAGTTTTATCCTATATCATCGTTGCTTGCAACACAATATTGTGTCACTATGTTCTTCATTATAATTCTTATTAGTAGATTATTAGTTTTATTCTATCTTATAGTTGCTTTTATGCACGTGTCAAACTGTTTCATGTAGTCAGTTCTTTTAAAATTTGGATTTTTAGTAGTACATTATTTTTTAAGCAAGTTCATCCCAAGCAAGGCAGTAAAGCCACTGAGACACATTGGGTTACTGGGTATGAAAGTGTTATAAGGGAATATCCCAGCATCCTCTACGAACAATATGGTGGACGAAGTCTATCATGAATAAATGAGCAAGAGCATCTTTACTAGTGAGTCTTGCTTATGGATTGAGTCATACGATCATTCTTGATCAGGCTGTCTCTCGTTAAACTCTCTGCTTCTAAGCAGAAAGGGACCTAAACAAGGCTTCACTGAAGGTTAAAGTCTTGTTTGAGATAGATAAGAAAAAAAAACTGGGTCTATGGGGGATTTTCACTTAGATTAACAGCTCAGAATCCCTATATTGATTGACCTTGTGTTGCATCCATCTTGGGAAAGTCGTAAATACAATTTTGCTTACAGATTAGAACCTGGTAGTACTATTCTCATCTATAATAATTCTTATGCTGAATAAATCTTTTACTCTATTATGCCTGGCTTGGGAATCTTTCCAATCATATTTACACTTTGTTAAATTGTATCCTTGTCCAGAATACAACAGAAAGAATTATAAAACAGAAACATTACTGCAGAGTAAGAACAAAGGAAGAGTAATCAGGAGGACAGTAGATAGCAATTGACATTGCATTTACATTTTTGAAGATTAAAATTGATTGGAAAGAATAGAATCATAAGCAAGAGAAGAAACTATTTGCATAGAGCTTATGGTTACATTTCTAAATTGATGAGAATTTGTCACCAGTTTAAGTAATGTTTAAATTCATGAAGTCTAGATACTATAGTGAAGAGCTCATCTGAACGCTTACCATAAAAATATTTATAGAAAAGGCACAAGGATGCAACTTTATTGTGGTGAGAAAGTGACTGAAGCCAAGATGCCAGTTCAGGACTAATAATATTGCTTATCAAACTGATCAGACTTACTGTCAAGACAAGAGCAAATGGTTCTCATCGGCAATAGCATTAATGAAAAAGTCGAGCCCTGTGAGACACCTGCGTTACAACAAAGGTTTCTAGAAGAATAATTCTTCAGGATAACAGTCATTTTGCAATTTGATAATAAAGACTGGATCAATTCAAAAATTTAGTGGAGATACTGTGTACTTGCAACTTGAGGAAAATATCTGTATGCCAAACCATGTGAATAGCTCTTGAGATGTCCAAAGCAGCAGCTTGAACTTCATTATTATTTAAAGCTTGATAAACTCTTTCCACAATTATTGTCAGTGCAACAGCACTGACCTAGAAAAAAGGAAGCCATATTGCTTGTCTGAAAAAAGGCTCTGCAGTGTGAGTTCTTCAGTCAGTTAAAATACATGCCTGAGTGATCATGTCTCAAAAGCAACATGATTGACTGGGCAGAATATTTTCCCCTGCAGTTACTTTCTGCAGCAAAGTGGATGCCAACCAAGGCTACAGAACCCAATCTGTCCTGCAATTTGACCCATTGCTGAAAGAAGAAGAGATGGATTAGTACCTTTCCCAGAAATATTTGCACGTAAGTGAACACAACAATTTCAACTGGAATTTGAACGCAGCTCTCTGATTTCTCATTCTGAGCTGATATCCACTGCACCATGATGTGCACTAGTGTCTCTAGTAGTTTCTCAAAAGGTGGCAGAAGGCTTACAGGCTGATAGTTTCAACTATTGGACAGTTTGTTAGAGTCCTTTAAAACCAGAACTACAGATGAGAATTTCTAACTGACAGGAAAGCTTTTATTATACATTTTAGACAGATTTGGTACTAGTCCTGGAGAACACTTCTTAAGTACTATTACAGGCATACCATCAGGTTCACATGCTTTGTGATGATAGCAGAAACCATACATGGGGTTGCTTCTGAGCAGGAAAATTAAGCATAGATACTCCTGATAAGTAAATAGTATAGTTTAAGAAGAAGTTAAGGTAAAACATTCAGCTTTATCAGTAGAAGACATTAGCACCTCAAATTGATTAAAGAGAGGTGGAAGAGAAAACTAGTTTTATTCTATCTTATTGTTGCTTTTGTTCACAAGAGATTGTGTCAATAAGCTTTTATTATTATAATCAGTTCTATTGAAACTTGAACTCAAGAAAAAACTAAGTTTATTAAAATTTGTAGATTTGATGTCATTAATTTAAACCTTATTAGTGAATATAAGTATTTGAGTAGATGCACTAGTTATTTTAAACAATATTTTATTTCATTGTTATTATGAGCCTTGATTCCTGTTTTTGATTAGTAAACTGTGTGTGTGTGTGTATATATATATATAGTCATCCGCAGACAGATCTGTTTCGCTGTATCACAGCTCATCAGCATGATTAGACTCCAATTGCTTTTTAACCCAGGATTGAAACCTGACCAAATTGGCGTCAGTCAGCAATTCTACCTCTTGGCTATGGGCACTCGGTAGAAGAAGGCAGACATTTTAGCGCGTATCTAAACTTATTTATAAATGGAACTTTGTCTGTTTGTGTCCCCGTTACCTATAGACTCCAAAACGGCCAAACCAATTTTCTTGAAAATTTACACAGTTGTACTATAAGTGTCTGCAAGTGTTCTTAGATAGGTTTTGTGTTGAGGTACCCCTGATAAATATCAAAAATCAATAATCGAAAAAATCGAGTTATAGAAGGAGTGGTCCAATTTTAATCAAATTTGATACACTCATAGTCAAAGACATAAGAAATGATATTCAGAAGTTTCAAGGTTGCATTTCTTACAATAGTGCAGAAAATCGATAATATATATATATATATATATATATATATATATATATATATATATATATAAAAGGCAAGATGTTGTGTGTGTGTGTCTGTTTATCTGTCTGTATGTCCTTTAAACAAATCCACAATTTTTATCCGATTCTCACCAAACTTCACAAAATATTTTTTAGGCTGAATCTGAGCTCCAGGACCATGGATTAGTTTTAAAGCTTTCATTACACCCGAGCAACACCAGGCTATACTGCTTATATATATATATATATATATATATAGAGAGAGAGAGAGAGAGAGTTGTGATAATGTTTTTACTAGCACAAACCTGCTCAGCTAAAGTGACAAACTTTTTATACTTTTATGTATATTTTTTTCATTTGTAAATGAGTTATATCATGCAACCCAGGTTTCTACTATCTGGTGTTTTCAGGCAATTTACAATAATTGATTTTACCATTGTTTTTTAAGAACGCTCAGTTAAAGGGGATTTTTTATAAACGTGCAATTTTCAAATTTTTTAATTATGTTTTCGTCCATTGTTGTATAATCCTAATAGGTTCTTTTTTTGGTATGGTTATACGTTCACATAATTTGCATTCTTTCATTCAGTAATTCTTTTTTGTTTGGGAATAATATAATAGCTAACTTTTCTTCCTGGCACAGTCTACATAATTTGCCACAATTGTAAGGTTTGTTTGTTTTCACTATACTTCATGTTATACCTGGGTCTTTCCCATATTTTAATTTCAATTTCCACATGTGGCTAGCCAATTTTGTGTAATTTTGAAAGTTTTCTCGTATAGATGTAAACCTGTGATTAAACAATATGGTCTTATAAATATATTTTGACCATTTGTCAAGTACTTTTGGTTTGTAAATGAATTCTTTTGTATTACAAAGTCCTTGAAGTGGGCATTAATTTTTTTCCCTGCAGTACCATTCCTTATTTGTGATCTTGTTTTGTACGTTTATATATATATAGGAGAATTTATTTTCCTGCCAATAAAGTGGCTTCTTTTTTTCTATGGAATCATAAAAATTAGGTTGTTTTTTTTTTGTTTTTATTTCTTATGATCACTACACATATAGATTTGAGAAAGTGTTTAAAAATCTCAAAACAACAAAGTGAAACATATAGAATACTCTCACTGCTGGTGTTATATTGTATAAAAATATTACACACTGTGAAATCGGCCTTTCTCTCATGGGTGCCAATAGCCTGGTGGGTGAATATCTGACTGCTGTCAAACCAATCAAATTTCAGTCCTGACTTGAGGCAAACAGTTAATCTCATCATACTGAAGACCTGTGATACAGCGAAACAGGCTTGTCTGCAGATGGTTTATATATATATATATATATATATATATAAAGGAAAACTCAACATGTCTTGAAATGATGTGTTGAGTTTTCCTTTGTAAATATAATTTGCTCTGGATAACATCCATTGAGTGCTCTATATAGATATAACACTTAATATTTTATATTAAGTTATCTTGTTCAATTATCCGCACCGTTTACGAACTGGACATACAGTATATACCTATATATTGGGTATTTGGGCAGCAATCTCTCTTTTGTAGAGGTTTATTAAAAATGACAGACAAGGTATTATGGTTAAGTTCTTCTATTTTTTTTTATTTTAACCGTAATACCATGTCTGTCATTTTTAATGAACCCTGTATATTTATTATCAGAAGATTTTGGTAGTACTAGTTTGGCAGATATATCAAAGTTCTTTTAATGTGGTTATTAAATACTTCTGTTGTGTTTATCTTGGTGAATTAATGCAAGTGGTAAGTCTATCATTTAAAGGTAAAATCAAACCTGAGTAAAATATATTTGTGTAACAACTGTGGTCTTCATTTCTGAAACAGCTCAAATCCATGTGATCACATTGTGAGGGACCAATGAAAAAGAAAATCTTTAATTTTCTTGCCAGTAGTATGGGTTCCTTTTTTTTTCTATGGAATCATGGGAATAATGTTTTTTTATTTTATTTATGACCACTCCATATCTACCAGTGGAAGATTTGAGAAAACTTATTAAAGAAAATGCACCCTCCAGCAGGATTCAAACCTGCATCCCCCTTTCTAGAATGAATGGCTGTTTAATCCTATTTATTTTAAACACTCAGTAACAAAGAGCTTTACAATCAATTAACATTCTATTTGTCTTTAAAGACAAATAGAATGTTAATTGAATTGCACATTTTACTCTTTCAGGTTTTCTCAAAAGTGATAACTACAATGTTAAAGCAATTCCTAAAGATTTAATAGATTTTATTGCTAAAGTAACAAAATATGTCACATTATAAAATGAACCAAATAAATGAAATCACATCACTAAAGGACTGCCAACAGCAGCAACAACTAAAATGAATGGCATATATAACTTAAAGAGAAAATGATTTAATCAAGATGCTCAGGTTCTACACTTTTTCAAATATAAGTTTATGAGAAAACTATCATTAATACTGGAAAGAGTGATAACAAGTAGACTTAAAAAAAATCTATTTTCCTGAAAAAATTGTTTTAAGAGAAAAATTTATAAATTTTAACAGAAAGCAGTACTAGCTTCTTGGTCAATGAATGCTGAATACTTTTTTTTAGCAGAAAACGGCTAATATTACCATTACTATAAATTTATTAATGTACATAAAAGCATGTCACAGGATTTGGCATGCTGAAAAAAGTAAATCTGGTAGCTGCTCTTTGAAAAGATCTCCAGGCTGTGGTTAACTGGGGCAGGAAATGGCTTGTAAATTTTAATGCATCCAAAACAAAATTGCACCCCTTTAAACACCATCGAGAAATTTTCCTGCCAGCCATCAGCATGACTGGTGCTAGTCTCCTGGAGAGCAACATAATGTACCTAAAGTGGAACAATTACATCCATCAATACTGCATCTACTGCTAGGAAGGTTGGGGTCACTGTGCTGGGTCAGAAAGTTTTTCTCGTCAGAATCTATCTTGCACATTTATAAATCTACCATTCATCCTTTCATTGAATACTATTACCATATCTGGTTTCTTGCTACTTATCTAAGATTCTCACCAAAAATCCAAAGAAGGATCTGCAATGTAATCAATCCTGACTTGGCATCTCAACTTCAGACACTTTCTCACTGATATGACATGGCTTCCTTCTGTCTTTTCTACAAATATTTTCATAGTAACTGCTCTGAGAATATTTTTCCCTGGTGCCTCAACCACATGAATTTAGGCATGCGATATGATCTCCTATAGAATGTACTTGAAGAGAGTGACAAACTGCAAGAAAATCAAAAAAGAGCAGCCCAAAATGCCAAATACAGGTGGGGGATACTAAAATCAAGCAGGTACAAAAATTTAAATACCTGGGAAGTGTTCCAGCAGAAGACGGAAAGGGCGAGAGAGAGATCCAAAGGTGAATTGGCATGGTGAAGGACACATTCCAGAAGCTAAGTAGAGTATTAAGAGAGGAAAATTTCACTAGAAACAAAGAAGAAAGTACTGGATTGCTATGTGATGTCAGTTCTTCAATATGGCAGCAAATTCTGGACAATATCATCAAAGATCAGGGAAAAACTTGAAGCAACTGAAATGTGGTTCTACAGAAGGATGCTGCAGATATCATGGACCAAGCATGTGAGCAATGATGAGGTTTTGGAAAAAATGGAAATGAAAAGGAAATTAATATTGAGCATCAGGAAGAGACAGCTGAAGTTTCTGCAACATGCAATGAGGAAGGAGGACTTGGAGAACCTGATACTAACAAACCAGACAGAGGGAAAAAGAGACAGGGAAAAGCAACGGATAACTTATTTGAAGGGCCTGAGCTGGTGGATGACAGAACGGGGGTTGCGTGGTGTAACAGGAGAAAGTGTGCTAAGAGACACCAGGGATAGGGAGATGTGGAAAGCCAGGATTGTTTATGTCCTGAAAGGACAAGGCAAAGAGAGGAAGATATGATAGGCATCCATGTTCCACTCTTTTAGTGTTGAAATGGTTAAATGTAACTGCCACTTCAACTTTAACAGTTTCATTTCTTGCATCTCTCAACTGTGGAACTCCCTTTCATTTACTTGCTTTCCTGATAGCTACAATCAAAAAATATAAATGCATTGTCAATTGCTATCTTTTATCTTCTTGAATCCCATTCATCTTTTATCCTTTCTCAAATACCTCTGTCATCAGTTTTTTTCCCCTCACTTTCACCTACTGTGTATTAGTGACAGGCCTGTCTTGCTTAGGCAGACATGATTTTAAAAAAAGGAAAAAAAAAAAAAAAAGCAGAGATGTTGTACACACTTATAAATCTAAACTTATTTATAAATGGAACTTTGTCTGTGTCTGTGTATCCGTTACCTATAGACTCCAAAATGGCTGAACCAATTTTCTTGAAAATTTACACAGTTGTGCTATAAACGTCTGCGAGTGTTCTTAGCTAGGTTTTGTGTTGATGTACTCCCGATAAATATCGAAAATCAAAACAATCAGGTTATAGAAATAGTGGTCTGATTTTAATCAAATTTTATACACTCATAGACAAAGACATAAGAAACGATATTCAGAAATTTCAATGTTGCAGTTCTTACAATAGTGCAGAAAATTTGATATATATATACCAGGAAATAAAAATTTGACTTACATCCATTCATTTTTCTTTCAGTCTATGATTTCGCTTTAACTGGAAACAACTTTTTGCTTTTTAGTCTTTTGTGCCAACGTCCAAATTGTCTAAGCTTCAGGACCATGGATTAGTTTTAAAGCTTTCATTACACCCGAGCAATGTCGGGCTATACTGCTAGTCTTTGATGGGAAGGAAAGCATTGTGTATAAAACAATCATTTCAACCTGGTACAAAAGATTGTTCATTTTTTGCCCAACTCTTGAAAAACCACTTAAATAAGCACTGGGAAATATCGAACTTGACTCAACGCAAAGTCAAAATGTCAGTCCTGAATAAATAATACTTGAATTGGGTTTATTGTTCCCCTTTTGATTAGGAATTGCATAAACATCATGTTAATCTCAATATATCCACTTAGCTAACAAGTTAGAGAGTTCTGCAATGAGAGAGAACCCAAATCCAGAAGTTTATATAAGAAGAGATAAACAACCAAAAGAAACCCTGGTTGTTATTCATTTACTTGACAACTTCTGGGATTCCATTTTTGGTTAATTTATTTGGCATTTCATCATGTATCTGATGCATTATGGCGCATATTCTAGGATGCCCTACAAGTTTTGCCCTTTCCTTCTCAAATTACAGTGACATAAAATTAAAAGACACTATTATGAATAAGATCACAAATTATGTCAGAGAATGTTTTTTGAGAAAAAAATATTTTTCTGATGATAGAAGTCTACTTTCTGTTAAAACATTACGAACTGATTATCAGCATAAAATTTATATCTTAAGCTATGAAATCACTGAAAAAGCTTTTAAAAAAAAAAATGAAACAAGTGAGAGGAAGACATTTCTTACTTTGTTCATTCTTTATTCTATCATCTTATCAGATTTCAATCCATATATATATATATATATATATAATATATATATATATATATATATATATAGTGTGTGTGTGTGATATCATACAATGAAAATATATATGGTATGTGATATCATAAAATGTATGATCCCACACAAGGCAGATATATATTATGTCTGAATCAAATAAAAATGTATGACATCACAAGATAAAAAAATATGTATGGAATCACATAAAATGAATGATATCTCATGATGAAGAGATATATAATGTGTGATATCATATATATTACACTATCAAGCTAGATATGACATGTCAAACTTCAATCAAGTCCAACTGCAGTTGTGATCATTATAAATCCACAATCCTTTTATTGGCGGCATGATATATGCTTTGCCAGAGCTACAAGTAGTTTTGAATTCAAAGTTGTCCTTTGCCTAGATTGGTTGCCATCTAAATCTGAAAAGTCTAATATGTCCTACTATTTAATCTATAGGGATTCCTTAAGAGATGAATTCATACCTTTCCAAGTGTATTTGTGCATAAGTGAATGTAATGAACTTAACTAATTCAAACTCTCTAATTTCTCATTCCAAAGCACAATTCATTGTGCCACCTGAACATCCTCTCATGTGTGTGTTTTTATATATATATATATATATATATATATAACCATGTGTGTTTATGTATGTGTGATATATGACAATTAAAAATGACAGTTGCCATGTAGTATTTATCTCTGTCCACATAATTTATATCTACAAAAAACCGAGCTACTACTTCTATAAATACACCAAATTTAAAAGTATTATATATTCACATATTCAAATGACTGTCTTTATCAACTAACCTTTTGATATTGAGAACTTTTTGTCCATAAACATATCAAATCATATATATATATATATATATATATATATATATACACACACACAAGTATAGAGTAGGTGTGGATGAAATAAAATTCTGTATCTAAAAATATTATTCTTAATGTACTCAATACAATGTAGAGCAAATAATATTTACTTAATACAAGTAGTTTCTTATTTTAGGAACATAAGAACAAACTTTAGAAACAATTTATTGGGGCATTAATGTTAATACTTGATTAAAATAGAGATCAGTATTACTAATCAACCATTAATTTCACTTTACAATAAAAATTAAAATTTATTAAAAAAATATATTTATTACCAATTAATGTTAGAGACTACAAATTTTAAATTCCGAGTTTAACAAAGTATTATATTTAGATTATTGTAAAGTTATTCGAATATGAAAAGAGGGGAAAGAGATAGACACACACACATGCAAATATATAGATACCTACATATTAACAAACTGACTAGTGTATATATATATATATATATATATACACATGTACATACACATATACGCACATATATACATACACAAATTTTGAAAGTTTAAAAAATGTGTGTAAAATATTAGAAATATATATGTTTAATTAAAACCAGAATATCTAACCAAATATGAATATCAAAAATGTTCAAACATACATATATATATATATATTACTTTAAATGTTATTATTAGTTGATACTCTTATTTTGAAATTTTGGTGGAATTAGCTTTAATAAAATTTTATTGGCTTTTAGATTGTAATAAACAATTTACTAAATAAATAATGTTTAATATTTTTTGTCCTCAAAAACCAAAAAAATGTATAAATTCCCTTTCATTATATTACAATTTAACCATCTCTTGTTAAAACAAGAAACATTGTTGAGAAGTTATGGTAGTTAAAATAAAGTTGGTGTCAAAGGTAAAAGAGAAAAAAAAAGTTTTTTGCACTCATGAAAGTTGAAGGTTTCTCAAAATTAAATTTTCAGTCATCTCTTTTCACATGTAGTGAACTACTGGAGAGAACAAAAAGAACCAGGGTTGCATGTTTTTTTGGTTTTTTTTCAGCACAAGATATAGTTTAACTCCAGGGCAAACACAGATTTGAACATGTCTCGCATGTATATTATCTAAAAAGGAAAAATTGTGGCTTCACAGGTAACACATTTGAAACAACCAGACAGGTTCTAGTGTCAAATACTCACTCACAAAAAATATCTTTTCATATATATTTTTTTTTTTAATCATCTCACCCCAAGCAAGGCATTCCACTGCCACTATTGCGCATGGGGCTACATAGGGGAAGGTAAAGAGAAGGAGTGGATAGACATAGGGAATGTCAGGAGAAAGGTGACAGATGAGTAAGGATAGCGAGGATGAGGGTCGGGCAGATGGGAAGAGTGCTTGATAGAATGGGAGCAGGTTAGTGTATTAGGAGGTGTCTATTGACCTTACATTTAAACTCCTGGAGATTGTAGCCATCAGGGAAGCAATCGTTTGGAAGAGAATATATGTAAATTTTGTCTGCTAATGAGAAAATAAAAATGGCCATAACAAGGCAGCAGTCAGAACAGTTACTACTGGATGAAATGGGAGAGATATGTTGCAACCAATGGAGTGTTTGACTCGAGGAAATTGATTAGTTGTTTAGAAGCTGGAAGAAACAAAAATGTTTTCAAACTTTCCCTACATTGCAGTCTGACACTTCCAAATGAAATTTAGAGTAAATTTGGGAAAAACTAAAATAAAGCAGTACACATGGCATCCAACACTCAGTAACATGTGCTGTTGATTTGGTGAGTGCCAAGTTTGTTTGTTTTGCTTGTAAGCCAAGAAGAATTAAATTCTTATTACAGTTCAACTTATACTTTCCCTAGTCACTAATACCTCAGGTCTTGTTCACAGTACTGACAAGGGATATGATAAATTGATAGTATTGATACTTAATGTGTTGGTAATAACGACGATGATGGTTAAATATGTTTTTAATCAAATATTTCTTTATTTTTCCAACTGATGTTCTGGCTTTCTAAAAAGTTTTAACCTGAGTTGTCTCCCGTTTTAAATCTATGCTTATTCAGTAATGTCTTTAGTTTCTTTCTTGAAAGACAGTTTATCACTAGTTTTTGTCTTCAACAGTGCAAACATCTACTATGAAGTTTGACATTCAAAACCTGGTCATTATCTAGATCCAAATAACAACTGATTAAAAAAGAAAATTCCTAACAATCTGGAAACAGTTGAAACACAAAGACAACAGTTGGTAATGGTTGAAAAAAAAGGAAAAAAAAAAACTTCAGCCATTTTTTTTTTTTTTTACTTCCATCATGATAAATGTCAGAGTGATGTTGCTAATCTCCATGAGGCACAAGCAGTGGAAAGTGTTGATAACAGTTGCATTATTGACAACATCGGCTTTTCTTCTGCAGCAATTAAATTCATGAAATCTTAATGTTGGGAATATTAAGAAAAATCTTCAAAACAGTTACCTCATTTTTCTTTTCATAGAAAATTATCTTGCAGTCAAATAGTAAGCATGTTTAAATAATCCATTAACAAATAGAACATTAGCAATATATTATTTCTCTAAATTAGAATTAAGTAAAAAAATTACAAATATGTTTTTATTGATATTTAAAAGTAAAAACAAATGTAAAAAAAAAAAAAATCACTTAAAAGGTATTAATGTAAAACAATTAAAAAATCCTGAGAAAAAAAAACATACATTTATAAAAAAAAAAAATTAAGGAAAGCAATTTTAATTGTCACATATACATCTGTATAATGACATCAAATTTTGACAGAACACAGGCATCCATAGCTAAGGAGCCCATCTGTGCCTTTATTAAAACACAAACAATTATAATCAGGTGTACAGTCATGTACAAAGTTAAAACGCAAAAAGCAAATATTTTACATAACTCCATGTCATTATTTTACAAAAATATTTACAAGCAGAACAGTAAAATATTATTTATATTTAAATAACAAACTGTAATATATAATATACAAAATGAATGAATTAGCCAGCCACAATTTCAACAACATAAAACATGCATATGACAGTATTAATAGCATTTTGGAGATTGTAGCTAGCAGGAAAATGAGCAAATTGAAGGGAGTTCCACAATCAGAAAGTGCAAGAAAAGAAACCAAGTAGTAGAGGTGGTTACATTTAACTATTTCAGTGGTAAAAGGGTGGGATCTAGATGCCAATCTAGTCAGTCAGTTAAGTGCCATACATGATACACACTTGGGCGATCATGTCTCGAAAGAGACATGACTGACTGGGCAGAAGATTATCCCGCAGTAGGTTGCCATTGCTTTCTGTGGTAGACTGGTTGCCAACCAAGGCTATAGAACCCAATCTGTCCTGCTATTTGACTCATAGCTAGAGGGGAAAGAAATGTATTATATTATTATGTAGTAATTAGTGGGGGATCGGTTTCCTATTGTTATGAAGTAATAAACTGATCCCCTACTTTATGACCAGGAGAAGCCTTAATCATTATTCCAACTATTATATTCAGTCAGACAGTTAAGTGCCATACATGATACACAATTGGGCGATCATGTCTCAAAAGAGACATGACTGACTGGGCAGAAGATTCTCCCGCAGTAGGTTGCCATTGCTTTCTGCAGTAGACTGGTTGCCGACCAAGGCTATAGAACCCAATCTGTCCTGTTATTTAATCCATAACTGGAAGGTATAGACAGATTAATACCTTTCCCAAGGGTATTTGCGTGTAAGTGAATGCAATGAATTCGGCTGGAATTCGAACTTGGCTCCTCGATTTCTCATTCCGAGCCAATATCCACTGTACCACAACGCACATCCTGTATATACTGTATACAGAGTTTATTTTCAAATTTGTTTATATATTTACTGTACTTTATAATTGTTAAGAAAGAAATTAGAGATATTAGTGATATTAAAGTTATATGAAGTTAATTGACATTAAACTGTTACATATGTAGTATTTTTGCTTTTAACTGCTTTCACCCCCAGGCAAAAAAGTCAAGTCATTAACACAAGTTAGCAATTTTTGAAGAATTAGAAAATAGAAAAATTACTAAGAAGTAAGAATTAAGAAAGCGTAATCAGGACGTATATTGTGGTGCAATGAATATCAGCTTGGAATGAGAAATTAGTGATGAGTTCTAATTCAAGTTGAATTTGTTGCATTAACTTACAGATATCCTTGGGAAAGGTATGAATCCGTTGCTTCTCCCTCCAGCTATGGTTTAAATAGCAGGATAGATTAGGTTCTATAGCTTTGGTTGGCAACCAGTCTACCACAAAAAATAATGGCAACTTACTGTGGGGAAAATTTTCTGCCCAGTCAGTCATGTCTCTTTTGAGACATGATCACCCAAGTGTGTATCCTGTATGGCTGACTGACTGTTAAAGGCCAGAAGAGTCACAGTGTTTTAGGCAGCAGATATTATGAGAATAGTTGTAGCTGATGGATGGAACACAAGTTTATATCTGATCCGTATCCATTGGCTAACTGTGATGAAGAGATATAATGTTCTAAGACATGAAACCACTAATGATCTTTGGCTAAAACCAAATGCATCAAACAAATATATTTCATAAAAAACATTGGTGCAATCGTTATTGTGGAAATTGGAATTGATGAACCAGGTTCAAATTCAAGTCTTCAAATTCATAATTATGCTCTTAGGAAAAATATGAATTTAACTCTATACATCACACCAGCTATAGATTAAACAGTAGAGTAGAGTTGGCTCTCTAGCCTTTGATAGCAGCCAGTACAGAAGAACTATTTTGAACTCAAAAAAATTGAAAAATCAATAAAAAAGCACTATGATCATAAGTCATGGTAATATTTGTTTATATTTCTGATATGAGGTATTGTTGATTTATTTACACTACTTATGCATTTATTTAAAAACACATAGCCCAGTGGATGAAAGTGTTGGTTGGATCCAGTGACTTGACCCAAAGAGTTTCAAGTTCAATACCTGACTACAGCAGAGGTGAACAAAAACCTTACAGAGTTAAGGGAGATATGTGGAAGAAGCATGGCTCATAGAACTAGAACAATCTATCCCAGTGAATGAAATAACGGGTTCTGCTTGAAATTTCAATCACCTGAGGAAGGTAGGAACATACGATGGCTAAAAATGTTGCGAATATGGCAACAAAGATAATAATAGTCCAAACAATGTAAATAAGTTATGGTAATTTACAGTAAATGAAGAAAATGAAACATATGGAAAGCAATGACCTAAAGGGATATATCATTTAAAAAAAACAAAAAAGAAAAAAATATTGTTAGTTTTAGTTTTATAGGAATAACTAAAAATGACCGCAGCATCCTCACAAAATTTATGGACAAAACATGCAGATGCATGCTAGGATTTCTTCCTGGCCAATAAGATATGCCACTTCTCAATCTCATCCACTTTTCTTGATCTTTGTCTTAAACATAAAACACTTGTCTGTACCCCTTTTGTGTGCCAACACAATTCTTTGTGAACCGTTTTTGCCTCATTACTGTTGCTTTGTCTACTTTTGTCTTGCATTTATTGTTTGCTTAATATTATTTACTTGGTCTGTTCTCTTTTCTTCTTATTGCAAATTTTGTCAATACATACTGATGCATGCTGGGATTTCTTCCTGGCCAATCAGATAGGCCACTTCTTGATCTCATCCACTTTCCTGGATCTCTATATAGACGACTGCGATCACTTGTTTGTATCCCTTTCGTATGCTAACACCATTCTTAGTTTTGAAAGATTTTGCCTTTTTATTGTTGCTTTGCCTGCTATTGTCTTGTATATATTGTTTGCTTAATATTATTTTCTTGTCCTGTTCTTTTCTTTTGTTATTGTTATTGCAAACTTTGCTAAATCTGTGTTTTGCGTATTTTTGGCAATAACATTTAACCACAGTGAAATTTACTGCAAGAAAATTCTCTTTGAATCTTAGTTGAAATACAGTTGTGGTACATTGGATATCAGCTCGGAACAAGAAATCGGGGAGCCGAGTTCGAATTCCAGCTGAATTCATTGCTTTCACTTATGCGCAAATACCTTTGAAAAAGGTATTAATCCGTCTATTCCTTCCAGTTATGGGTTAAATAACAGGATAGATTGGGTTCTATAGCCTTGGTCGGCAACCAGTCTACCGCAGAAAGCAATGGCAACCTACTACGGGATAATCTTCTGCCCAGTCAGTCATGTCTCTTTCGAGACATGATCGCCCAAGCGTGTATCATGTATGGTACTTAACTGACTGGTTAACAGGAAAATTTGTTGGAAACAAATGAGTACTGAACTGTCATGTGATATTTGTCTTCCTATTAAGAAGCAAATGCTGGACAATCTTCTCAAACATGAAAAAAATAACTCAAAGCAATAGAAATGTGGTTCTATAGAAGGATGCTGAGGGTACCATGGATCGAACACATGAGCAACGACAAGGTCTTGGAGAGAATGAAAGCAAAAAGGAAACTTAACATCAGGAAGAGACAGTTGACATTTCTAGGGCATGTGATGAAGAAGGAGGGCTTGGAGAATCTGATATTCACAGGACAGATAGACAGGGGAAAACAGCACATGACATATTTGATGGCTTAAAGAAATGGATGACAGAGCAGGATTTGAGAAAACTAACAAAAATAAATATATTAAGATCTACAAAGGACAGGAAGATGTGGAGGGTCATGATCACCTACGTCCTAAAGAGACAAACCACATAAAAGATAAAATCTAATCACAAAACATGTTTAAAATCTCATTGATAGGAAAATACTTATTCAAATAATTGAAGTACATTTATATTTAGCAAGGTTACTTATATCCAGACACACAGAGGTCAGGCACATCCAGACACACAGAGGTCAGGCACATCCAGACACACAGAGGTCAGGCACATCCAGACACACAGAGGTCAGGCACATCCAGACACACAGAGGTCAGGCACATCCAGACACACAGAGGTCAGGCACATCCAGACACACAGAGGTCAGGCACATCCAGACACACAGAGGTCAGGCACATCCAGACACACAGAGGTCAGGCACATCCAGACACACAGAGGTCAGGCACATCCAGACACACAGAGGTCAGGCACATCCAGACACACAGAGGTCAGGCACATCCAGACACACAGAGGTCAGGCACATCCAGACACACAGAGGTCAGGCACATCCAGACACACAGAGGTCAGGCACATCCAGACACACAGAGGTCAGGCACATCCAGACACACAGAGGTCAGGCACATCCAGACACACAGAGGTCAGGCACATCCAGACACACAGAGGTCAGGCACATCCAGACACACAGAGGTCAGGCACATCCAGACACACAGAGGTCAGGCACATCCAGACACACAGAGGTCAGGCACATCCAAACACACAGAGGTCAGGCACATCCAAACACACAGAGGTCAGGCACATCCAAACACACAGAGGTCAGGCACATCCAAACACACAGAGGTCAGGCACATCCAAACACACACTGTACATCCATACATACCAAGGTTATGTACATTCATTCAAGAAGCTAACATTGATCTTTTCAATATCACTTGGTGAAAAATTCAAAATAAAGCTTTCAAGAAGAAAGTAGTTTCTATCTCACCTGCCTTGTCAGAGAGTTGATGGAAAAGTTCACATCACTAGATATCAACAGGAAAGAAGCACATGCACTTATAAAAATCAATTTCTTGCATCTTCAAAATCTTCAGAGTTCTGGAAAAGAAATAGAAACAAATGTTCATTAAAATCTCTATATTCAAAACATAAGAAAATAAACTCGAGACAGTTTCATTTGTACAGCATGGTAAAAATCAATGGAAAACAAAGGCACATAAATAATTCAAAATAGGTGTGAAAAACTCATTAAACTATAATATATTATTCTACCTACCAACTATCCAACTACAATTTAAGAGAATTTATCTAATTACATTAGTCAGACTGTAACTTTGATTTAAAAAAATTATACATGAAATAAAATAGAAAGAATTTACAAAAGCGTGCAGAAATTGTTTTAAGCTGTAAGTCATCCACAGTGAATTTACATCCAGGTTCTTGAGGTATTTCATCTTTTTAGCAGATCTTCTATTATCACAATATGAGATACGTAAGAATAAAACTGAAAAAACAAACTAAATCTAATTGGCTAAAAACATAAAAAAAAAAAATTACATCTTCCCTCCCCTTTGTACACATCAATGAAAAAATACACTAAAGTTCAAAATGCATCAAGCAAAAAATTTTCCACTTTGTCATGAATTTTCCTAACAGTATATCTCTCAAAACTTTTACATTTAAAATCACAATTTTTTTAAAGTTTAAATATTTTTCATCATGCTGAAAATTGGGAACACAAACACAAAGATGGGAAAATTAACTGAGATAATTAATGTTAAAAATATAACATTACATTAAATGAAGGAAAAACAGAATAAGGTAAAAACTTCAGTATATGACAATATGATCACCAATCGGAAGTCAGGAGGGTTTTCAGGGTCACCAATCGGAAGTCAGGAGGGTTTTCAGGGTCACCAATCGGAAGTCAGGAGGGTTTTCAGGGTCACCAATCGGAAGTCAGGAGGGTTTTCAGGGTCACCAATCGGAAGTCAGGAGGGTTTTCAGGGTCACCAATCGGAAGTCAGGAGGGTTTTCAGGGTCACCAATCGGAAGTCAGGAGGGTTTTCAGGGTCACCAATCGGAAGTCAGGAGGGTTTTCAGGGTCACCAATCGGAAGTCAGGAGGGTTTTCAGGGTCACCAATCGGAAGTCAGGAGGGTTTTCAGGGTCACCAATCGGAAGTCAGGAGGGTTTTCAGGGTCACCAATCGGAAGTCAGGAGGGTTTTCAGGGTCACCAATCGGAAGTCAGGAGGGTTTTCAGGGTCACCAATCGGAAGTCAGGAGGGTTTTCAGGGTCACCAATCGGAAGTCAGGAGGGTTTTCAGGGTCACCAATCGGAAGTCAGGAGGGTTTTCAGGGTCACCAATCGGAAGTCAGGAGGGTTTTCAGGGTCACCAATCGGAAGTCAGGAGGGTTTTCAGGGTCACCAATCGGAAGTCAGGAGGGTTTTCAGGGTCACCAATCGGAAGTCAGGAGGGTTTTCAGGGTCACCAATCGGAAGTCAGGAGGGTTTTCAGGGTCACCAATCAGAAGTCAGAAAGGTTTTCAGGGTCACCAATCGGAAGAGAGCAAGATATTTAGGAACACCAGCTGGAAGTGAGAAGGATTTTCAGGATCACTAATCAGAAGGAAATCTTTGGAAATTTCTTTGCTCATAATTAAATATTTGAACTTAACAACTTTCATTAAATATGACAATAACAATCATAAATTTGAATGCAGGTTATTATTTTAAAAAGTAAGAATGGACAAATGAATATACACCTGAGGAAGGCTGGAGAGAAAAATGTTGTGATAAAGCAACAAAGTTGACAACAGTAGTCCAAAAATAAATACATTAAATGATATATAAAAAACTAATGTATTTTGTTTATTAATTTGACAGATTTTATCACTTTAAACCTTGTTTTTAGTGAATATTTCGTATTTGTCTCAGACCGCGTTAGGCACACTGTTTTTCAGTCTTTTGAGTGTTTGAACACTGGCCCATTTTCACAAGGCTGTCCAAACCTTCTTCTGATTGTTGAATTGCCCACTGAAATCATTTTTAAAATCAGTGCATTGGGGTAGATAAATCATTCATGACAAAGTGCTCTTCTCCCAATTTAGTTATGCACATTTCTCCAAGATATTGGATTGCATTTATCGCCACAAGCTGATCAAAGTCTACCAATGTTCTAACTGCAACTAGGACTTCAATGTTCAGGGGTTGAACACTATCAATATTTAAATTTGACTGTGCCATATCCATGGAATTTTAGTGATTTCCCATCAGCAGTCAACACCTTCACTTTCTACTGTTGCCAATGCTCGTATACAGATCTGCTCATTAGCATCTATGAGCAGCCAAGTCCCTAAGTGCTACACACTTCTGTTCATCTACAAACACTTCAATAACTGGTTATGTATTGTTCTTTTTTTATTTGGGGGAGAAAACTGGTATTAGAAGGATGCTGCGGATATCATGGACTGAGCATGCAAGCAACAATGAGGTGTTGGAAACAATGGCAACAAAGAGGAAATTGATACTGAGCATCAGGAAGAGACAACTGAAGTTCCTGGGACACACAATGAGGAAGGAGAGCCTGAAGAACCTGATACTGACTGGCCAGATAGAAGGAAAGAGAGAGAGAGGAAGACAGCGGATAACATATTTGCAGGGCCTGATCAGGTGGTTGACAGAACAGGGGTTGACAGGAGTAATGGGAACAAACATACTAGGAGCCACAAGGGATAGGGAGATGTGGAGAACCATGATCGCCTACGTCCTGAAAGGACAGGGCACATAGAAGAAGAATGTATACTCCCTGAACCATTTCCCTGGCACTCAAATGACACAGGCCTCACCTTGTTGCTATGAAAACAAAGTACTTTATAACTTAATGGGTTATCTTGTCCCTCTAAGTTTACAGTCCTTAGCAAAGTGGTTGGAACCAGAGCACTTGAAACAAATTATTCCATCCTTGCACATTCCAGGATTCATCACAATGAATGTTCATTGAACAGATGTTGTGAGTGGCTCCTAAGATTTTTGTTTTTATTATTTATTAATCAGTATATTGTTTATTTTCATCTACTGGCCTGAATGCCTAAAAAATCTTATTAAAAAAAAAATGCTTTCTGGCAGGATTTGAACCTACATTTCTTCTTGTAGAGGAAACCTTTGTGTTGTATCCCTACCTATACAAAGTAATGGGATGTTTCTATCCTTTTAAATATATGAACACTGTTAAAAGGTCAAGTAGAGTGATTATACTGACTAGCAGTTCACTAGTAACGTATCTACTTCAGGCAGTGTATGAGTCTTGTACTTGTTGATATACTATTATTCCCAACCTCTGTCTTAGTGATTACTCACACAGTAACTTTTTAGGGTTACAAAACTTTGTTAAATCTGGCATGTTTTAGACAGACTCAGCCACAAAAAACGTTTTCCAGGGATAAAATATTATGTCTATCAGCCTAAACATTTGAGAAATCTTTGAGGCATCACAGATATAGTTCCACAGAAGGAGACTGACAATAACATATTTGAAACATGGTCATAAGCAGCAAGAAAGTTTTAAGGAGAATAGAAACAAAAAGGACACTTATAATTAGAATGAAAAAAATATTTGGAGTTCTTAAAATGTTATCCTTTTACCTTTCCATTAATGTAATTTTCATTACTCCATCATTTGTGGTTCATAATTATTTTGTTTCAAAAATTGTATATATATAATAATAAAGGCTTTCAATGATTATCATATATATTGAAAGGATCAGAGTCATATATATATATATATATTTTTAATCTTTCACCCCAAGCAAAGCAAAGCAGAACCATCACTGGTGTGCAGGGAGTTACAGTGAGAGAATAAACAGAGTATAGATGGTGTCAAAGAAGGAGAAAAGATGGATAGAATTCAAGAAGAAAGAAGAAGGCAATTGATGCTGCATTTAAACTTCAGGGCAGCAAGTAAATGAAAGAAAGTTCCACAGGTTGCAAGTGTGAGAAAAGAAACTATTTGAGTAGAAACAGTGGTTACATTTAAACATTTCAATGATAAAAAGGTGAGACCTAGATGCCAATCTAGTAGCATGCATAAAGAACAGTGGTCAAGGTGCAAGGAAAAAAAAATGATCATCAGAGCAGTTGCTATGAAAATATTTGTACCAAAGACGGAGAGAAATTGCATCATATTGGTGAAAGTGTGGACTGAAGTCATGATGCCAAGTCAGGATCAATTACATTGCAGACCCTTCTTTGGATTTTGTCAAGAATCTTGAGGTGAATAGCAAGAGCAACCAACCAAATATAGCAACAGTATTCAATGTATGGACAAATGGTAGATTTATAAATGTGCAAGATGGACTCTGACAAAGAAAAACTTTTCTGGCCCTAACATTCCTTGCAGTAGATACAGCTATAGATTTGATGTAATCATTCTACTTCAGGTCAGTTTAGAGAGCAAGCCCAAGGAAGCACATTGTACTGCTCACCAGGAGACAAGTGTCATCCATTCTGGTGGCAGATATACAGAATCGTATAATAATTCTACTTGTTCCTGCCTTAGTTACTTAGTTCCTCTGTCCGTTATACCACCCTCTATACGAGCTTTTCCTTCCCCTCAATTTTTTTTAAACGCTACTCTCCTCAGCCTTTCTCGCATCTTTATCAAACAAAAGGGTAGTAAAGAGTGAGAGAGTAGGAGGAGAAAGCCTATAGCATTACCGTATCAGTAGCAGCTTAAGCTGGTGGTTGTAGCAGTAATTGTGTGTGTGTATATATGTGCACTGTACAATATAGTAAAAATATGTAGGTTTGTTGTTGTATCCCGTGACCTAATAACAAAATTTCTGGCCTCTACACCCTTGGCCATTACTCAGTTGGTCTTTTCTGTCTACAATGGACACAGGAGCCATGATTTTTCAGTCATAAAAAAAACCCTTTTCTCTTTCAAAATCTCTTACAAAATAGTGTACACTATTTTGGTTATGGTCTGTGCTGCTTAATATAATATTACAATAAATTAGCTTTTATGGACATTACTTTTATAGATATTTTAATAAAATTACTGTTATTATTTTATTATCCAATACCCTTATGTTTGAAGATGTTACTATCATTTGTAGTCAGACAAAGTAAAATTTTTCCAGGAATTCATAATTATCCTTCCGTGGAAATTCCACAGGTTCCGCCAGTAAAAATAAATGTGCTCAAGTTTTAATTTTTTTTTTTTTTAAACTTCAATCAGGTACTGACACATTATTTATTTCTAACACATTAAATTGTAGTGAAAAGTGTGTAAAAATTGTACTTTCTTCTCTGCAATCTATTTCTTGTGTAGTGAATTCCTCCACAGCACGTCTCCAACTCAATGCAGTTGCAATCGTCTGCTTGTCACCTTACTATGCCCTTTTTAAGTTCACATTTACAGCCAAAATTTAAATATGTGAAAAGATACACTCTTGCGAATGTATCCAACTTTGGTGAGGTGATCTGCTCAAATTTAGTCCAGATCTGACCAGCATCATATCAATTGTCAAGGCATACTCATCAAACAGTGGCTGCCTTCATGATTAAACATGCCTTCCCGGTGAGGTTGTCTGATATACAGCAATGAATACATGCAGATTCAGTAACCAGATGCAAGACTGTAATCTGCCATTGAAGAGCTAGATTGACACCTTTTAACATTTCATTAAGTTCTGCTAAATTAATATGCTTAGCATCTCCTGCCAGACACAACCAACAAGCATCTTCAACAATGTCCCTGTTCACTCCCAATGCAATTCCCATGGCCAAAGAACTGGTGTCCACCTATACCTTCATTTTGTGACCACTCAGACACCAGTCCCCACCAACAAGATCCCTTTCATATACCCTACTCACTGATTCAGTTAGCATGCAATGGATGAAGGTATCATTGATTCTACTGTCCCATCCCTTAGAAACCACACTCGATATAAAGGGTTGCTATTCTTAATCAGCCACAGACTGGAAAATGTCCCAAAAGTCATCCACAGAGAAAATATGCTTTGGCAAATAATCAATTTGGGAAGGTTTGGGGCATTACTTCCTTGCTTCCATTGGAGAGTACCTTTCTTCCCCCAGGTTTGCAGGATCTGTCTTCCAGTCTGTCCAAGTTTTTGCAACTCAGTCCATAATTGGATAGATGTTCCCTCACCTGTGTTGAAGAAATCCAGGCTTCAATTGACAAAGATATATTCATGTGAGCTGATGTTGCATCTTTGATTGGCACATTCTAGGACATGACCAAGTGGATGACAACCCTCATAATGAGAGAGGCTACATCAAAATCACAATCACTTAAAAAATACCTACTGCCCATGATCAGCACAGTTTGAAATGGTCACAGTACCTTGTCAATGCGTATCTGTAGGTAAGCTTTTCTCAAATTTAACAAGGAAATGTTTGCTTCTTGCTACTGCAATACCAGCAACTTCTTGGTGGTCATATCTGCACTGGCAATGAACACTTCCACAAAAATTATTCAATTCAATAAAATTCCATGTAATCAAGCACTGACCAAACCTTTTGTGTGTTTTCCTGAACCACTGCTAACTTGATGAACTGAACTCATGCTTGGGACATGGTAGCAATCATTCATTGTCCAGTCACAGCTACAGTTCTTTTTCATATTTGTTTCAGACAGAATCAGATTTTTCAGTCTTTCAGGTGTTTGAACACTGGCACATTTCCATGAGATTGTCCAAACCTTCTTTGTATGGTTGAATTGCACATTGAAATCGCGCTTTAGAATCAGCACATTGGGGTATATATCTCTCCCACAAGGAATTGCACCTCTTCTAATTTAGTTATGTACATTTCTCAAAGATCCTGAATTGCATTGAATCTCATAAGTAGATCAAAAGTCTACCAATGTTCCATCCACAACCTAGACTTCAATGTTCAGGTGTTGAATACCAATAATATTTCATTTCACACTCATGGCACTTTGGTGATTTTCCCCATCAGCTGTCAAAACTTTCTGCTACTGCCAATGGTGGCATACAGATCAGCTCACTAGTGTCCGTGAGTATCTATCTGCAAGCACTATGCACTTCTCTTCATCTACAAGCACTTCAATGACTAGATATGCATTGTTATTTGGAGAGGAACCAGCATTGGCATATACTCCTCTGAACTATTTCCCTGACACTCAGATGAAATGTGCCTAACCTTGTTGTAATGCACGAACATACTTTATGGTATTATAGGTTATCTTGCCCTTCCAAATGCCCTTATTTACAGTCTTTAGGACCACAGCACTTGAAACAAATTATGCCATCCTGGCACATGCCAGAAAGAGTCATCACATTGCATGTTTCTGGGACAGATGCAGTGACTAACTCTTAAAATTTTTCATTATTCATCATCATGGCCCTTGTCTGGGTTAAAAGTTACTCCAAGGTCATAACCTCTATTATGGACTATGCCCTAAGAAGCCATTTAACATCCTGTGGGAGCCCAGACATTATATACACACTATCCATTGCACAGCTGAGCCAAGCACTGTAGCTTTACCAAAAATTCATTGACAGTTTTCTTACTATAAGAGTCTGTTCTACATGCAGTCACACGGACTTTATTTCATAACCCCTTTTTCATAAGCATTTGTTTCAAAATATATTTTTATAATGTTGTAACTCTAAAAGGTTACTGTGTGAGTAATCTCCAAAACAGAGGTTGGGAATAATAGGATATCAACAAATACAAAACTCGCACACTGCATGAAGTGGATACACTGCTAATGAACTGCTAGTCAATATAATCACTCTCCTCTACTCCAATAATTTACGAAGATAGAAACATCCTTCTCCTACATATAGATAGGTAGACAACACACAACTGCTTTTATAATAGTTTTAAAAATTGTGTTTGTTTATTTTTTACTCTGTACTCTGTGTTTATGCGTAAAATTTTCTTTTAGGCAATAATTAAATGAAACAGACATTTTGTGTCAATTAATTCTACTGATCAACTTTTCCAAATTATGAATATGGTCTATGTTTTTGACTTTCTCAAGTTATCATCAGGGTAGGTAGAGATAAATGCTGAGTGTCATAACAGGGAAATAGTGTTGCAATGTGAAGATAAGCGTGCTTTTTTTATTTTTTAATATTATTTTCAGCTGTATACCTTTCTATACATCGTAATGGAATATTTCTACCCTCCTAAATACATGGACACTATTGGGGTAGAAGAGAATGATCATTCTGATCCAAATTCTCTTGTTCAACTCTCTGCTTCCAAGCGAAGCGAGACCTAGACAAGGCTTCACTGAAGAGTATAGTCTTGTCTGAGGTGAATAGACAAGAGCCTGATCCATCTTTAAGCTGGCTCTATAGGATATTTTTGGCTGAATCTAAGGGCTTGGAATACCCACTTTAATTGACCTTGTGTTGCATCCGCATTGGTGGGGAGGTGGTAATTATTGAGTTATTACTAACACTTCACTGACTGTGTGCCTACTTCATGTAGCATGTAAGTCTTGTATTTGTTGATATACTATTATTCCCAATCTCCATTTTAGTGATTAATCATGCAGTAACCTTTTAGGGCTACAACATTTTCTTTATTTATATTCATTTAAGAATGCGGGCACTTAAATTAAAACTGTTTTTCTTTGTAGGTGTTTGATGATTATAGTTTCAAGAAGACGTCAAACAATGTGTGTGTGTTTTTAAAAATTCAAATGTAAATATATAGAAAAAGAAATTTTCATCACCAATATGTTAAAAATAAAAACAAAATATGACACAAAAGAAAAAAACCTATTTACTTTGCTTCTGAGATGAGGTAGTATCTACATTATTTACATTGTTTGAACTATTGTCTTCATCTTTATTGCCATGTTTATGATGTTTTGGTACACTCTGGCCTTTTAAACCAAACCCTTTATTTCAAGTGGCCCAATGGATATGGTCACTGGTTAGTTCCAGTGACTTGACCTTAAGAGTTGTGAGTTTAATACCAGGTTACAGCAATGATGAACAAATAAATTAGAGAGTTAAAGGGAGATAACTACATGGCTACCAGAGGTGGCATCACACATGGAATGAGAATGATATACCCAAGTGACCGAAATAAAGGGTTTGGCTCAAAATTCCTACACCTGAAGAAGACTAGAGTGTACAATGGCCAAAATATTGTAAAGATGACAATAACGATGGGGACAATAGTCCAAGTTTTGTTTTCTCTGCTGAGGCCAGAGATTTAACTAACAACTGTTTGAGTCAAAACACTTTTTGGATCAATCAACTAATGCTTTTATTATAG
The DNA here is from genome assembly GCA_037127315.1 of Ascarosepion bandense. NCBI lineage: Eukaryota > Metazoa > Mollusca > Cephalopoda > Sepiida > Sepiidae > Ascarosepion > Ascarosepion bandense. The sequence continues at coordinate 391,273 of JBBBDQ010029704.1, read as the reverse complement.
TAAATTCTAGAAAAAAATCTTATGTAAGCTCTGATAAAATGGTTGAGACACTGAGTTTATGCATCCCAATAATTTACTCACTAGTGTCATTAGAAAGAGAGAGTTGTAATTTCTAGAAGTAGAAATTTATACTCACAATGAAGACAAGGGGTAGGGGGTGGGTGGGGTTTTAAAAACACATAACCCACATAGCAAGCTTAAGTAAATAGATGACAAACCAGGGTTTGAAAGAGATAACAAAAAGAAAAAAATTCATTAAGAGCTACAAAAGACAGGATATTGTGGAGAGCCATGATCGCTGATGTCCCGAGATGACATGGTATATAGAAGAAGAATGTGCTTCAGCAAATTGATGGCTGAATAGGGATTAGGAGAAGTAACAAAAAGACAAAATTCATTAAGAGCTACAAAAGAAGGAAATTGTGGAGAGCCATGATCGCTGATGTCCTGAGAGGATATTGCATATAGAAGAAGAAGAATGAGGTTTAACAAATGGATGGCTGAATAAAGATTAGGAGCGAAAACCAAAAGACAAAATTTATTAAAAGCTGCAAAGGACAAGAAATTTTTGAGAGCCATGATTGCCAATATTCTTAAGGGAAACAACATATAGAAAAAGAAGTTGCAAGTGGAAACCAAGGAATGCCCAAGGGGAAAGGGGATTTAAAATTGAGCAAATGCGAATTAATTTAAAGAAAGGTATGCAAGCCATTTGCTATAATTTGAACATTAAAGATATAAAAATAAAACCATGAAAAATGATAAGAAAACATTCCTAATACAATGGTCTATCATGATATATCTGCAATGCATGATGGGAACAGAAGAAAATGTCTGAAGTCTGGGCCTATTTCCATAGAAGGAAGAGAGTATTGTTTGTCAGAGTGGGTTTCTAACCTTTTCATAGATCTATTTTAGAACCATGATGAAAGTTAAAGAATTTCTCTTCCAAAAGAGTCAGCAAGAACAAAATGCACAGCATTCCACATTACATTGGAGATTTTCTTTTGTCATCATAGCAAAATTTAATAATTTAAATAGATTGTGTTTAAAGATGACAAAGCAATGTAAATAAGCTATTCAACAATAGAATAGATATACATTGATCCTATTTATTGTGTTGACATGACTGAAATATATATATATATATATATATATATATAAGGTTAGCTAGAAAGTCCTGATTCACTTAGAAAGCCATAAGAAAATATTTAAATGGGCAATACCAACATTTATTTTTTAAAATAAAGTTCATCATTCTCAAAGATCATCTGCCAGTGATCAGTTACCATGAGAATCTATCTCAGATACAAGTCCACTGGCTTGTAACAAAGAAACTGTAAACAAGCTTCCTTCACTTCATCAAAAGTGTTGAATTTTTGGTCACAGAGTGTGACATTGAGCGAAATAAATCAGAGTTACTCGAAACAACACTGTGACTAAATGGTGGATGTGGAAGAGTCTTAACACCATCCATCTACTTGAACTTCTTAGTCAACCTAACAATATGTGGCCACATTGTTTTGCTGAAACAAAGCCTGACCTCGACTAACCAAATCCGGATATTCCACCTTTCATTTGTCATACATTAATCTGTGGTGTTACCGACCAAGCATAGCGATGGACTGGATATTCACACTCTCTTGACCAAAAAGCAAATGACCAAAAGTTGTCAGTGTGCAGCCGGATTCGCACAGTTGTTTCAGTTGGAAAATAAAAATTAATTAAGTATTAATTTTCAGTTCGCGAGCCTACACAAATTTTATTTATCGGCCAATGGGAAGCCCAGAATCAAATACAAGTGTGAATCCCAAATGATCTGCTGCGATCCAAAAAGAAGATATAAAACGCCAATACAGAAAGCATCACCAGACAGACAGACAGACAGATCCAGACTCAAGAGAGACGAATGTACTTAGTAGCTCCCTTGACCCAAGTCAAGCGGCTTACTATGTTCACCTTCCTTACCCCTCTCATCTTATCTTTCGCTGTCTCAAAACTACTTAGTGACCTAAGGAGCAGGGAAAGTTTAAAGACATTTCCTCCTGGCCAACGCACCCACAATTTAAGTATTGCATTCTCCTTGTCAGCCTTCTGTTACTGCCATAAATCTACAGGCAATACAGTTTAGAATTGATGACACAACCGTGTGGAACAAGCTCAAAATGCATTACTCATTGGAAACTTTCCTTGAAAAGACTTGCTGTTTTCTTTCTGCTTCCGAAGTGATACCCCATCTTTAATTTCTATTTCCTAAGTGATATTCCTTCTTTAGTTTGTCATGCATGTGGTCTAGCTGATCGTAATATAGTTTTATGTTGATGTTGTGACCATGTGAAACAAGCTTGAAATGCAGTACTTCTTGGAAAGATTTGTTGTTTTCTTTTTGCTTCCTAAGTGAGTCAGGACTTTCTGGACAAGTTAGTGTGTGTGTGTGTGTATGTATATATATATATATATATATATATATATATATAGATAGGAAAAGGGGTTATAAATATATAATAATATCAAGAAATGAAAATATACAGAAAGTGCTTTAATCACTGAATCATTCACAAATTTAAGTCTAGATTCTTACAATATTTCACGATTCTTGTCAGATATTTTATTTAACCCCACCAAAAAAAAACAAATTATATGAAATTGACCATAGACTATATACTCACCGCATCATAAATTAATTGGATAAAACACATCACATGACATTTTCACTGTCATATATATATATATATATATAAAATGACTTCTACAAATATTTCCACGCCTTTTGCTCCAATGAACTTAGCTCACTGGTGCCCCCTATATATGAATTTACTCGAGCCACAAGATTAGCAAATAGGTCCCACCCTTTTATTGTGAAACCAATAAAATGTAAACACAAATTCTACTCCAGCAGCTTCTTTCTTACACTTCCTGCCCATGGAATTCCCTTCCATTTACTTGCTTCCCGGACAGCTACAATCTCCAAGAGTTTAAATATAAAATCAACAGTCATTTCCTATCTCACTAACCTGCATCCTCTCTCTCTCTCATGCTCCTTTCTCCATTCACTTCACTCTCATCAGTATTCTCATTCTTCTCTTACCCACTTTCTGACACCTCTTTCTCATAACTTTCCTCCTATGTAAACCCCTGAAAAATGGTGGCAATAAAATGCCTTGCTTGGAGTGATATGATTATAAAAAATAATTCTGTACTATTATAATGTGGATATAAAGTGGGGGATCAACTCTACATTACAATCAATATATAAACTGATCACTCACTTTATGGCCACAATCATCCTTCTCTTGCTCACTTCCTGACACCTCCTATAACCTGTCACTCTTTCTCATAACTTTCCTCCTATGTAACCCCCTGCAGTAAAATGCCTTGCTTGTGGCGATATGATAATGAAATCTAAACTTATTTATAAATGGAACTTTGTCTCTGTGTGTGTCTGTTACCTATAGACTCCAAAATGGCCAAACTGATTTTCTTGAAAATTTACACAGTTGTACTATAAGTGTCTGCAAGTGTTCTTAGCTAGGTTTTGTGTTGAGGTACCCCCATTAAATATTGAAAATTGATAATCAAAAAGATCGGGTTATAGAAGGAGTGGTCTGATTTTAATCAAGTTTGATACATTTATTCAAAAAAATCTAAGAAACGATATTCAGAAGTTTCAAAGTTGCAGTTCTTACAGTAGTGCAGAAAATCGATAATATGTATATATATATATACGTAAAAGGCAAGATGTTTGTGTGTGTCTGTTTATCTGCCTATATGTCTGTATTTTTTTCAGCACTTTTATTTTAGTTTTTGCTTTGGGTTTAGCTCTAAGTATGTATAATTGTAGTTCTTAGTCTCAGCCATGATACCATTTACTCAGAGGACTTATTTAGCCTTCAAAATTCAGTTTACAATGAAAAAACTTATTTGATATCGATACCAGGAAATCAAAATTTGACTTACATCCATTCATTTTTCTTTCAGTCTATGGTTTCGCTTTAAATGGAAACAACTATTGCTTTTTAGTCTTTCATGTCAACGCCCGAAGTGTCTGAGCTCCAGGGCCATGAATTAGTTTTAAATCTTTCATTATGCCCGAGCAACGCTGGGCTATACTGCTAGCATATATGATCTACCAAGAGCAGTGTAGAAACCTCAAGGAACTTTATAAATATCGTATATTAATGTGAAAGAAAACCTGAATTTTTAAAAAATATTGTTGTTCATCAATCAGTCCCAAGCAAGGTGATAATGTCACTAATATGCTAGAGGTAACTGGGAATCAAACAGAATGTAAAGATTTTAGAAGGATTTGGAAACCCAATTTTAAACAAGGAAAAATGTATAAGCCTTGACTTCTCTTCAGAAGACCACAGAGGAGTGTCAACCTAACTACTCCTCTTGATGAGATAAAATATATTAATAAATAAAATTTCAGAATTAAGATAGGGATATTAGAAGTATAGAGTTGATGGAGAATTTAGAAAAAAACAGAAATCAAATCTCAATAAGAAACAAGGGATAAATGTCTCAGTCAGTTAAGTGCCATACGTGACACACACTTTGGGGGATCATATCTCTAAAGAGACATGACTGACTGGGCAGAAGATTGGGTAAAATTTTGTTTTGTTCCCCGAAGGCCTTTACCCCTTCAAATCTTTCCAAAACATCCCTATTTCCATGCAAATGTATATGCTGAACTCATATCGATATTTGTTTATTGAAAAAACCTACCTTTTTTACATTTTATCAAGAAAAAAAATATAGAACTTCTTCTCGCTGTTTATCTCTAACCATAATTCAAAAATGTGATTCACTGCAGACTAAATTCACGTGTAATTATCCGATTTTTCTGCTTTTCTACTTCCATTTTGCGATTAATGTGCGGAAAATGAGTTCTGAAACAGAACAAATCACGGAGCGATTGCTGAAACGGGAGTAAATATAATGAATTTAGAATCCTACGCCTCAAGTCATTCAGCGGTGAATCAGATATAAGAACGGTGGGAAGGGGTGAGATATAGTCCAATAAAATTCAGGCTGATATCATTTTAAAAAGGTAGATTTCTTCAATAAACAATTATCAATTTGAGTTCAGCATATACATTTGCACGGAATTAAGGATGTTTTGGAAAGATTTGAAGTGGGTAAAGGCCTTCGGGAAACAAAACAAAAAGATTATCCCGCAGTAAGTTACCATAGCATTTTGTGGTAGACTGGTTGCCAGCCAAGCCTATAGAACCCAATCTGTCCTACTATTTAACCCATAACTGGAGGGAAGCGACAGATTAATACCTCTCCCAAGGGTAATTATGCGTAAGTAAATGCAAGGAATTCAACTGAAATTCAAACTCGGCACCTTGATTTGTCGATATCTAGTGCACCACAACACTCATCCATATTGCCCTATAGAAGACAGCAAAGCCACTAAGACACAAGAAATAAACAAAAACATTATTAAGGATCAAGAACAATAGATTAGTGATCAGGAAGACAATAGAATTGATATTATCAAAATTGGCTGGAAAACCAGAAGAATGTTTCACAAGTAAGAAGTGTGAATTGAAACCTTGCCATCAATCTTGCCCTATGTGATACCTGTATGAGATATGACTGACTAGCCAGAAGATTCTTCCACAGTAGCTTGCCATTTCTTCTTGTGGTAGACTGGTTGCCAACCAAGGCTACAGAAACTAATATGTGCTACTATTCAACCCACAGCTGGAGGGAGTATAGATGGATTCATAGATTCACCCCGATTTGTCGTTCTGAGTCAGTATACACTGCATGGCAACTTTTGTTCAAAAGACAGGGGAGGACTTTAAGTCAATTAATAGGTAAATAACTTTACTCATACTGAGGAAATAAATAAAAAATGAAAATTAAATAAAACGACAGAGTTGAAAAAGTTTTAAAAAAGAAGTTAGATTAAAATTTTTCAGAATGTCATTTTTCCTGCACACGTGTCATCATATCAACATAAACATTAGTCTGATGAAGTCCTGAAGGATAAAACATGTCACATGAAAACACTTCTCACTTTGTCATATATTCCCTTTTTATATAAACACACAGAGGAATCCCTCAATTAGCAAGGCTAATATGTACATTAAAGGATATACACTAATCAAAAATGCATTAATTGAATATAATAACTTATAGGAAATAATGTAATTTGTAGCTGAACTTTTTGTCTCATTCATAATTAATTTCTAATCTGCATACTTTTAGTTAAAATATTGGTGCATATTTTCTATTTTGGGAAATTTTCCAAACATAAATTTTGGTCATAATAAAATTAGACCAGTACACAGTTGTATTAAAAATTGTTCAATACAATTATATTGTAGAACTTTCAAATATTTTTTATTTTTAAACAAGTTATTATGTGACCTAGGTTTCTACCATTTAGTGTCTTCTAGTGATTTGTAATAAATGATTTTCACCATTTTTTTAAGAATGGTCATGTAACAGGGATTTTTTTTTTTTAAATACGCAATTTTCAAAATTAGAAGTTGTTTTCATCCATGATTATATGATCCTAGTAGGTATTTTATGTAATCATACCATAAAATACCTATTAGGGTCATACAACCATGGATGAAAATGTTATAACTTCTAATTTTGAAAATTGTGTATTAAAAAAAAAAAAAAAATTGTGAGCGTTCTTAAAAAAAAAAAAATTCTAAAAATCAGGTATTGCAAATTGCTTGAAGACACCACATGGTAGGAACCAAAGTTGCATAATAACTTTTGTCTATATTTCTAAGATGAGGTAGTATTTTCAGTATTCAGACTATTATCCTCATCTTTGTTGCCATTTGTACAACATTTCAGCCATTATACGCTCCGACCTTCTTCAGGTGTTAGGAATTTCGAACTGAACCCTTTATTACAATCACTGGGGGTATATGAACTCCATTCCTTGCCTAGTGCCTCTTCCAGAAGTCATGAATTATCTCCCTCTAACCCTGTAATTTACTTGTTCACCACCGCTGTAGGCTGATATTGAACTCACTTTGGGTCAAGTCACAGGAACTAACCAACATTTATATCCACTGGGCCATGTGTCCTTAAGGACAAATGGCAACAAAGATAAGGACAGTAGTCCGAATAATGTAAATAGCATCATAAATTTTTTTTTTTTTAAATCATTTCACCCCGAGCAATGCAGAAACACCACTGATGTGCAGGGGGTTACATAAATGTAAAAAGATTAATTAGAAAAGAGTGAGGAGTACAAACTAGTTACAAAGGAACAATAGAAAGCTGAGAAAGCAGGTACGATGACAGATACATAGGTGGAGAGAAAGGGAAGGTTATACAGGGGAGGGGAGAGAGCTAGAGGCTAGTGGTTAGTAGATGAGTATTGAAAAAATATATATATGTATATAGAATATTTATTCAAAATTTATAATGCAAGTATGTTATAACATCATAAGAAAGTAGCTATTTCAACACTTCTTGTGTTTTGTCAAGTGATGGTGTTGATCACTTGACAAGACAATAAGTGTTGAAACAAAATAGCTACTTATCGTGATGTTATAACATACTTACATTATCAATTTTGAATAGATATCATTTTCTCTACTCTGTATTGAGCATTCTTAAGAGTATTCTTTTTTTTATTTTATTTTATTTTATCCACACCAAACCTACACTTGGGTATATATAGGTGTATATGGTCTGATCAAAAAGTCTTTGGACTGGTGCTATAAAAAGGAAACTTAATCTTTGAAATTGTCTTGTCCTTAATTAATCCACACACTTTATCTAGCATCATTTCCATTGATGGAAGCATTCCTGGAACTCTTTGAGATAGTGAGCAGCTACCTTGTCGCATTCTCTTAAATTTTCTTAACATCTAAAAATCTTGTTCATTTCAAATTAAATATATTTTTTGAATTCTGTGTCTCTTCTATAAATACTTTCACGGCTTCTGCTCCGATGAACTTAGATCACTGGTGCCCCCTAAATACGAATTTGCACGAGATACTAGATTAGCAACTAGATCCCACCCTTTTACAGTGAAACCGATAAAATGCAGCCGTAACTTCTACTCCAATAGTTTCTTTCCTCGCACTTCCCGACTGTGGAATTCTCTTCCAAACGATTGCTTTCCCGACGGCTACAATCTCCAGGAGTTTAAATGTAAGGTCAATAGACACCTCCTAACACACTAACCTGCTCCCATTCTATCAAGCACTCTTCCCATCTGCCCGACCCTCATCCTCGCTATCCTTACTCATCTGTCACCTTCCTCCTGACATTCCCTATGTCTAACCACTCCTTCTCTTTACCTTCCCCTATGTAGCCCCATGCACAATAGTGGCAGTGGAATGCCTTGCTTGGGGTGAGATGATTGAAAAAAAAAAGAAAAACATTGCTAGGGACTAAATCAGGAGAATATGGTGACTGTTCAACTTAGGGAAAGTTGTTCTTGGCTAAAAACTGCTGCACAAGCCATGGTCACTGATGGAATTTATGTGGTGTGATGAGAAAACTACATTCTTCACACTTTCCTTCCAAAAACTTTTATAAATAATGGAAATGTGTGAGAATGTTATAACTTAGTATATACGAGCAACAGAGTTCAAGTTCAATCTGTGCCAAGCAGTTTCATTCTGTGAACTTCAGCTCTGCTGGCATAGTAGCAGTCTCAATACTTTTTGGTCAGACCTTATATCTACCAAGAGTGGTGTAGAGACTTGAAATTAATAAAAATAAAATAAACATTATCTTATAAATGTATTATTAATGTGAATGAAAATCTCTCATGAAAAAGTTTAATTACTTCATTTCTGAAAAACAAACTGGCATTAATGTTGTCACCAAACCACAATACATAAATGAGCACTCAATATTAAGCTTTTTATCACATAAGGAAATGCTTTTCGATTGATTTTGTAAATTGCATCTTCTATGTTTAGCTTGAAAGCATTAATTCTTCGTGGTTTATCGATGTTGACCATTTCCTTTAAATATCCTCAAAGGAAAAATCTGGTGCAGTTAAGTCAGCTGATCTTAATAAGCACTTAGTGCTGTCACCATGCAAGATTATTTGATTTACAAAGGGTTTGAGTTTTGTTTAATGGCATATCTGTGGATTATTTAATGCCAAAATGGTGGGGTTTTAAGGTATTTTTTTAATGTTCAGTTATAGTGAGAAGGTTGATTTAGTCAGATTTTATGAAAAATTTTCGTTTTTATCCTTTTTTATTTTAAAAAACTGAAAATGTCTTCTAGTTTTGTATTCAAAAATGTTTTGCTGAGAATATCTTTTTTTTTCAAAAATGGATTGTTGGTAATATTTTTTCTTCAAAATTGTATATTTTTCTATAAAAGTTTATTCTTATGTATATATTTCTATAAAAGTAAATTTTTATACTTTCATAGTGTTTTGACCCCAGTTTGGGCGTTAACTATTTGCCCATAGCTGGGACCCAAACAGATGCTACCAGTCCAGGCCAGGATAGACGTGGGAACAACAGCAATTAAGTGGTGGTTCCATGTTTCTCACAACCCCCTAATCAGAGTCCTTGCCATTGGATATACTTTACTGTCATACCCAGGACCTGATTTACAAAGATTTGGCCTAACTTGTCCATAGTTTGTCTAACTATCTAACTAGCATCCTGTTGAAACCAAATCTACTCATGATATTCAGTCACATTTAGTGCTGGTAACTAAATGGTAACGTTAACAGTAATATAAGCCATTTCCTTATATGGATCATTCATTAATGAAGCAACCAGTGCTACTCAAATTATGCTTTTCTCCATTCCCTGGACATCATCTTGGGATCAGTGTGTAGTATCTTTTCTACTTGTCCCTTGAAGTAATGGTAATATTAGCTATTTTCTTATAAAGAACTATTCCGTATTCACTGACCGAGCAGCCGGTGCAACTTTAGTTACACCTTACTTTACTAATTGGCCATTGGGATGGGATCAAAGTGTAGTGTATGTTATTATGGAGATAAATGTAGTTTATTTCTCAATTGTGTGTCATCAAACAGAGTGTCAATAAAAATATTAAGAGGTACCTGATCTCAGGGAACAGCCATCTGTAACAGTACTTCTCTCATTCCATGTGTGCTTGGTAGTAATACTGATGCCAGCACAACTGAGTTATGGAAGCTGGCCTATTTTTAAACCTGGTACAGTTGCATGTGCTTGGGCTCTCCACATTAAACTGACCTTGCATCACATCCTGCTAGCATGGGGAAGCAAGTAAATACTAAGTTCTCAGTATTCATTGACCAAACAGCCAGTATTTACATTATTTGGACTATTGTCCTCATCTTTGTTGCCATTTATATGACGTTTTGGCTGTTGTATGCTTCGGCCTTCTTCAGGTGCTAGGAATTTTGAACCAAACTCTTTATTACAATCACTCGGGTATATCATCCTCATTCCTAGCATAAAGCCTCGATTGGAAGTCATGAGTTATCTCCCTCTAACCCTGCAAGTTACTTGTTCGCCACTGCTGTAGCCTGGAATTGAACTCACAATTCTTTGGGTCAAGTCACAGGAACTAACCAACATCTATATCCACTGGGCCATGTATCCTCAAGGACACATTTTTTTTTTACTCTCTGGCCATTGAGTTGGGATGAAAGTACAATAGATTTTATTAGCATGAGTTGCTTTGTACAATAATTTTTCATTCATTCTTTTTAAAAGATTACAAGCTTTTTGTTTAACATACAAAATACTCCCACGATTTAAAAAAAAAAATTTAGTAATTAAAACAAATATTTATTTAATAAAAAGGCAATATTGTATAGTGCATGTTTTTTCTTTAACTTCTTGTATATACAAGGATCCAGTTTCAAGTTCACCTTGCATTTGTAAAAACAAATCACTAAGCCAGATGCTTCAAAAAGTTGGAATGCTCTAGAGTAAAAAAAAAATTTTTATTTATTCTTTGCTGTTAAAAAGGAAAAAAGACATTTTTTTAAATATTGTTTTAACATGAAGTTGTATAAAATTAAAGAAATTATTAAACCAAAATAGGGTTATTTTAAAGTATTTTAAAGTATTTTTCCAAACAAATCAACTCATTCAAATTTCATTGATTGGTTTGCAAAATCAAAAATGTCCAGTTAGTAAATCCTGACAAAGAATGTTAGTAATAACTTCATCAATCCTCAAGGACACATAGCCCAGTGGATAAGAACATTGGTTAGATCCAGTGACTTGACCCAAAAAATTGTTCATTCAATACTTGGCTACAGTAGTGGTGAAAAAATAACATTAAGAGTTGAGTTAAGAGGAGATAATGATATAATGGCACATGGAATGAGAATGATATACCCCAGTGATTGAAATAAAGGGTTTGGTTAGAAATTCCAGGCACCTGAAGAAGGCCAGATTGTACAATGGTTGAGACATCCTAAATATGGCAATAAAGATGAGGACAACAATCCAAACAATGTAAATAATATAAATACTACCGCAGCTTAAAAATATAGACAAAAAGTTGAATGATACTATATACTGTAAGAATTTCAACATTTGAATTTGCTTAATTTTATTTTTAAAAAAGCACACTCATACTGTTTTTTCTTTGCTGCTTTTATCTATTAAATAATACAAATATACATTCATTATTCAAATACATTGTATGTGTGCATACATATGGAGATAAATCGGTATAAACTTACTGAGATAAATAGTAAATAAGTTCATATACATGAATCAAGGTGGCAAGACAGATGAGCAAAGTGAGATAGAGAAATAAAAATGAACTGAATTGGGGAGAAAGATACAGACAAATCAAAATGGAGAGATCAAAGTGAGCAGACTGGTGTAGAGACACCAAGACAAATGAACCAAGGAAGAGACTGATACACTTGAGGTGACAGAGATGGAGAAACCAATACAAATGAACCAAGGTGGAGAAATTGATATTAATAGACTGAGGTGTGGAGACATGATCAAGCATACCAAGGTAGAAAGACCAATAAAAATAGAATAAGCGAGAGCGGACGGGCCGAGCTGCAGAGGCGAGAGAGGACGGGCCGAGCTGCAGAGGCGAGAGCGGACGGGCCGAGCTGCAGAGGCGAGAGCGGACGGGCCGAGCTGCAGAGGCGAGAGCGGACGGGCCGAGCTGCAGAGGCGAGAGCGGACGGGCCGAGCTGCAGAGGCGAGAGCGGACGGGCCGAGCTGCAGAGGCGAGAGCGGACGGGCCGAGCTGCAGAGGCGAGAGCGGACGGGCCGAGCTGCAGAGGCGAGAGCGGACGGGCCGAGCTGCAGAGGCAAGAGCGGACGGGCCGAGCGGGAAAAGTTAGAGGATATAGAAAAGATAGTGACAAAAAGAAACAAACTTGCAATTTGAAATAAAGAAAAAGATGTGATAGAGATGAGCTCACTTATTTAGGTATTAGTCAGTCAGCTGAGTGTCATACGTGATAGACACTTTGATGGTCATGTCTCAAAAGAGACATGACTGAGTAAGATTTTCCCACAGTAGTTTGCCATTTCTTTATGTAATGGCCTGGTTGCCAACCAAGGCTACAGAACCCAATCTCTCCTGCTATTCAACCCATAGCTGGAGGGAGAAGAGATGAATTAATATCTTTTCCAAAGATATCTGCGTGTAAGTGAATGCAACAAATTCAACTTGAATTAGAACTTGGCTCTCGGATTTCTTGTAACTTTCTGTTATTTTGGTAAATATAACTAAAAAAAAAAAATTACATGCACAAATGTCATCTATGTAATGTCTACACTAAAATAGTAATAATCTTTTTATTCAGAGGTAATTTTTATTAATAAAATATTTTTCTCTAAAAATTTCAACTTGATTGTATATATATTACATGAATATTTAGCACTTTATCAATAACAACAGGCCGGTGAAATATATTTTTAAAAACTGAAAATCTTTCTAGCTCTCTCTGCCAATCACAGAATGTAAGAAGTGTTCAGATAGCTGTCAAAAGCAGGCATTATTTTTTATTTTATAATTCATATCAATTTTCAGAAGTAGTCAAGTTATTTGTTTTCCATGACCTTTATTAATATTGTTATTGGTTTATAAAACATTCATATTGTCATATAATTATGGCATTTATAGACACAGTAGGAAGTTTAACTCTGGCACCTTTCTCATTCTAAGTTGTTTTACTGTAATAAAATGTATCTACTGCCAACAAGATTTCTTCTTTGTTTTCATGCCTCTTTTTAAAGAAATGAAATTAACTCAACGAGTGAGCCCGTGCCATCTATTTTCTCCACTTTTTTAGGTGCCCCTTGTAAGTTTGTGGCATTGTGGTGTATGAAGGATTGGGAGTTGATGGATGGGTTCTTGTGGTGATTGTTAAAATTGTAATGAGTGAATGGGTCATGATAGTGTTTAGCTAGGTATAGGATAGTTCAGTGCATACTAACCTCTTACCCTCCCCTTTTCGGCCTTGTGCCACAATTTTGTATTTTTTACAAAATAAATAGTGTGAGCCTGTGCCATCAAAAATGATGGCAACATACAATTGATGTACCTACTCTTGAGTAGACATAAAAAAAGCACTAAAATAATCCAAACCCCTGAGTGTGACAGAAGGGAAATATAGAGGTGTGTGTGTGTATATCTCCTGTCTATTATAATAAAGACCATTGTGTGTGCATGTATATTTTTCATTACTTGACAATATAATTATTACTAATTACTATTGCTGGAAATGAGATCAGTAGATATTTACATCCCTGAAGTTATGAGCACACTGACAAGTTCTGAAAATTTTATCCAGTATTTTTTTTCACACATGATCTTATCTTTATGACTAACCAAAAAAATACTTTTTTATGTTTGTTTAAATTAATCAATTAAAAGCTTAAAATTTTCATTTGTGTGTTGATAAACTACATTTTCAAATTAAATGTAAATGTTTCACAAATCTATTTAAATTAAAGTAACAGTATTTTATATATATATAATTTTTTTTAACCTTTTTGTATCTGGTCTCAAGATTTTGACCATGTCTATGTGAGTGTGTGTACATAATTTAATACTTTCAGAATAAATATAGTTGGTTGATTGATTTTGTTTAGTGGCATATCAAAGATTATTTAATGCTGACATCTACATGTTTTGTACATAATTTTATACTTTCAAAATAAATGCAGTTGGTTGGTTGGTTGATTTCGTTTAGTGGCATATCAAAGGTTATTTAATGTTGAAATCTAAATATTTAGTACATAATTTTATGCTTTCAACAGCAGATATTTTTAAATGATTTTATATTTTCAGAGTAAACATGTCTGTTTTTTGTCTTTTAGATATATAGTTTTCAGATCATAAAATACATTGTTGGTAATTTTACTATAAAAATTTATTTTCTATTTTTTTTAATACTGCATTGTAATTTTTGTTACAAAAGTGTATTGTTGGTCATTTTATCATAAGAATATATTGTTGGTAATTATATTTCGAAAATGTACTGTTGAATTTTTGTTTAGGGGTTCACTATATGCCCATAACTTGGACCCTAACAGGTGTTACCATCCAGGGTCAGGGTGAACCTGGGACCAACAGAAATTAAGTGGTGGTTCCACATTCCTCAAAATTTTCAATCTTTCTATCAGAGGCCTTGCTGCCAGATGTAATTTATCATCATGCCCAGGATGATGATTGATATTGCATTTCAATTTCTGAAGATTATGAGGATGTTTCATGGGAATAGATTCTACACAAAAAAATTGCAATGTATTTCATGAATAAAAGAGAAGGAAAGATTGAGGAAGGTAGGCAATTTTTTTTGTTTACTGGTTTATTCATATTTCTTTTCATTGTATTTCTCATGAAAAGATTTTATTTAAAGAAAAGACCCATTGTGAAGAAAATCTTTAAAAATCTATATTAATTAAGATGTGGTCAAAACGAACAAATTTCACAGATTCTCATTACAACAGACACCTTGTTAAAACATATTTGATTAATTGGTTTCAGATAAAATGAAAGATTTTTCTATTGAAAATTATGAATAAGGCAAAATGTCCCTATGGAGTGTATACCAACTTAAAATAGAATTTAATTATAATTTAAAGACATTTGCTAGGAATTTTGAACCAAACCCTTTATTACGATCATTCTCATTTCATGTGCAAAGCAGTTTGGGTAGCCATGAGTTATCTCCCTTTAACTTAACTCTTTAAGTTATTCGTTCATCACTGCTGTAGCCTGGTATTGAACTCACAACTCTTTGGGTCAGGTCACTGAAACTCACATCTATATCCACTGGGTCATGTGTCCCTGAAAATGATATACCCCAGTGATCATAATAAAGGCTTCAGTTTGAAATTCCTCAAACCTGAAGAAGGCCAGAGTGTACAACAGCCAAAATGTCATAAACATGGTAGCAAGGATGAGTACAATAAGTCCAAATAATGTAAATCACCTTTTCTGGATTATAAAAACTTCGGATTTACAGTATATCTACTTTTTTTTCCCCCGTTCATTTTTTTTGGGATAAGTTGAATATTTCACAAGGCCGAACTGTTACCCCATCAAGACAAGAATTAATTCTAATATCTTTATATTGGCTCTTTTATTAAGATTGGTGGCTTTCTCCCACATTATCAGGTGCAGGGTTACATTAAATGACCTTTATTTCAGGTGTCAATCCATCAAATGTCATTTTTTGTACTACTTTCGTAATTATCCGAAAGAAATTATCTAAGAGCCTTACTTCATATAAATATTATGTCATCTTTATAACACAGGCTGCTGTTCTATCATCTGCAAAAAAACAGGATCTTGATCAATAAACTGAGTGACAGCACTTCACCAGACAATAGAATAATTCAACTTGACAAAAAATGATCATGGCCATTCATAATTTCTTGTATTCTGTAATGGTAAATGGAGATGGAGATGGAAAGTGTGACACGGAGATCTGAAGGCGAATTGGCATGGCAAAGGACGCGTTCCAGAAGATGAGCAAAATACTAACACACAGGAAAATCTCAATAGAAACGAAGAAAAGAGTGCTAGACTGCTACATGATGTCAGTTCTTCAATACGGCTGTGAATGCTGGACAATATCATCGAAAATGAGGACAAAACTGGAAGCGTCCGAAATGTGGTTCTACAGAAGGATGTTACAGATATCGTGGACTGAGCATGCAAGCAATGACGAGGTGTTAGAAAGAATGGCAACAAAAAGGAAATTGATGCTGAGCATCAGGAAGAGACAACTGAAGTTCCTGGGACATGCAATGAGGAAGGAGAGCCTGGAGAACCTGATACTGACTGGACAAATAGAAGGAAGGAGAGACAGAGGAAGGCAGCGGATAACATATTTGCAGGGCCTGATCAGGTGGATGACAGAACGGGGGTTGCCAGGAGCAACAAGAGCAAGCATACTAAGAGCCACAAGGGATAAGGAGACATGGAGAGCCATGATCGCCTACGTCCTGAAGGGACAGGGCACATAGAAGAAGAAGAATATTAGCCATTTCCCTGCAAGAAAACTTAAAACAGCGTCTTGTTCAATAAACTGAATGACAGCATCTCAGCAAGCAAAAAGAAATACCTTCACTGATGAGAAATTTCAGTAAACTTCAATAATGCCTAAATGTTAAATCCACTTTGGCAGGAAGAGAGACAAGCTACTGCTTAGAACATTTCCATTATGCTGAGGTGCAGAAGTTTAATATTTTCATTGATTTATTAGCCAAGGATGGTGAGTTCAATCCCTGGTAACAACACAAGAATCAGCATAGTTAATTTGTGTGGGTCAGATGGCTGGAAATGAGCTGATTCTCTTTAAGAAACCTGTACCTTTGTTTATGGATTATGCACATTAAGAATTTTGAAGAATTCAAGAAAGGATCTGTAATGTTATTAACCATGACCTGGCATCCCAACTTCAGTCACTTTCCCACTGCTGAAACATGGCTCTCTTCTGTCTTTTCCATAAATATTTTCATGATAATGACAGTAACAAGATCCTTTTCCTATGTACCTCAACCACATAAATTTAAGGACTCTACTAGATTGGCAATTAGGTCTCATCATTTTACTGCTGCAATAGTTAGATGTAACACTAAGTTCTATTCTATAAGTTTCTTTTCTCACACATCCCACCTCTGGAGCTCTTGTTTTTCTGCTTTCCTGCTACCTACGATGCTCAAAAATTTAAATGCAACATCAATCACCAATTTCTGTTTTCCTGAATTCAAATCCAGTTATTGTCCTTTCTTCACACTGAAGTATTCTCATTTTCTTCTTTCTGTCCAGTGACCCCTTGTGTCTTAGTGGTATTATTGCCTTGTTTAGGCTTAAATGATTAAAAGAAAAATTTTCATAATTTTTCTCTTGCTTTTATACCCTATAGAAATATTCTTACATCATTGGAATTTCTTAGATGAAATATTAATATATGACTAATATTACTTTCATCTTATTTACTTTGCTTTTTCGCCTCATCATAATTATCTTAAATTTTCTGAATTTCTTCAAGAATTTAAATGCAACATCAATCACCATTTTCTATCTTCCTGAAATATTTTATTAAAAGACTCATTTTCTTCCACTCTCAGTAATCACTTTTCTGTCATTTTAGCCTTACTTTGAAAGAAAGAAATTTAAAAAAAAAATTTAAATTACAAAGGCAATACAATGAGTTCTGTAGTTTAAACGTTTACTGGAACCGTATTGGTTTTTTAAAATATTAATGAAGACTTTAGAATGGATCAATCAAAACCCTCTTATAACAGCAAAATTTAAGAAAATAATGAAATCAGTAGCCAAAATAATTCTTGGAGTGATAAGGGCTCTTCTCAACCTTATAGTCATTGCATGCATACATATATTCTATAACCCATAGTGTTCTAGAGGTACCATATGCACAGTAATCATAGCAATAGTGATGTCTCTTGCAAGTTTTTGAATTCAGTTTATTATCACAAACTGGTTGTTTACCTGGCCTGCCCTGCTATTTAATCCATAAATTAATTAATAAGTTGTAATTAGCAGCAATAATGATTCTACAGGGAAGCCATAAAGAGCCAAGACCCATCCAAAATTTTGGCTGGCCCCTTAGTTGATGTAAAGGAAGTGGATTAGAAAAAAAAAAAGAGGCAATTTATTCTAATCTAAGGTAATTGTTTTTTTGGTTTTTTTTTTTTCAGAATATTTTTCTTGCAAATCTGAAATATTTCATCTGGATTTCTTTGAAGAAAAATTTTATCAACATAAAACATTAATAATGTGAACTTAATTTTAAAAATTTCACATTATTTATTCTATTTGTTTAATTCAGTCAGTTAAGTGCCATACGTGATACACGCTTGGGCGATCATGTCTCGAAAGAGACATGACTGACTGGGCAGAAGATTATCCCACAGTAGGTTGCCATTGCTTTCCGACCAAGGCTATAGAACCCAATCTGTCCTGCTATTTTACACATAACTGGAAGGAAGAGACGGATTAATACCTTTCCCAAGGATATTTGCGTGTAAGTGAATACAATGGATTCAACTGGAATTCGAAATCGGCTCCCTGGTTTCTTGTTCCGAGCCGATATCCACTGTACCACAACGCACATCCATTTGTTTAATTTGGAGTTGTTTTTATTGAATCTATTCTAGCATGATAATAAAATAAAATAAAATCGAGACTCTACAAACATTTTTTGACAATATGAGGTCTGTCAAGAAAGTATCTAATTAATATTAAAAAAGTAATCATCTTCAGACAATGACTCCTCATAGTTATTATAATGCACTCAGTGAGGATCAAACTCACTATTCAGTCATAATTGATCTAGCAAGACAAGTTTGTTAACCATTAAAACCACGTCAAAATGCCCTTTTACTAAGTATAACTTAGATGTGGTACAAAGCCAAAAGTAGGTAGCACCTAGTGAGGATCAAACTCGCCACGCAAACAAAACAAGCCTGCTAACCATTACACCATGTCAAAGTGCCAAACATCGGTCATAGCTTGTACTGTAAAGATATTCTGCCCAATACATGATGAATCTAACTGCTTTTCCATTGAAATTTCATTGTTAACTGGATAACTTCATGGGAGAGTGCCAGTTCACACTTGTGTGCTTAGGTTCTCTCTGGTTGGCTAATTACCTCAAGGCTGGTATACTGGTACTTGCAATATTCAAAATGTCTGGATACTTTTTAAAACAATCTCATACTTTATACCATTTGAACTTATTTTCTTTTATGTGGAGTGTCTCTTTAAGGTGTGGGTGATCACAGCTCTCCACAACTTATATTTTATAGCTCCTAGCAATGTTTATCACCTTCTGTACTTCCCAGTCCTTCTCTTGCTTAAGTAGCTATTTCCTTCTGCCATTCTTGCCTTGTGGATGTCAAATTCTCCAAGGCTACTCTCCTCATTGTGTGCACCAGAAATGTTAATTATTTCATTTTAAGTATAAATTACAGGTATCCTTTACATTCCTATTTTTCCTAAAAAATTTTTTGTTGAACTCAAACTTTAAATCAAATAATGATTGATTCATTGAGGTAGTTGAAGTTGAAATGGAAGAATTGTCCATTTGGGTACAGGTGTTTTGGCACAGCTGTTTTGGTGCCAGTTGATTTGGCACCAGACTTTTTGATGCATCTTTGAAAGGTAAAACTTTAAAAGATTTTAAATCTAACTTTATTGAAAAATAAAAAACTTTAAATATGTTAATCAGTAATGCAGCTTAATTTAGTTAATTTGGTAATTATGAACATGATTCCTTAAGTACTTGATAGTATCCACATTTTTAAATCTGAGAACAGATTCATGCATTCAAGATAGCTAAACAAGGAGGGAGCTAGTTTTTGTGTTTTCAAAATGTGTGTATTGGATGGTGCCAAAATATGTTTGGTGTCCAAGTAGCCATTCTAAAATGCAGAATGTTAGTCATTCAGTTAAATGCCACATGTTATACAAGCTTGCGTGATCATATCTCTTTCAATCCATGGCTGATGAGACAAAAGATTGCCAACTTAGGCTTACAGAACTCAATCTTTCCTGCTTTTCAACCCATAGCTGGAGGGAGAAGAAAACAACACCTTTCCCAAGAGTATTTGCACTTAAGTGAACAAATGAATTCAACTGGAATTTAAACTTGTCTGAGTTTTGTTTCATGACATATCAACCTCTGTGGGTTATTTAATGCCAAAAAGGTGGGGGGTTTTAAGGTATTTTTTTTAATATTCAGTTGTAGTGAAAAAGTTGATTTAGTTAGATTTTAATGAAAATTTTGTTTTTATTCAAGATTTTAGAAAACAGAAAATGCCCTATAGTTTTGTATTCAAAAATGTTTTGCTAAGAATGATTTTTTTCCTTCAAAAATGTATTATTGGTAATATTTTTCCTTCAAAAATGTATTATTGGTAATATTTTTCCTTCAAAAATGTATTATTGGTAATATTTTTCCTTCAAAAATGTATTATTGGTAATATTTTTTCCTTCAAAAATGTATTATTGGTAATATTTTTTCCTTCAAAAATGTATTATTGGTAATATTTTTCCTTCAAAAATGTATTATTGGTAATATTTTTCCTTCAAAAATGTATTATTGGTAATATTTTTCCTTCAAAAATGTATTATTGGTAATATTTTTCCTTCAAAAATGTATTATTGGTAATATTTTTCCTTCAAAAATGTATTATTGGTAATATTTTTCCTTCAAAAATGTATATTTTCTATAAAAGTATTTTTATGTATATATTTCTGTAAAAGTGTATTTTTATACTGTCATAGTGTTTTGACCCCAGTTTAGGGGCTAACTATTTGCCCATAACTGGGACCCTAACAGGCACTACCACTCCAGGTCAGAGTGGACCTGGGAACAACAGAAATTTAAAGGTGGTTCCACGCTCCTCACAACCTCCCAATTAGAGGCCTTGCTGCCAGATGCAGTTTACCATCATACCCAGGACCAAACTTGTGTCTGATTTCTCATTCTGAGCCAGTATTCATTAGACCATAACAAACATCCAAAATGTAACAAACTGATTTGAAGCCTTTAGTATTTACTAATTTTTGAATTTTTCAAAAAGATTAACAACGTAAACAATCACATTTTACAATATTAAAAAAATAATAATAATAGTGTGAAAGCAGACAGTTTCTTTAATCTTGTAAATTTGGACAATCATAAAATCATTAGTTATAATCCATTAAATTAGGGCTAT
Source organism: Ascarosepion bandense (assembly GCA_037127315.1). NCBI lineage: Eukaryota > Metazoa > Mollusca > Cephalopoda > Sepiida > Sepiidae > Ascarosepion > Ascarosepion bandense. The sequence goes on along the minus strand of JBBBDQ010029704.1, from coordinate 370,118 downwards.
AAAGCTTTCATCATAACACCATCTTGCCTACATCTTTCTTATGCATCCAAGCAGCATGATACTGTAAGATGCATTGCTATCAGATGTAAGGACGAAAACCAATCTACCAAGATTTCATGTCATAAGGAAATTGGCTTTAATTGAAATGCTCATCCATGACACACCCATTTATAGTGCATTGGAATTCAGTGATACATAATTCAGTGCCTACATGATTACAGTCAACTGTCTAAAGCATAAAATCCAGCACATAAATTTGACACTGATTGCAGACACGGAAAGAAAACTACAAAACCTTCTACAGAATGTAACTGAGGAGAGTGGCGAAAAAGGACTACAAATAAACAGCAAGAAAACTGAATGAATGGTTATCAGCAAAAAAAAAAAAAAAAAACAACCCAAAATGCCAAATACAGATGGGGGATACTAGAATCAAGCAAGTACAAAAATCTAAATACCTAGGAAGTGTTCTAACAGGAGATGGAAAGTGTGACACAGAGATCCAAAGGCAAATTGGCATGGCAAAGGATGCGTTCCAGAAGCTGAGTAAAGTATTAACACACAGGAAAATTTCACTAGAAACAAAGAAAAGAGTGCTAGATTGCTATGTGATGTCAGTTCTTCAATACAGCAGTGAATGCTGGACAATATCATTGAAGATGAGGAAAAAAACTTGGGGCAGCGGAAATGTGGTTTTACAGAAGGATGCTGTGGATACCATGGACCGAACATGTGAGCAATGATAAGGTGTTGGAAAGAATGGCAACGAAAAGAAAACTAATAGTGAGCATTAGGAAGAGACAACTGAAGTTCCTGGGACATGCAATGAGGAAAGAGGGCTTGGAGAACCTGATACTGACAGGCCAGAGAAAAAGAGACAGAGGAAGGCAGTGGATAACATATTTGAAGGGCCTAATCAGGTGGATGACGGAACGGGGGTTGCATGGAGTAACAGGAGAAAACATATTAAGAGCCACCAGGGATAGGGACATGTGAAAAGTTATGATCACCTATGTCCTATGTGTTTTTAATTGATTTAAGCATTTATCTGTAGGAATATTTGTGTATAAGGATTTTATGTCTAGACTTGCCATGTGTTTGATTTTTATGTCTATGTTTTTTAGTTTGTTCAAAAGCTCACCAGAGTTTTTTTTATATGTGATGGACTTATACACAAATGTTCCTATAGATAAATGCTTAAATCAATTAAAAACACACTTAACAAAAACAAAAATAAAATTACCTCTACCTACACAGAAAATGATAAAACTATGCTATTTAATTATGAAGCAATGTTTTTTTTTCATTTTTAATGACCATTTCTATAGACAAAAATTTGGTTTACCAATGGGATCGCCTCTTAGCGGCGTTCTCGCTTGTTTATTTTTAGAATTTCTATAAGAGATTGTTTCAGAAACATTTTACCACCAAATTCCTCCTACTTTAGATATATAGATAACTCCCTTCTAATCTATCCAGAAACATAGCAGATTTTGTCAACAAACTCAGTAACATTGAACCTACTATAAATATATATATATGTATGTATGTATGTTCCTTGTCCAGTGGATTAATTTATTAAATATGTGCATACAAATGTTTTAGCGAGATTTGTGTATATAATATGCAGTTTACTAAACAAAATAAAATTTTAGACAATAACATATACTTGCAATCTGCAACAGAAACAAATATGTTGTACAAAAATTACAACAGTTCAAAAACAAATGTGTATTTGCCACAATTTAGTCAAGTTTTAGACAAAAAATAAATTGACCTGTTTATACACTGCTTATATACAACACATTAAAATTTCCCTTCTCTGATTCCATGCGCCCATGGCTTAGGGAGTAATGACTCTGACTGATACCAAATTGGTTGAGTTTCAATCCCGGCCAGAAGCAAGTGGATGTGTTTGGCCACACTGACGGACTGTGATACAGCAAAACAGGCTTGTATGTGGATGACTAATATGTTATGCTCTCATTAAGATTGAGCTCTCTGGAGAAGAAAATTTTTTAAAAACAGTTTCCACTTCTGCTTTATGCGTGACTCTTCAGAAATGAATTGTGTTCTTTTGGTGACTGGCACGTGTATACACTGCTTATATGCAACACGTTAAAATTTCCCTTCTCTGATTCCATGTTCCTTGTCCAGTAAATTAATTTACTAAATATGTGCATACAAATGTTTTAGCGAGATTTGTGTATATAATATGTAGTTTACTAAACAAAATAAAATTTTAAACAATAACATATGCTTGCAATTTGCAACAGAAACAAATACATTGTACAAAAATTACAACAGTTCAAAACCAAACATGTATTTGCCACAATTTAGTCAGTTTTAGTTTTTCTGTTTTGAGGTTTGACCCTCTTTTTGACGACAACTTTTAGAATGTCTGACTGAAAGGTCTGTGCAATTCTTACTTTGATCAGAGATAACATTTCATGAAGGAAAATAACTGTTCACACAGATGGTAGGACATTGTCATAATCTTTGTGGCAAACTTTTCAGGAACATGCAAAAAGAACCCAGGTATTCCTACTTCAAGATACTTTGCTTTGAGTATAAAATCTGACTGCATTCCTAATAGTTCATCTGCAGGCTTTCTTTTGTTTTGGCAATATCAAAGATGAATGACACAGAATAATGCAACTTGATATTCAAAAGATAAATCAAAAAATTGTTTCTTAAATTCCTTTAACAATTTAATGGCTTCTGCTCCAATGAACCTAGTTAACTGGTGCCCCCTATATATATATATATATATATATATATATATATAAACTTACTCGAGCCACAAGATTAGCAACTAGGTCCCACCCCTTTCACTGTGAAACCAATAAAATGTAAATGCAAATTCTACTCCAGCAGTTTTTTTCTCACACATCCCACCTGTAGAATTCTTTTCCATTTCTTTGCTTCCCTGACAGCTACAATCTCCAAGTATTTAACAATAAAGTCAGTAGTCATCTCTTACCTCACTAACCTGCATCCTCTCTCTCATGATCCTTTCACTGTCTACTCCACTTTCATCAGTATTCTCATCCTTCTCTTACTCACTTTCGTACACCCCCTATAACCTGTCACTCTTTCTCATAACTTTCCTTCTATGTAAACCCCTGCAAATACAGTAGTCATAAAATGCCTTGCTTGGGGCAATATGATTATAAAAAAAAAATTTCCAGGTGACTGTCATACTTAGCAAAGCACAGTACAGCCTCAATACTGACTGTGTTTTTCAACTCATTGCATGGAGGAAAATTTTAATTTGACAACTGTTACTTTCATAAGCTTAGATTTGTAATGAAGAACTTGATGTCATCATACAACTGATAATTTTGTTTTTATCTTGTATGTTCAAATTAAGATCAGTTAATTATGCCGTTATATCCACAGCAAAAGCCAGATCTTGCAGCCAACTTTCATCTTTTATTTCATCTGTCTTTTGATCTTTTTTTTTTTTTTTTTTAATCATCTCACCCCAAGCAAGGCATTCCACTGCCACTATTGCGCATGGGGCTACATAGGGGAAGGTAAAGAGAAGGAGTGGATAGACATAGGGAATGTCAGGAGAAAGGTGATAGATGAGTAAGGATAGCGAGGATGAGTGTCGGGCAGATGGGAAGAGTGTTTGATAGAATGGGAGCAGGTTAGTGTGTTAGGAGGTGTCTATTGACCTTACATTTAAACTCCTGGAGATTGTAGCCGTCGGGGAAGCAATCGTTTGGAAGAGAATTCCACAGTCGGGAAGTGCGAGGAAAGAAACTGTTGGAGTAGAAGTTACGGCTGCATTTTATCAATTTCACTGTAAAAGGGTGGGATCTAGTTGCTAATCTAGTATCTCGTGCAAATTCGTATTTAGGGGGCACCAGTGATCTAAGTTCATTACCAAAAAGATTTATTGTCTCAACAAATGGTATTTCTTCAGCACTCTGTGACATGACAACCAGTGAATTTGTGTGGAAGGAAACATCAGTGAATTGAGTGTCCATATCTTCCAACAACTGACTGAAGTAGTGGTGTTGGAGAGCATGTCCTTTGATATATTTCACTGTTGATGAAGGGAAGCACATGATCCAATTTTGAAATTTTATAACACAAATATTGATCATGAAAAATAGTGAAAATAATGAATCTAGATGTTAGTGTCTTAATTTTCTTTGTAGCTTGACACCAGAACCATTATGTTTGCCAACCATATTCACAGCACCATCTGTAGATAAGCATGCAGGTTTACTCAAGTCAGACTGAATCTGCTCAGCTCTCACAAAGATGTCCTGGCTTACTGTAGTGTCAGATATGGGAACCAGTTCAGTCTGTTCTTTATAAATATTAAATTCACTGTCACAGGTCCTGATGAAGATTTCAATCCGTGCTATCCCAGTGATGTTAATAGTCTCATCAATATCAATAGAAAAATGTCCAAACCTTGATGATACAGCCTTCAACTGTTGTTTCAAATCACCTGACATTTCATCAATCTGTTCAGCAACAATATTCCTGGCTAATGAAATGTTTTTTGAATAAGTGTGCTTTCTCTGGACATACAATTTCAGCTGTTTTTACAAGACATTTCTTTACGAAATCTCCTTCACTGTAAGATTTCCTGATTTTAGCTGGAGGATCACTAGCCATTTTAAGTGAAGTCGTAGGAAAAAAAATTTAATTTTTAAAAATTTATGACATGGAATCTGAAAAATTGCTGCTACATTTAAACTACACCTAACAGTAAAAAGAGATAAAGCAATTTTGTTAACGTATCTAAAACTTACTTTTGCTGATATTTCACCTTTAAAACAAAAAAAACTACTGAAATTTTGAAAGAAAGTTTTGTTTACAATGGTTAATAAGCTGCCATATTGTTTTCGTGGTGTGATGGCTGATGGCATGCCTACTAGAAGGAATTTGTTTACACACTTTCTTACACCAAGAATATTAAAAATTTACTAAAATTGTTATAATAATAGCTTAGTACCATACTAACTTTGAGTGTCAGTAATAAAATTATTTTAAATAAATTTATGCAGTAAATGTAATCTTATTTGATATTCTATGAAAATAAAATGCAAAAACATGGGATTTATTTATTTAAATGTTGTAATTTTTAACTTATAAAAATTGCTTCTTTGCTGTTGAATGAGAAGATTAGTATCCTTTCTGGTTGTGTCAGGTGGAATTGTAAAGGGATATAAACAGCTTGTATGTTTGACATACCTGATCTAAGACAATATAAGACTATTCGTGAGGATGTGCATTGTGGTACAGTGGATGTTGACTCAGAACAAGAGATCGAGGTAACGAGTTTGAATTCCAGTTCAATTCATTGCATTCACTTATGCACAAATACCATTGGGAAAGGTATTAATCCATCTCTTCCCTCCAGTTATGGATAAAATAAGACAGATTATAACCTCTTGGTTGGCAAGCAGTCTATTGCAAAAAGCAATGGCAACCTACTGCGGGATAATCTTCTGCCCAGTCGATCATGTCTCGAAAGAGACATGATCACCCAAAGCATCTATCATGTATAACACGTAGCTGACTAACTGAAGACTCTAAGAAATATGTGCTGAAAGCAGTAGAAAAGAACTAAAGAAAAATTGGTCCAAAATTAATATTGCCACATCGAAAAAATTGGACAACATAAGGCGGTTAAAACTAAGTGCAGAGCAAGAGAAATAAAATGAAAATACCAGTCAAAAATTGGTGAGAATGCAAATGCTTTAATTAAGAAACTCAGGAAAATTAAGACTGTTACTACAAGTAGGAGAGATAAGATAAATAAATATTAGTCGAAAATTCAGAAAATTGAAAAAAGTTATATCCAAGAAAATCTAACAAGACTATTGTGAGTAAATGTCATAAACAAAAAAAAAATTAAATAATCACCAAAATGAATATTGCTACATCTAAGAAATTCACACATGTAAGATTATAACCCTTTCGAAATTTAAGATTGTAACTCTTTTCGAAATTTAAGATTATAACCTTTCGAAATTTAAGATTACAACTTTCTCTTTTAAATTTAAGATTATAACCTCTTTTTCAAATTTAAGATTATAACTCTTCAAATTTAAGATTATAACCTCTTTTCTAAATTTAAGATTATAAACTCTCTTTCAAATTTAAGATTATATCCTTTCAAATTCTGTGATTATAATCCTTTCAAATTTAAGATTATAACCTCTTCTTCAAATTTAAGATTATAACCTCTTTCTCAAAATTCTAAGATTATAACCCTTTCGAAATTTAAGATTATAACCTCTTTCTTAAATTTAAGATTATAACCTCTTTCAAATTTAAGATTATAACCTCTTTCGAAATTTAAGATTATAAACTTTCTAAATTTAAGATTATAACCTCTTCAAATTCTAAGATTATAAATTTCTCTTTCGAAATTTAAGATTATAACCCCTTTCGAAATTTAAGATTATAACCTCTCTAAATTTAAGATTATAACCTCTTCTAAATTTAAGATTATAACCTCTTTCGAAATTTAAGATTATAACTCTTTTCGAAATTTAAGATTATAACCTTCTTCTTTAAATTTAAGATTATAACCTCTTTTCGAAATTTAAGATTATAACCTTTCGAAATTTAAGATTATAACCTCTTTCGAAATTTAAGATTATAACCCTTCAAATTTAAGATTATAACCTCTTTTCAAATTTAAGATTATAACCTCTTTCGAAATTTAAGATTATAACCTCTTCTTTAAAATTTAAGATTATAACCTCTTTCGAAATTTAAGATTATAAATCCTCTTTCGAAATTTAAGATTACAACTTTCTTCGAAATTTAAGATTATAAATCTTCAAATTTAAGATTAGTAACCCTTCAAATTTAAGATTATAACCTTTCGAAATTTAAGATTATATCCCCTTCGAAATTTAAGATTATAACCTTTCAAATTTAAGATTATAACCTCTCTTTCGAAATTTAAGATTATAACTCTTTCGAAATTTTCCAAGATTATAACCTCTTTCGAAATTTAAGATTATAACCTCTTTCGAAATTTAAGATTATAACCTCTTTCAAATTTAAAGATTACAACCTTCTTCAAATTTAAGATTATAACCTCTTTTAAATTTAAGATTATAACCCTTCAAATTTAAGATTATAACTCTTTCAAATTTAAGATTATAACCCTTCTTCAAATTTGCGATTATAACCTCTTTCTAAATTTAAGATTATAACCTCTTTCAAATTTAAGATTACAACTTTTCAAATTTAAGATTATAACCTCTTCTTTAAATTTAAGATTATAACCTCTTTCAAATTTGGTATCATAAACTCTTTTCAAATTTAAGATTATAACCTCTTTTCAAATTTAAGATTATAACTTTCAAATTTAAGATTATAACCTCTTTCAAATTTAAGATTAGAATCTCTTTCTAAATTTAAGATTATAACCTCTTTCATCAAGATTATAACCTCTTTCAAATTTAAGATTATAACCTCTTTCAAATTTAAGATTATAACCTTCTTCAAAATTTAAGATTATAAATTTCTTTCTAAATTTAAGATTATAACCTCTTTTAAATTTAAGATTATAACCTTTCAAATTTAAGATTATAACCTTCTTTCAAATTTAAGATTATAATTCTTTTCAAATTTAAGATTATAACCTCTTTCAAATTTAAGATTATAACCTCTTTCTAAATTTGAAGATTATAACCTCTTTCAAATTTAAGATTATAACCCCTTTAAATTTAAGATTATAACCTCTTTCAAATTTAAGATTATAACCTCTTTCGAAACTTCATATTTATAACCTCTTTCAATTTGCGCATTATAACCCCTTTCGTAATTTAAGATTATAACCCTTTCTAAATTTAAGATTATAACCTTTCAAATTTAAGATTATAACCCTCTTTCAAATTTAAGATTATAACCTCTTTCAAATTTAAGATTATAACCTTTTTCAAATTTAAGATTATAACCTCTTTCGAATTTAACATTAGTAATTCCTTTCAAATTTAAGATTATAACTCTTTCAATTTAAGATTATAACTCTTCACTTAAGATTATAACCTTTCGAAATTTAAGATTACAACTTTCTAAATTTAAGATTATAACCTCTTTCAAATTTACTATAACCTCTTTCAAATTTAAGATTATAAATTCTTTCTAAATTTAAGATTATAACCTCTTTCAAATTTAAGATTACAACTTTTCTAAATTTAAGATTAAATCCTTCTTTAAATTCTTAAGATTAAAATCCTCTTTTCTAAATTTAAGATTATAACCTCTTTCAAATTTAAGATTATAACTTCTTTCAAATTTATTATAACCTTTTAAATTTAAGACGGTAACCTCTTTCAAATTTAAGATTATAACCTTCAAATTTAAGATTATAACTCTTTCAAATTTAAGATTATAACCTCTTCAAATTTAAGATTATAACCTCTTTCTAAATTTACATTATAACCTCTTTCAAATTTAAGATTACAACCTCTTTCGGAATTTGGTATTTATAACCCTTTCAAATTTAAGATTATAACCTCCTCTTTCAAATTTAAGATTATAACCTCTTCTTTAAATTTAAGATTATAACCTCTTCTTTAAATTTAAGATTATAACCTCTTTTAAATTTAAGATTATAACCTTTCAAATTTAAGATTATAACTTTTCTTAAATTTAAGATTATTATAACCTCTTTCTAAATTTAAGATTATAACCTCTTTCAAATTTAAGATTGCAACTTTTCAAATTTAAGATTATAACTCTTTTCAAATTTAAGATTATAATCTTTCAAATTTAAGATTATAACCTCTTTCGAAATTTAAGATTATAACCTCTTTCAAAATTTAAGATTATAACCTCTTTCGAAATTTAAGATTATAACTCTTTTCAAATTTAAGATTATAACCTCTTTCGAAATTTACATTACAACTCTTCTAAATTTAAGATTATAACCTTCTTTCGAAATTTAAGATTATAACCCTTTCGAAATTTAAGATTATAACCTCTTCATTCTCCAGATTATAACTCTTTTTCTAAATTTAAGATTATAACCTCTTTCGAAATTTAAGACTATAACCTCTTCTTTCGAAATTTAAGATTACAACCCTTTTAAAATTTACATCATAACCTCTTTTAAATTTAAGATTACAACCTCTTCTTTAAATTTCATATCATAACCTCTTTTCGAAATTTAAGATTATAACCTTTCTTAAATTTAAGATTATAACCTCTTTATAAATCTCTAATATCATAACCTCTTTATAAATTTAAGATTATAACCTCTTTATAAATTTAAGATTATAACTCTTTACAAATTTAAGATTACAACCTCTTTATAAAACTAAGATTACAACTCCTTTATAAACTTAAGATTATAACCCTTAAATTCTGGTATCATAACCTCTTTATAAATTTAAGATTACAAACTTCTTTATAAATTTAAGATTAAACTTTATAAATTTAAGATTATAACCTCTTTATAAATTTAAGATTATAACCTCTTTATAAATTTAAAGATTACAACTTTTTTATAAATTTAAGATTATAACTTTATAAATTTAGTACATATATAAATTTAATACATTAAAAAGATAACAGATAAATCTTGTAATGAACAAAATAAAAAAAAAACTGATAGAAATGAAAACTAGAAGCATCAAAATATGTAAATCTTCATTTCCAAATAAATTCATTCTTATTTTTCTCTTTATAAGCAATGCATAGCAAAAAAAATGACTGAAAAATGGGAGCCATATTTATAACATCGGTCAAATATCTTTCCATATTTTTTTCATAAACTAAGTAAATTGCCTGTAAGGAACAATCAGATGCATGCACTATAATCATTTGGAGTTCTTTGATTATGTGAACCAAATGTAGTTCATCCTTAATTTTGTGAACCAAATGTAGTTCAAAAGTCAGGTTCATGAGGGAAAAGTGGGTTAATGATGTTTTTATGCATTTCCAATGGCTTTAGCCAGGCATTTCCATGACAGATGCTTATCTTAATTGAATATATCACATGTTAACCTGATAACCATTATCTATGCTTTTTTATGCTGAAGGAAGTGTATGTATGGAATAAAGGCAATAAGAAACAAGGAGGTAACAAGTGGGAGAATATGAGAAAAAGAAAACTTTATTAAGGTGAGACAGCAATAAGAAGAGGAATTAAGAAGACAGAAGATATCTACTGATACTGAATTTAAATACCTGAAGATCAAAGTTGACTGGGAAGCAAGAAGAGATTCATAAGCAAAAAGTGTGATAAGAAAAAAAGAATAATTTTGTTGCAGGAAAGGCAATAAAACCACCAAGATGCAAGGAGTTACTGAGTGTTAAACAATATAAAAAAAAGAAAACATTATTAAGGAGGATGAACAGTGCAGTATTTACATTTTTCTGTCCCCATCTTTGTTGCCACTTGTATGACGTTTCAGCTGTTGTACGCTCTGACTTTATTCAGGTGTTAAGAATTTTGAACTGAATTCTTTACAATCACTGGGGTATATCATTCTCATTCCTAGCATAAAGCCTTGATTCGAAGTCATGAGTTATCTCCCTCTAACCCTGTAAGTTACTTGTTCACCACTGCTGTAGCTTGGTATTGAACCCACAACTGTTTGGGTCAAGTCACAGGAACTAACCAATGTCTATATCCACTGGGCCATGTGTCCTTAAGGCGTTGGTTAGTTTCTGACTTGACTCTTAGAGTTGTTAGTTTAATACCAAGCTACAGCAGTGGTGAACAAGTAACTTGCAGGGTTAGAGGGAGATAACTAATGATTTCCATCAAGGCTTTACACAAGGAATGAGAATGATATACCCCACTGATTGTAATAAAGGGTTTAGTTCAAATTCCTAGCACCTGAAGAAAGTTAAAGCATACAACCAAAAAGTTGTACAAATGGCAACAAAGATGAGGACAATAGTCCAAATAATGTAAATACTGTAAATACTACCTTATCTCAGAAATCTAGACAAATAGGGTGAACAATAGAAGAACAGGATATAAGACATGAGAAATAATGATTGACATTGCATTTAAATTCCTGAAGATCAAAGTTGACTAGAAAGTAAGAAGCCAGAAAAGTTCCATGAGTAGGACGTGTGAGTGAAGAAACTCTTAGTACATAACTCATGGTTACATCTAACCATTTCAATTGTAATATAATGAAACCTAATTGCCAATCTAGTACTGCACTTAAATTCAAAAGTCAAGGTACCAAAGAGGAAAGCTCATCAGAACAATTACCATGGAAATATTATAGAAAAGGCACAGTGAAGCTACATCATGTTTATATCTAGCATTTTCATCTGTAATACAATGAGACCTAGTGACCAATATAATCAGTTAAGTGCCATATGTGATACACTGTTGGGTGTTCATATCTTGAAAGAAACATGACTGACTGGGTAGAAGATTATCACACAGTAGGTCACCATTGCTTTCTGTGGTAGACTAGTTGTAAGCTAAGGCTATAGAACTTAATCTGTTCTGTTATTTAAACCATAACTGGACGGAAGAGATGAATTAATACCTTTCCCAAGGGTATTTGTGCAGAATTCAAACTCGGCTCACCGATTTCTCATTCAAGCCAATATCCACTGCAACACAATGCCCATCTGCACTTAAATTCATTAAGTCAAGGTACCACAGAGGAAAGATCATCAGAATTAATACCATAAAAATATTTATAAAAATGGCACATGAAGAGATTTATAGGATTAGCTCAGGAAAGCTATGTTACAGCAGTGAGAATGTGACAATCCGAGATGTCCAGTCATAATATTGTCCTATCAAAGTTGAATTGAAGGCAAGAAGCAGGAATACAATTCCACAAGTCGGTTCTCTGTGCAGGGCCTGGAAGTTTTTTCCGTCTGAATCTATCTTGCACATTTATAAATCTACAATCTGCCCGTGCATTGAATACTGCTGCCATATCTGGTCGAGTGCTCCTGCTATTCTCCTCGGGCTTCTCAACAAGGTACAGCAGAGTGTAATGTGATCAATACCAACTTGGCAGACCACCTGCAGTCTCTCTCTCACCGGCGTGACGTGGCTTCCCTGTGTCTCTTCTATAAATACTTTCACAGCTTCTGCTCCAATGAACTGAGATCACTGCTGCCCCTAGATACGAATTTGCACAAGAAACTAGATTAGCAACTAGATCCCACCCTTTTACAGTGAAACCGATAAAATGCAACCGCAACTTCTACTCCAACAGTTTCTTTTCTCGCACTTCCAGACTCTGGAATTCCCTTCCACATGATTGCTTCCCCGATGACTACAATCTCCAGGAGTTTAAATGTAAGGTCAATAGACACCTCCTAGCACACTAACTCGCTCCCATTCTTTCAAACACTCTTCCCATCTGCCCAACCCTCATCCTCGGTATCCTTACCCATCTATCACCTTCCTTCTGACATTTCCTATATCTAACCACTCCTCCTCTTTACCTTCCCCTATGTAGCCCCATGCGCAATAGTGGCAATGGAATGCCTTGCTTGAGGTGAAATGATTAAAAAAAAAAAAAAAGTGCAAAATGTGAGGGAAGACACTGTTACCATAGAACATCTGTTTCAACATTAAAATAATGAGACCTTGCTGCCAATTGAGTCAGTCAGTTAAGTGCCATACGTGATACACGCTTGGGCGATCATGTCTCGAAAGAGACATGACTGACTGGGCAGAAGATTATCCCGCAGTAGGTTGCCATTGCTTTCTGCGGTAGACTGATTGTCGACCAAGGCTATAGAACCCAATCTGTCCTGTTATTTAACCCATAACTGGAAGGAAGAGACGGATTAATACCTTTCCCAAGGGCATTTGTGCGTAAGTGAATACAATGGATTCAACTGGAATTCGAACTCAGCTCCCTGGTTTCTCGTTCCAAGCCAATATCCACTGTATCACAACGCACATCCGCCAATTGAGTACTGTGCTTAAATTCATAAAGTCTAGGCACCAAAGAGGAAAGCTCCTCAGAATAAATACCATAAAAATATTTCTAGAAATGGCACAGTGAAGCTGAGATGCCAGATAATAATTTCATATTTATTAAGATGGAACTGTGATAACAAACAAATTTCTCTAGAATTAATGGATTTTATTTTCTAATCTGACATTTCTCTTACTCCAAACATTATTCTTAGTAGATATTCAAATTTGAATAGAATCTGTTTATTTTAAGTAATATTTATTGTTTACTGGTATGCGTACTAGTAAAAATTTACTAAAGAATATGTTCCCTCCAACAGGTTCCAAACCGGCAACCTTTGCAGAACCTTGCAGAACAAACTACAATTTAATCTGGTGTGCCTATACCACTCAGTTATAAAGAGCTTCACAATAAAGGCAGATTCCCTTTTGCCTTTAAATTTCAGATTTTTTGTCGAAAGGCATATCTGCTCAGATTCATATCTGGAGGATTGAAGAAGCTGGTGAACCCGAAATTGTGCATCATTGGAATGTAAAGACCTGAGGAGTTGCAATGGGTTTGAAGCACCTTACATGATAAGAATAATTGTAGCTGATGGATGGCCCATTGGTTGATAGCTGATCAGTATCGAGCGGGTTGCCATTGAGAAGGGGCATAATGTTGTTATACTCAAAACCCCTAATGATCCATAACTAAAAACATCACTGATGTGTGCCAAAGCATAAAATTTCATAAACATATTTTTATTGCTTCAAACATTATTTTTAGTGGATACATGTATTTGAGTAGAAACTGTTTATTTTAAATAGTATTTATTCTCTACTAGTGTGTACTAGTAAAAATTTACTAAAGAATATGTTCCCTCCAATAGGGTTCAAACCAGCACCCTCGTTAACTTTGTAGAAAGAAACTACAATTTAATCTGGTGTGCCTTTACCATTCAGTGATAAAGAGCTTCACAATAAAGGCAGATTCTCTTTTGCCTTTTAAGTTCAGATTTTTTGTCGAAAGGCATATCTGCTCAGATTCATATCCAAAATGTAAACAAAGCAATTTCTAAAGAATTAATGGATTTCATTTTATTAATCTGACATATTTCTATTACTTCAAATATTATTCTTAGTTTATATCCATATTTGAGTAGAATCTCTGTTTATTTAAAATTGTATTTATTTTGTCTATTGGCATGCATACCATAGAAAACTAAAGAATATATTCTCTCATTAAAGAATATGTTTATTTTCTACCTGCTTAAATATTTGAGAAATCTTCAAGAAAAATATGTTCTCCCTGGCAGGATTCAAACCTGCATTCCCCTAGGAAGGGGAATGTGCTTTAGACTATCTTAGTCATGAATGTGTCAATGACCTAGCAAAGTTGAATAGTACCTTATAAATTCAAATCTTTTTCAGACATATCTGTATAACTTTGTATCCTAACATAAATGATCAATTTCTAAAGAAGTGCTGGATATTTATTTATTAATCTGACAGATTTTATAATTAAAGAAAATACACACCCTATAGGAGAATTTGAACCTAGACATTTGAGTTTATAAGATACTATTCAATTTTATTTCATCAACACACTGTGACTGTGATAATCTAAGGCATATCAGGTCTGAACAATAGTTTCTCTTGCTCAGGGGGACATGTTTAATTCCTACAGGAGAGTGCATATACTACTGAAAATATTTTCAAACAGAGTAGAGGAAACGAAATAAATAAAATGAAACAAAAGGAAAAATTATTCTTAGCCGACACATTTCACTTTCAGAGAGACCTTATCAAGGCAATGTAGGATTTTTTATGATGCATGTGTTTATTTATAGAGGTAAGAATATCATTGATTTATGAAGGTTTCTAAATTTCAGAATGTTCATGAGAGGTCATCAGATGGTTGAAAGATCAGTTAAAGCTTTTAGAAGATACAGTGTTATAATTCAAATCAAGTTTGGTAAAAAGTAGTGAGCAATTAGTATTCATGATTTTTTTTAAATTTTTTATTTTCAAATGATCATTAAGGAGTAGTTTATATGAATAGGAGAGAAAGATAGCAAGTTAACTCAAGAGTGGAACAGGTTAAGATTGTAAAGATTGGCGAAATATCTTATTGGGAGTCTGTTCTACGGAGGTTGTTTGGGTGGAGCTTCTTGCCAATGTAATACGAAAGAAATGTGAAAACTCATTTGACGTTCCAGTGGAATCATTACTTTCACTACCTTCCTCAATATCACATACCAATATTTAATTCACTGCCAGAGAAAGAATATCCAGGACAAAGTAATTTCTTACAAGATATCTTGCTCCCAAATATTAATTCATGATTCATTCATTTTCTATAGCTTATCAACCCTTTGCAAATTATTCATAGCCAGGAAATGTAATCTTTTTAGATTCTAAGAATGTTTTTCTTTTTTTTTTTTAAAGTAATGACCCTAGTGATACCAGACTTACTAATGACCCCATAGATGAAAAGGGGGCTTTATATCTTTCTCAAGAGTATTTGCACATGAGTGAACATAGTGAAGACAACTGAAATTAAAAGTCAGCTCTCTGATTAAAAACTCCAACAATTATCTACATATCCAAACTTACAGCATGTAGTATCAGCAATCTAGGTAATGACCAGACTCAGTATTGCTTAACTTCATACGGAAACAAAAGGTTCAACATGACCTGGCCATAAACCTTGCTCCTAATTAGATAAAGTAAATTGACTGAAATTCCAGTTGAATTCCTTGCATTCACTTTCATGTAAATATACTTGGGAAAGATATTAATCTCTTCCCTCCATTTATGGGTAAAAAATCAGGACAGATTGAATTCTACAGCCTTGGTTGGCAATGAGTCTACTGCAGAAAGTAAAGGCAACCTACTGCAAAATAATCTTCTGCCCAGTCAGTCATGTCTCGAGACATGATCACCCAAGCTTGTATCATGCATGGAACATTCTTCAAGCTCCATGCTTTCCAGCTAATTTTGGTCTTTAAAAATTCAAATGCAATGTCAATTGTTACCCACAGTATTTACATT
Organism: Ascarosepion bandense; assembly: GCA_037127315.1. NCBI lineage: Eukaryota > Metazoa > Mollusca > Cephalopoda > Sepiida > Sepiidae > Ascarosepion > Ascarosepion bandense. The sequence continues at coordinate 354,169 of JBBBDQ010029704.1, read as the reverse complement.
ATTCGGACTATTGTCCTCATCTTTGCTGCTTAAAGACAAATGGCCCAGTGGATATAGATGTTGGTTAGTTCCTGACTTGACTCTTAGAGGTGTGAGTTCAATACCAGGCTACAGCAGTGGTGAACAAGTAATTTGTAGAGTTAGAGAGAGATAACTGATTACTTCCAATCGTGGTTTTACGGAGGGAATGAGGATGATATACCCCAGTGACTGTAATAAATGTGTTTGATTCGAAATTCCTAGCATTGGAAGAAGGCCGGAGCATGCAACTGCCGAAACATCATACAAATGGCAACAAAATTGAGGACAATAGTCCGAATAATGTAAATACTACCTCATCTCAGAAATATAAACAAATTCAATCATTACCTATTTTCTTCCTGATTACGCTATTGTTGTTGCTCCTTAGTAATGTTTTTCTTTTTTCTTATTCTTTCAAACTCAGTAACCCCTAGTGTATTAGTGGTTTTAATGTTTTGAATAGAGTAATACATAAAAGGATGTGCATTGTGGAGCATTGGATATCGGCTCGGAACGAGAGATCGGGGAGCCGAGTTCGAATTCCAGTTGAATCCATTGTATTCACTTACGCGCAAATACCCTTGGGAAAGGTATTAATCTGTCTATTCTTTCCAGTTATGGGTTAAATAATAAAACAGATTGGGTTCTATAGCCTTGGTCGGCAACCAGTCTACCGCAGAAAGCAATGGCAACCTACTGTGGGATAATGTTCTGCCAAGTTAGTCATGTCCCTTTCGAGGCATGATCACCCAAGCATGTATCACGTATGGCACTTAACTGACTGAATTTATAAAAAAAAAATTAATATAGTAAGAAAAACACAAACTAATCAGTACATTGTTATATTATTTGTCCTTACCTGGTATCTTGACTTCAATCACTTTCCTAATACCATAATGTAGCTTCCTTGTGATATTTCTATTAATACTTCCATGATAATTGTTCAAATGAACTCTTCACTATGATAACTGGACTATATAAATTTAAGAGCAGTACTAGATTGGTGTAAGATGTGCATTGTAATACAATAGATATTGGTTCAGAATGAGAAATCAGAAAGCTGAGTTTGAATTCCAGTTGAATTCATTGAATTCACTTATGCACAAATACCCTTGTGAAAGCTATGAATCCATCTATTCTCCCTCCAGCCGTGGGTTGAATAGCAGCACATATTAATTTCTGTAGCCTTGGTTGACAACCAGTCTATCACAGGAAGAAATGGCAAGCTATTGTGGGAAAATCTTCTGGTTAGTCAGTCATATCTCATACATATATCACATCGGGCAAATATACTCACAAAATTGGTAGCAAGGTTTCAATTCACACTTCTTACTTGTGAAACTTACTTCTGGCTTTCCAGCCAATTTTGATAATATCAATTCTATTGTCTTCTTGATCACTAATCTATTGTTTTTGTGTCTTAGTGGCTTTACTGTCTTCTATACGGCAATATGGATGAGTGTTGTGGTGCAGCAGATATCGACAAATTGAGGTGCCGAGTTCGTATTTCAGGTGAATTCCATACTACACGCAAATACCCTTGGCAAAGGTATTAATCCATCTCTTCCCTCCAGTTATGGGTTAAATAATAGGACAGATTGGATTCTATAGCCTTGGCTGGCAACCAGTCTACTGAAGAAAGCAATGGCAACCTACTGCAAGATAATCTTCTGTCCAGTGAGTCATATCTCTTTTAAGACATGATCGCTCAAAGCGTGTATCACATATGGCACTTAACTGATAGGGCAATATGATTTTTAAAAAAAACCTCATTAAGTCAGAATTATATTTTAATAATAATTTTGTGTTCATGGATGCTGAAATATGGATATAAACAGGATATCAAAATGGTTATTAAATTAATACTCAAGTCTGCCTATTTGGATATTACATTCCACAGATTTATGACATTTACTCTTAGAGCCTCAAGGAATTTTCCAATGCTTTTCACTTTTCTCCAATTTAATCAAACAGTTTATTCTTGTTTTTTATTGGACAAATAAGAGAATATTTTAATTGATGTAAGTGAACAGAACCATTATTTTCTCGCTCAACCCCAACCCTCAAAAATGTTCATAACATGTTACGATTTTTTTCTTTTAATCTATTAATTCATTACAGCAATTAAATAAATTAGTTAATTAATTTTAAATTTTTACAAATACTTTAAGATTTAATTCCATGCTCAAAACCCAAAATTAATTTTAAAATTAATCAAATAAATAAAATTGAAAGCCTAGACAAAAACTGACCATCAACTCAAGTAAATCATTAGAAAGGAATCAACGAACAAATAAAAAATAAAAACCGGTAGTAATTCTTTAAAAATTCTTTAGATGTTTGCAAATGAGAGCTTATTTTTCTCATCACCACAACATAGCTTCCCTGTGCCTTTTCTATAAATATTTTCATGGTAATTGTATATGATTCTGGATATGATGATCAACTGTCTTTGGCACTGACGCCACTGATCAGGAGGTTTTGAGAAGCATGGAATCATCTCATGATTGCCTTTGTTCTCAGATTAACCACGACCCTGGGTGGTAGCTCCTGTTAGGATTTCAGCTGTGAGCAAATAGTTAACCCCCAAACTTGGATCAAAACACTATGAATATATAGAAATGGATATTTATAGTAAAAATATCATCAATACATTAACCAAAAAAATATTTGACTTTCAACAGAAACCCTCTTTACAAAAATATCGTAAAACCTGATTTCTTACAAATAATACATATTCTATTCATAAAGATCAGCTATGGGCTGAACCCCCAATCAAAAGCAAATCACAATGAATTTATGAAAATACATTTTAAAAATTTCACTATGAAAAAACCCACACAGGTTGATATGCCACTAAATAGAATGTCAAGCAACCAACTTTCCCACTACAATAATGTAGATTTCTTGTCATTTTCTATAACTATCTCTCTGATAATTGTACTAGCGAGCTTTACTTTTCGGTACCTAGACTTTATGAATTTAAGTGCAGTACTTTATTGGCAGTTAAACCTCATCATTTTGCAGTTAAAATGGCTAGATGTTTTATGATAACAGTGTCTTCTCTCACATTTTTTACTTGTAGAACTTTATTCTGAATTCTTGCCTTCCATTCAACTTTAATATTTTAATAATACAAGCAGGCCTGAGCCATCAAAAATGATAACATATGTACCTACTATTGAATATCTCATATTAAGACATAAAAAAAACAAAATCAAAATCCCCGAGTGTGATAGTATATATATGCATATTATTTAATTACTTAGTTTTTGGTCATAATTAAATTAGACCAGTACACAGCTGTACTAAAAAGCATTTAATACAATTATATTACAAAAATTCCAAATATTTTTTTTCATTTATAAACGAGTTATTACGCAACCTAGGTTTCTACTCTGTGGTGTTTTCAGGCGATTAGCAATAACTGGTTTTACCGTTCATTTTTAAAGAATACTCACATCACAAGGATTTTTTATGAATGCGCAATTTTCAAAAATTAAAAGAACATTTTCATCCATAATTGTATGATCCTCACAAGTATTTGTTAGTTTAGTTACACGTGGTCATAATTTCTCTTCTTTCATTGAATAATTCATTTTTGTTTCGGAATAACATAATAGCAAACTTTTCTTCCTGGCACAGTCTACATATTTTACCACTGGAGTAAGGCTTGGATGTTTTTACTATACTCCATGTTTTCTGGGTCTTTTCCATATTTTAATGCTAAAATCAGTCATTGCAAATCTAAATGGTAAAAACCTATGATGCATAACTCATTTACAAATTAAAAAAAAAAATATATATATATATATATATATATATATATATACGTACACAAATACGCAATGGTCTTTATTACAATATAGAGTGTGTGTGTGTGTGTGTGTATATATATATATATATATATATATAGTCATCCGCAGATAGATCTGTTTTGCTGTATCCTAGTTCAGCAGTACAGTTACACATCCGATTGCTTTTTACCCAGGATTGAAACCAGACCATATTGACATCAGTCGGCAATTCTACCTCTGAGACATGGGCACTCGGTAGAAGGAGGCAGACTTTTTAGCATGTATATTGTCATTATACACACCCAATAGCTGACAGTGTTCTAATTCATTGCTGAATGAACGATGCGTAAATGCTAGAGTAGCTATTGTTTTTCAAAGTCTACCATTCTTCCAGAGTGCGAGAACGTAAATAGTCATCCGCAGACAGATCTGTTTTTTTGTCACAGCTCATCAGAATGGTTATATATATATATATATATATATATATATATATATATAGGTAGATAGATAGATATATTTAGTGTATCGAGGCAGCAAATAATTTTCTAAACATATACTGTTTTAATATGAGACAATGAATGTCTATTATGTTTAATCATGAACCATTCTAAATGTTGTATTTTGGCTTTAATTTCAGTTTGGATAATTTTTTATTAATTTGTTTCTAAAATAAAATCGTCGATGATGGTGGATGTTAATGTGTTAACATCTTGGTGACCTCTCTGAAGATGGCTCATGTGAGCCAAAAGCTTAGAAACAAATTAATAAAAAATTATCCAAATGTTGAAGAATTTTTGTCTTTATTTTCAACTGAAATTAAAGCCAAAATATGACGTTTAGAACGGCTCATGATTAAACATAATAGACATTCATTGTCTCTTAAATTTAGTGTATCGAGGCAGCAAATAATCTTCTAAACATATACTATTAAATATAAGTTACATGATGCCGCAGCATTAAATGATCCTAACACCAGGAAATAGAAACAAATTAATAAAAAATTATCGAAATGTTGGAGGGTTTTTGTCTTTATTTTCAACCAAAATTAAAGCCAAAATATGATGTTTAGAACAGCTCATGATTAAACATATTAGACATTCATTGTCTCTTATATTTAACAGTATATGTTTAGAAAAAAAAAAACAAAAAAAAAAAATATATATATATTTATTAGTCATCCACATACAAGCCTGTTTCGCTGTATCACAGCTCATCAGTGTGGCTAGATGCATCCACTTGCTTCTGGCCGGGATTGAAACTTGACCGATTTGGTGTCAGTCGGAGTCGCTACTCCCTATGTCATCGACGCATGGAATCAGAGAAGGGAAATTTTAACGTGTTGTATATAAGCAGTGTATACACATGCCAGTCACCGAGAGAACTCAATTCATTTCTGAAGAGTCATGCATATAGCAGAAGTGGAAACTGTTTTCAAAATTTTCTTCTCCAGAGAGCTCAATCATAATGAGAGCATAATATGCCTATATATATATATATATATATATATATATATATATATATATATATAGTCACACACTATTGCAAGAAAATAAAATAAAGCACTGTTAAAGAGTAAACTTACAGCAAAACGATTAGTTAGTTGCAGTAAAGAGAATACGCTAAGCAGATGCTGCCTCACTATTGTTTCTGTCTCCATGATCCTGGCAAAAGGCCAATATATATCTCATAATATATTTATTTTCAGTGATTATAATAAAAACGTTTTACATCACTACACAAAAATTTTCATGTTTCATTACTATGAATTTAACTTCATCAGGTGATTGGTGATAAAAACAATTTTAACATGTCACAATAAACTGGTACTTAGATATGTCATATAGACAATAATATTAATTTTGACATTACCAAAAAAATTACTGACGAACTTAAAACATATATATATATATATATGTTCATAGATGGACAACTAAAAGCACGGACAGTTTGAAGTTTTCTCTGCCATTCTGACGATGAGATTATAGTCTCGAAATATAAATAAACAGGTCATACAAACACCTCCCAACCTTCCTTTATTTCATTCAACGCATTGTAACAGCCTTCAAGACGTAACACACACACACACACACATATATATCTGAACTTATTTGTAAATGGAACTTTGTGTGTGTGTGTGTATATATCCGTTACCTACAGACTCCGAAACGGCTGAATCAATTTTCTTGAAAATTTACACAGTTGTACTATAAGCGTCTGCGAGTGTTCTTAGCTAGGTTTTGTGTCTAGGTACACTCGATAAATATTGAAAATTGATAATCAAAAAAGTTGGGTTATAGAAGGATTGATCCAATTTTAATCAAATTTGATACACTCATAAAAAAAGACATAAGAAATGATATTCAGAAGTTTCAAGGTTGCAGTTCTTACAATAGTGCAGAAAATGTGATATCGATACGAGGAAATCAAAATTTGACTTACATCCATTCATTTTTCTTTCAGTCTCCGGTTTCGCTTTAACTGGAAACAACTATTGCTTTTTAGGCTTTCGTGCCAACGTCCAAAGAGTCTGAGCTCCAGGACCATGGATTAGTTTTAAAGCTTTCATTACACCTGAGCAATGCCAGGCTATACTGCTAGTATATATATATATATATATATATATATATATATATATAAACACACGGTCTTCATTATAATAGAGAAGATGACAATTTTATAAATAAATCAACTAGGCATCAGTCACCTTCTAACTGCCATTACTGGACTTTCTTGTCTTTATGTTATAAACATTCTCTCAGTAATTCTTCTGATGAGCTTTTTGATATCTCTGCTTTATCAGTTTAAGCACAGTACTAGATTGGCAGCTAGGTCTCATCATCACTTTAACTTCTTGCTTGTGGAACTCCAAACATCCTTCTTTCCTGCCAGTTATGAGTCAGTCATACGTGATCATGTTTCGAAAGAGACATGACTGACTGGGCAGAAGATTATCCCGCAATAGGTTGCCATTGCTTTCTGTGGTAGACTGGTTGCCAACCAAGGCTATAGAACCCAATCTGTCCTATTATATAACCCATAACTGGAGGGAAGAGATGGATTAATACCTTTTCCAAGGGTATTTGTGTGTAAGTGAATGCAAGGAATTCAACTGGAATTTGAACTCGGCTCACCAATTTGTCGTTCTAAGTTGATATCCACTTCACCACAACCCACATCCGTTATGAACTTAATTTAAATGCAATGCCAATCATCGTCATCTATTTTTTAATTTTCTCTTAGTATCTTTCATTCTCACTAACACCTTGCATCTTAGTTGCTTTATTCCCTTTGCTACGGTGAAATAATTAAAAACAAAATCCAATACTGAAACAGCTTTGAGAAAACTGAATTATACTTCTGAAAGATTAGAGATTTTTCTTCTTACTAGAATATTGGCTGCCAGGATTAAAAAAAAAATAATGAAATCATCGAAGCTTAAAATAGACAAAATCCCTGAACAAAGGAGTTTCTCAAATCCCATTTTTGATGTTGGGATAATGATTTCTTTCACAATCTATGAATTGTGTTGGATCAATATCAATCATTGCTTTCATTGCCCTCATCATCACCTATAACTTGAATCCCTGTAAGATAGCCAATTAGAATAAGAAAATATATCATCAGCTGCTCCAGGATAATCATTGCTTGCCATAACTGATTAACTATTAGACCAAGAAGAGCCAGAACAAAAAAATATTTATCTCATGAGCCATTGCAGGATAAACATTGCTTTCCTTGTCTCCATTATCATCTACAAACTATCTTGAATCACTGATTCAGTCTGCAGTGGAAGATGATATCAGAGAAAGAAATATCTTAACCAACAAAAAATAAATAGAAATATATATTCATGTGATAGTAAAAAATATTATTCAGAAATGAAATATTCCAAAGTTTATATCTATTTTAGTAACATATTTTTTAGAACTATTATAATGAGAACACAAAATGTCAATGACTCATTGATGAGATATGACATTTTAATTCACTTAGTTGAAATAGGTACCATGTTGATGGATGACTGTTCTCCAATATACCTCTAAATTCTTGATCACATCTTTCAATAAAATTTCCTCCTTTTAATGTGATAAACAGTTCAAATGCTTTAATTACCTCTTCCTTATTGGAAAATATTTTATTGTGTATGAAAATCTCAAAATGTTTAAATAAGTGATGATCAGTAGGAAATCTAGCAAGTGAATATAAAGGATGAGGTAAAATTTCTAAATTTAGGCTGTGCAGCTTTTGAACAAATGATTGAGAAGTGTGCAGCTGTGCATTGTCCTACAGCAAAAATGGGCCTTCCCTATTTACAAGTCAACAATGCTTCTCTTACAATTTTTTTATGTATACACTCAATTTCTCCACAATACGAAGTTGCCGTTATTGTTTTCCCTTGAGGCAAGAATGAATAAATAATAACCCCTTTGAAAGATCACCATACTGTCACCATTAGCTTTTTTTTGTAGCTGACAAGAAAAAGAATGCAATGGAGAATTTTCAAATGAAATTAGGTAAAGCCTATATATTTTCTATAAATTTTGGGGTGTGTCTGGCATAGGTAAAAATGGTTTGAGTTTTGTTTAACGGCATATCAACCTCTGTGGGTTATTTAATACAAGAAGATAGGGTTTTAAGATATTTTTTAATGTTCAGTTATAGTGAGATGGTTGATTTTGTCAGATTCTGATGAATTTATTTTTTATTTTAGAAAACTGAAGAAGTCTTCTAGTTTTGCATTCAAAAATGTGTTGCTGGTAATAATTTTTTTCCTTCAAGAATCTGATACGGCAATAATTTTTTTTCCCTTCAAGAATCTGATACGGCAATAATTTTTTTTTTCCTTCAAGAATCTGATACGGCAATAATTTTTTTTCCCTTCAAGAATCTGATACGGCAATAATTTTTTTTTCCTTCAAGAATCTGATACGGCAATAATTTTTTTTCCCTTCAAGAATCTGATACGGCAATAATTTTTTTTTCCTTCAAGAATCTGATACGGCAATAATTTTTTTTCCCTTCAAGAATCTGAGACGGCAATAATTTTTTTCCTTTCAAGAATCTCTTAAGGCAATAATTTTTTTTTCCTTCAAGAATCTGATACGGCAATAATTTTTTTTCCTTTCAAGAATCTGATAAGGCAATAATTTTTTTTCCTTTCAAGAATCTGATAAGGCAATAATTTTATTTTTCCTTCAAGAATCTGACACGGCAATAATTCTTTTTCCCTTCAAGAATCTGATACGGCAATAATTCTTTTTCTCTTCAAGAATCTGATACGGCAATATATTTTTTTTTCCTTCAAGAATCTGATACGGCAATATTTTTTTTTTCCCTTCAAGAATTTGATACGGCAATAATGTTTTTCCTTCAAGAATCTGATAAGGCAATAATTTCTTTCCTTCAAGAATCTGTTATGATAATTTTCTTCCTTCAAAAATGTCTTGTTTGTAATATTTTTCCTTCATAAATGTATATTTTTCTATAAAAGTCTATTTTTATGTATATATTTCTATTAAAGTCTATTTTTATACTTTCATAGTACTTTGACCACAGTTTGGGGGTTAACTATTTGCCCACAGCTGAGACTCTAAGAGGTGCTACCACACTGGGTTAAGGCAGACCTGGAAACAACAGCAATTAAGAAGTGGTTCCATGCTCTTCACAACTTCTCAATCAGAGGCCTTGCTGCCGAATGTAGTCATATCTAGGACCAGTAAATTTTGTGTTTTTCATGATTGACTGCTTGAAGAGAGCATCACTGCTTAATTGGCATAGTGCTAATTTGCATGAGAAGGGTGATGCTCAGTTATCAACAAATCAAAGCTAATATGGTTGTAACTTTTTCTTATCTATATACCATGTCTCTTCAGGATATTGACAGTTATGGCTCTCCACAATTTCTTGTTCTTTGTAGCTCTTAGTAAATTGTGTCTTCTTTAGCAAAAACATACAAAATCAAAAATGCATAACTTAACTGAGCTTTTTTACATTGCTCAAACTTTTGTCCTCATCTTTGTTGCCATATTTGTAATGTTTCTCAAGGACACATGGCCTAGTAGATAAGCGTTGGTTGGGTCCAAAGAGTATTTGAGTTCAATACTTGGCTGCAGCAGTGTTGAACAAAGAACTTGGAGAGTTGAGTTAAATAGAGATAAGTGTGCCAGACTCATGGAACAAGAATGAATGAGAACAATCTATCCCAGTGAACAAAATAAAATTTCAATCGCCTGAAGAAGGCCAGAGCATACAACAGCTGATAAATCGTGAATATGGCAACAAAAATGAGGATGCAGTTCAAATAATGTAAATAATTACAATATCTCATCTCAAAAATATAAAATTAGTAACTGAGCTTACATTTTTTTGTTTTAAGTTTTCTTGAAAGCTTTTATTGGTTTCATACCAGACTAAGCATAGTTTAGACATGATCAAAGAAGCAAGCTCATTGTAATGTTGCGTTCTTAATTTTTTTCTCATTGCTAAAAAAGATATCAGTAATTTTCACAAAGGGTGTTTTTATTAGATATCAATATTTTGTAAAAAAAAAAAAATTTGTTTCTCTAATTCTAAAATTTAAAGACTTACATTTGGAACTGGTATTGTTTTATATTTATTTTACAGTTAAATATCAAACTTAAAAAAAGATGATTAGTCAAAACTGAAATGAAATATTGATCAGTTAGTAATTGTTTCAGAAAATACTGAGTCATTCTGCTTGTAAAACGATAAAGGTTTATTGCATCTGATTTGAATGTTGTGCTTTGAAAATGTGTGTAAAGATAAGGTTAGTGACAATTACTAAAGAAAGGAAATCTTGCTGATCAGCCTAAAAAGAAACATATCAAATAAACAAATGAACAAACAAAGTAAAGATAATGATTTTATTTAATTCAGTTTTGCTTTTTCTCTCTTTCAAAATAGAAAAGTGACATTGACTGCAATCATGGCAGGTTGAAATCATTGAATAAAATAAAAATTTGTCTATTTTGACATGAAACCAATAGCTGGAGAAGTTAAAAGAGGGGCGGGGAACCAACAGCTGGAGAAGTTAAAAGAGGGGCGGGGAACCAACAGCTGGAGAAGTTAAAAGAGGGGCGGGGAACCAACAGCTGGAGAAGTTAAAAGAGGGGCGGGGAACCAACAGCTGGAGAAGTTAAAAGAGGGGCGGGGAACCAACAGCTGGAGAAGTTAAAAGAGGGGCGGGGAACCAACAGCTGGAGAAGATAAAAGAGGGGGAGAAACCGAGATCTGGAGAAGATAAAAGAGGGGGAGAAACCGAGATCTGGAGAAGATAAAAGAGGGGGAGAAACCGAGATCTGGAGAAGATAAAAGAGGGGGAGAAACCGAGATCTGGAGAAGATAAAAGAGGGGGAGAAACCGAGATCTGGAGAAGATAAAAGAGGGGGAGAAACCGAGATCTGGAGAAGATAAAAGAGGGGGAGAAACCGAGATCTGGAGAAGATAAAAGAGGGGGAGAAACCGAGATCTGGAGAAGATAAAAGAGGGGGAGAAACCGAGATCTGGAGAAGATAAAAGAGGGGGAGAAACCGAGATCTGGAGTAGGCAAGAGAGGGGGAGATACCGATGGCTGGAGTAGGCAAGAGAGGGGGAGATACCGATGGCTGGAGTAGGCAAGAGAGGGGGAGATACCGATGGCTGGAGTAGGCAAGAGAGGGGGAGATACCGATGGCTGGAGTAGGCAAGAGAGGGGGAGATACCGATGGCTGGAGTAGGCAAGAGAGGGGGAGATACCGATGGCTGGAGTAGGCAAGAGAGGGGGAGATACCGATGGCTGGAGTAGGCAAGAGAGGGGGAGATACCGATGGCTGGAGTAGGCAAGAGAGGGGGAGATACCGATGGCTGGAGTAGGCAAGAGAGGGGAGATACCGATGGCTGGAGTAGGCAAGAGAGGGGAGATACTGATGGCTGGAGTAGGCAAGAGAGGATAGAAGCCAATAGCTGGAAAAGGCAAGAGAGGATAGAAGCCGATAGCTGGAAAAGGCAAGAGAGGAGAGAAACCGATAGCTGGAAAAGGCTAGAGAGGAGAGAAACCGATAGCTGGAAAAGGCTAGAGAGGATAGAAACCGATAGCTGGAAAATGCAAGAGAGGAGAGAAACCGATAGCTGGAAAAGGCTAGAGAGGAGAGAAACCGATAGCTGGAAAAGGCTAGAGAGGAGAGAAACCGATAGCTGGAAAAGGCTAGAGAGGAGAGAAACCGATAGCTGGAAAAGGCTAGAGAGGAGAGAAGCCGATAGCTGGAAAACCAGTAGCTGAAACCAGTAGTTTGAATTTTTCTCCTAAACCCTTCATTTCCAGGAGAGCATAGGCTATCAGCGACCCCTTGTCATTGACAGGGAGTCAGCAATGATTCTGTAACTTGTGAGTGTGGGTGTTAAATCTGTATAGAACCTTATACCCTCCAGGTGAGGTAACAGTCATCTAAGTGCCATACATGATACTTGGTTTGGCTATCATGCCTCTTTCAGTTCATGACTTACAAAAGGTTATAGAAGGTTATCATTTTTTCTACAATAGACAGGTTGAAAACCAAGGTTATAAAATCCAATTTGCTCTGCCGAGTAACCCATACCTGGAGAAGACCTGGATCAATACCTTTCCAAAGGGTATTTGCACATAAGTGAATGCAATGAATTCAACTGGAATTTGAACACAGCTCTCTGATTTCTTGTTCTGAGCCAATATTCATTGCACCACAATGCACACATTTTTTTGTTGTTGCAATTTTTTTATTCATCTACAATTCTTTTTTGAAGCAAAGTAGTAAAATGCTCATGAAAAAAAAAGATACGTGGTCAACACAGAAATAAAAGCAACTTCAGAATTATACATACACACCAATATACACTACCAGCCATAATTATTAGGCAACCCCAGTGTTTAAAAAAAATGATGCATTTCATACAACCTTTTTAGTATCTATTGCTAAGTGAATAATTGTAAATGAAAATATAATGGTTCTTTTGTTAATATTGCACAATAACATGTGCATCAAATGAATGTATAAATATTTAATAATTACTGATATTGCGGTTTCATCAATGAAAGAATGAAGAAAATTAAGGGTGATTCAGACAAGTACATTTTTGCTTCCTTACCTTGTAAAATTTTGCAAAGTAATAATAACAAAAGAACCATTCTTTTTTCATTTGGCAATAAATAATAAATACTAAAAAATAGTATAACATACATCATTTCTTTTAAAAAAACTGGGGTGTTCTAATAATTATGTCTGTTAGTATGTGTGTGTGTATACGCCAATTCGGTCGGGTTTCGATCCTGGGTTAGGAAGCAACTGGAGTCTAAGCTGTACTGATGAGCTGTAATACAGCGAAACAGATCTGTCTGCAGATGACTATATATATATATATATATATATGATGGATGTTTTTATGTTAACGTCCTTGTAACCTCTCTGAAGATGGCTCATGTGAGCCGAAAGCTTAGAGCCAACTTAATAAAACATTATCCAAATGTTGGAGAATTTTTGTCTTTATTTTCACCTGAAATTAAAGCCAAAATACGATGTTAAGAACGGCTCATGATTAAACATGATAGACATTCATTGTCTCTTATATTTAACAGTATATATATATATATATGTGTGTGTGCGTGCATGTGAGGGCAGGTACTGTCATAAATGATAACAATATTAATATGAATATGCTGTCTAAAATAATGATAAAATATATATAAATAAGCCTACTATTAAATATCTTTCTTTAAGACTTGAGAAGAAAAAAGAATAATCCTGGAAGGGAGATATATATATATATATATATATACATACACACACACATTCCTGATCAAAAATTTAAGACCACTTAAAAATCTTTAAAAAGAAATTTTTTTTATGTATAGATTTTAAACTCCTCCCACTTAAGGTTACCAACACTACAATCTAAAAGGTTATGGAAACAAAAAGCTACATTTCAAACATTTTATTTAGAAATTTACATTTTTATAAAATGAGGCTATTTACACATTATTAAAATTATAAGACCAAGGGTATAAAATGTTAGATCTATGGCAATTCCAATGTTTTTAGTTCAGTTAGAGATTAGCAATCACTACGTAAAGGTGTTACCATGCCTAAAGCAAGCAAACTTACCAAAGTTGAGCGTTCTCGAATTCTAGAATTCCATAAGCAAGATTTGTCACAGCAGGCAATCGCAGCTCAGGTAAATCACAGTAAAACTGTGATTTGCAACTTTCTAAAGAACAGTGAGAATTATGAAAAAGCAAAATCCTCTGGTAGGCCCACAAAAATTTCTCCTGCATTGAGTAAGAGAATAAGACGGGTTGTTATGAAAGACGGGGAACTTTCTTCTAGTCAAATTAAGGCAGTCACAGATGCTGATTGCAGTCCCATAACCATCAGACGACACTTAAGACAAAAAGGCATGGTAAATAAAAAGCGTAAACAAATTCCTCGGCTGCTTCCATGTCACAAGTTGGACCGCTTAAAGTTTGGTCGTGAATACCAAACATGGGACGTTGAAAAGTGGAAGAAATTCCTGTTTTCTGATGAGAAAAAATTCAATCTCAATGCTCCTGAAGGCTTCCAACGATATTGGTATAACAAAAACATGTCTCCTGAAATTTTCTCTGCACGTCATAGTGGTGGAGGGTCCCTAATGGTATGGGGTGCCTTTTCTTACAGAGGGATGATGGAGCTCCAGGTGATGCAGGGTCGTCAGAGAGCGGCTGGTTGTGTTAACATGCTACAAAAAGCATCTTTGATGACGGAGGGCCATAGTTTGTGTGGGGATGGATAGTTATTCCAACAGGATAATGCTGCAATCCATGCTGCAAGATGGACCTTGACCTTTCTACAAGAAAATGGGGTCCATCTCTTGGGATATCCTGCATGCTCACCGGACTTGAACCCAATTGAAAATGTTTGGGGATGGATGACAAGAGATGTTTATCGAAATGGCAAACAATATTCAACAAAAAATGATCTTTGTGAAGCCATCTTCAGAAGCTGGAGCAACATCCCCCATACCTTAATGGAAACGCTTATTTCTAGCATGCCCGACAGAATTTTTCAAGTCATCAAAAGCAGTGGAGGTAGACTTCATTATTAAATTTGGTTGTTAAATATTTTCGTAGAATTTTTGTCTCTGGTCTTATAATTTTGATCATGTATAAATCGCCTCATTTTATAAAAATGTAAATTTCTAAATAAAATGTTTGGAATGTAGCTTTTCATTTCCATAACCTTTTAGATTGTAGTATTGGTAACCTTAAGTGGGAGGAGTTTCAAATCTATCTGTAAAAAGAAATTTCTTTTTAAAGATTTTTAAGTGGTCTTAAATTTTTGATCAGGTGTGTGTGTGTGTGTGTATATATATATATATATATATTCTTCTCTACTAAATGACAATTATTTTTAGAAAAGATAAAATAAGGCACCGTTAAAGAGTAAACACACAGCAAGAGCTTTCATAACTGGTAGTAAATAAAATGAACTGAGCAGACACTGCCTTGCCATTGTCTCTCTAATGAACTGAACTGAACCAACACTGACTCACCATTATCTCTCTTTCCATGAGCATGAGAGGAAGGATATATATATATATATATATATATATCCTCTCCTGTTTTTTTCTTATTTGAAATTAATATAGTTTTACATTACAACACATCCATAAGTAACAAACGTATTGTTATATACAAAAGAAAGTCATTTTCACAACAATAATCTAACACTGCTTGATGATGAGGTAAAAATCTTGAAACAGGAATTTGTGTCACAATGTAAACTATATTAATTTTACATAAAAAAACAAATTTAATTATATTATGCTCTACCATATTTGTTGTATTGAGCACTTTTTTAAAAATTTTAATGCTGGAGAACTCGGAAGTGTCATACTGTTGGTTCTCTCCACCTGGAGATTATATATATAACTGTATACCAGGGCTGCTAGCCATACCCTAGTACAAATGCCTGCTCAACACAGAATCCACTATGGTTCATACTGCAACTATGCCCAGAAAACTTTAGAGTTTCGGGGAGACAGGACATAATCTGGTATGATCAGTTTTTTTAGCAAATCAAATATGCTCAAACCCTCCAATATGTTGACTTGTGACTGTGCTACAACAGCCATTGATCCTGTCTACCCAATTTCACTCACAAGGCTTGGGTTAACCCATAAATTAGCTTTCAAGCACTTTCCAAGGGTGCCAAGTGCTGGAATTGACTACCCATGCTTAACATAATCAATAAGTCAACTACCTAACAAATCAACCCTGGTGACATTTAAACCTGTGTTACATGGCCAGATAGCAAATAGTCTAACTACTCAGATGCACACACACCATACTCTTTAGAAATGAACTGAGTTCTTTTGGTGACTGGCGTGTGTATACACTGCTTATATACAACACATTAAAATTTCCCTTTTCTGATTCCATGTGCCTATGGCTTAGGGAGTAGCAACTCCAGCTGACACCAAATCAGTCGAGTTTCATTCCCAGCCAAAAGCAAGTGGATGTGTCTAGCCACACTGTTGAGCTGTGATACAGCAAAACAGACTTGTATGTGGATGACTAATATATTATGCTCTCGTTACAATTGAGCTCTCTGGAGAAGAAAATTTTAAAAACAGTTTCCACTTCTGCAATATAAGCATTACTCTTCAGGAATGAATTGAGTTCTTTCGATGACTGGCATGTGTATACACTTTTTATATACAACACATTAAAATTTCACTTCTCTGATTCTATGCGCCTATGGCTTAGGGAGTTTTGTTCCTAGCCAGAAGCAAGTGGATGTGTCTAACCAAACTGATTAGCCGTGATACATAGAAACACATTTGTATGTGGATGACTTATATATATATATATATATACACCTTTAACACTATTACTCCCAATAAAGCATAAGCCATTGATGATGGAACTGTCAATATTTTTGCAGGGAGAGGTGTTGACTCTATGCAAACCCCTTTACCCTGTGGGCATGGTAGACTGGTTGCTAATGAAGCTTAAGTGAATGCAACAAATTCAATTGGATTTGAACTTGATATCTAATCTTACATTGACCATTACATATATATATATATATATATATATATCAAAACAGAAATTGGCATGTAGGTAAAGTCCCAAAAGAAATCCTATTAATATTAATCTTATTAAAAATCATCCAGATAAGTGAGAACATCATAACGGTGTCCTCACGAAACTTCGAAGTTGGCATGAATCTGCTCTACTAAAGAAACAAACTTTGTACCCATCAACACTATGTACACCCTGATTTTGAGCACTTTATGATAAAAAGCCTGCTTGTCAAAAAACATCTTATCAGTACAAACCACTGAAAAACAATCACCTTGGTGTTAAACTCTATCACAACTAAACACTATATATATGTATATATATATATATATATATATATATATATATATGTGTGTGTGTGTCTAAGTTTCATTAAAAATGACAGACAATATGCTGTGGTTAAGTTTTTACATAATTTTCATGTCTGTCATTTTTAACAAAACATGCATCAAAGAGAGATTGCTGCCTAAATACCCAATATATGATTCACACTACACTAATTTCTACCACTAGCTGGATATGAACACTTTGAACACTCAAAACACAACTAAAAATACATTAGCTGCATAAGCCAGTTAAGTGCCATATGTGATACACACTTTGGACGACCAATAAACATGACTGACTGGGCAGAAGATTCTGCACAAGGCTCTGTACACATTTTCCATTTCCTCATAAAGAAAAAAAATCCAATCCGATTTAAACTTTCCACCCAATAGAATCCACTCCCACTATAAAAAAACAAAACAAAATGTAAACTGGAGCCAATTTGAGCCTCAAAAAGATACAAAAGCCCATCAAAAGAACATTTAGTCGTTCGATGGCATCTTGACCAAACTTCACAGGCTTGTCAGAAAGTAACCTCCCATCTCCAAAGACATAAGTATGGACCAACTCAGCAGCTCCATCACCCCAGTAAGTCACAACTCATCCTCCTTCTCCTTCCAAATGCCTTTATGATTTCACTTATCTTATAGTGGGTGACTTATCTATTCTTTTCTGTTAGTAGTGGAGAGTCCATTCTAGTGAAGGGTAGTTGTATACTGTTGCAGGTTAACAGAATTTGGCCTTGTTGTAGATAGCCCACGATAAGTCATAAAATGATTACAAACCAAGAAAGGCAATTTGAGTAGAAAAATAACATTTTATATATACACATATCAATAAATGTTTTTACAATTGAAGTAATACATAAAGTATAGGTCCAATGGAGTTTACAATGTTCATGGCAATAAAATGCTGAAAGAGAATTAATGCTTAGGAATTTGGGATCATGTCAGTAAGGAATGTCTTTGATGCATTTGCTCCTTAGGTTAGTAAGTAGTTTTTGATGCAGGGAAGAAGGAAAGAGGTAAGGGAGGCGAGCATAGTAAGCCACTTGACTTGGGGTCAAGTGAGATACTAATTAATCTCTTCTCAAGTCGATCTGCCTGTAGATGCTTTCTGTATCCGCTTTTTATATCTTCTTTTTGGATCACAGCAGCTCCTTTGGGATTTCACACTTGCATTTCATTCTGGGCTTCCCATTGGCTGATAAATCAAATTTGAGTAGGCTCGCAAACTGGAAATTAATATTTATTTAATTTTTAGTTTTCAACCGGAATATCTGCGTGGAGCCGGCAGCGCAGTGACAACTTTTGGTCATTTGCTTTTTGGTCGTGAAAGTGCAAACATCCAGTCCATTGCTTTTGCTCTATATTACCAAAATCTCTCTGTCTTCATCCAAATGAACTTAAAGTGCAGTACTAGTTTTGGTGACACTGTGATTTGAGCAGACACTGGATGAGTAGAAGAAGCATTAAATAAAAGCTAAGCAAGGTGCTGAGAAATGGAAAAATTTAATTAGAAATGATTAAAAGACTGCTAATTTCTATGTTATATCCATTCTCTTATAAGGTAGTTAATGCTGGACAATCTCCTCTCAAAAGACACTTGAAACAACAGAAATGTGGTTCTATGCAAGAATACTGAAATTTTAAAAAAAAAATGGTCACAAATCATTATGCTCAGAATTATGAAGAGACAGCTGAAATCCCTTGGACATAGAATAGATGAGGAGGACTTGGAAGAATTAACTTTCAAAGAACCTACTGATGGCAAGAGAGATAGTGGAAGGCAGTGAGGCACTTACATGCTAAGAATTAGAAGGTATAAAAAGTTGTAGAGAGTTGTAATCACCTATGACAACAACAAAAAATACTTTTTACATGATAGAATTTTAAACTGAATCCTTTTTCTTTGGTCACAGAGGTAGTTTGTTTTATTTCCACATGCCATGAATTTTCATCTTTGAGTTTCAGTTAGTTTATGATAGTAACTCAACTCTCACATTCAGTTAGTTAAGTGCCATATGTGATACACGCTTTGGGTGGTCATGTCTCAAAAGAGACATGACTGACTGGGCAGAAGATTATCTCGCAGTGGGTTGCCATTGCATTCTGCAGTAGAATGGTTGCCAGCCAAGGCTACAGAATCCAATCTGTCCTATTCTTTAAGCCATAACTGGAGGGAAGAGACAGATTAATATCTTCCCCAAGGGTATTTGTGCATTAGTCAATGCAACAAATTCAGTTGAAGTTCGAACTCAGCTCCCTGATTCGTCATTCCAAGTCTATATCCACTGCACCACCTAACTCTCACATTACCCAGTGAATAAAAGCATTGACTGAAGTAATCAAATGATTTGACCTAAAGAGTTATGAGTTCAATACCTGGTCACAGTAGAAGTGAACAAAACTTGGAGGGTTGAGTTACAAAAGGAAAATAACTGAAACTATTCAGAAAAGGAATGGCATGTGGAATTAGAACAATCTACCTTGACTGAAGTAATAAAAAGTTTAATTTGAAATTCCAACATATATCACCTGAAAGAGTTTTCAAGTTTATAATAGCTGGATTGTTATGCATATGAAAATAGAGATGAAAATAGTCCAAACAATATAAGTAGTGTAAATAGTTACAATATCTCATCTCAGAAATATAGACAAATCCTGTAGAACAGCCAAAATGTCATGAATATGACAATGAAGATGTAGACAACGGTTTGAACAATGTAAATAGTATAGTTACAATACCTCATCTCAGAAATATAGACATACTGAAGGTGAATATGGCAACAAAGATGAGGAAAATAGTCCAAACAATTTAAATAGTTACAATACCACATCTCAGAAACAAAGACAGATCTTGAAAGTGAATATGGCAATGAAGATGAAAAAAATATTTCAAACAATGTAAATAGTATAAATAGAATACTTCATCCCAGAAATATAAACTAGAAAGAAGTTCGCACATTTCTCCTCTCTCAGCATATAAGGATGCATCAAAAGTATTTTAATTTTTCACTGATATTTACATCAAATTTTATATCAGGCACAGGAAAAGGTAATTTGGTTGGTTGGTTGTTTTGTTTTATGGCATATCAACCTCGGCAGATCATTTATTGCCAACTAAATTTTATTTACTTATTGCTTGTAATACCTTTTTCTTTCAACAACTTATTGTTGTTTTTCATGTAAGTTTTGTGTCTAGTAATACTTTTTTCTTTTTGAGTATCAAGATTCATTGGGATTTGTTTTTAAGGGCAGGGTCCCCAAGTCCTATCCTGTTATTTAACCCACAACTGGAGGGAAGGGACAGATTAATACCTTTCTCAAGGGTACCAGTGCTTAAGTGAATGCAGGGTATTCAACTGGAATTCAAACTCAGCTCACCGATTTCTCTTTCCAAGCCAATATCCACTGCACCACAACACACATCTGTCACTATACGCTTACAGTACCTGGTATTCCCAAGCGGTCACCCATCTAAGTACTGACCAGGCTCAACGTTGCTTAACTTCGGTGATCAAGTGAGAACCTGTGTATTCAACGTGATATGGCCGTAAGCAGCAAAAGGTAATCTGACTTAATTGTTATTATCATTTTATATACGTGATTGGTCATGATTAAAAATTCTGTTAGTCCTGGGTGTGACAAACTACATCTGACAGCAAGGTCTCTGATCAAAAGACTGAAGTTTATAATAAGTGTGGAACTACCTCTTACTTGCTGTGGTTCTCAGGTCCATCCTGACTCAAGGTGGTAACACCTGTTAGAGTCTCAGGGTAAATAGTGAATTCACAAACAAAAATCAAAACACTAGCGAAATAAAAAATTACATTTTCATAGTGAAAATACCAGCAAAACCTTATAAAAATAATTACTAACAATACGTTTTCTAATAAAATGGCCAGCTTATTCTTACAGCACTATGACCATAAATCAGTCAGTCAAGTGCCATATGTGATAAATGCTTGGGAAATCATGTCTTGAAAGAGACATGACTGACTGAGCAGAAGATTATCCCAAAGTAGATTGCCATTATTTTCTGCAGTAGACTGGTTGCCAACCAAAGCTATAGAACCCAGCCTGTTCTGTTATTTAACCCATAACTGGAGGGAAGAGATGGATTAATACCTTCCTCAAAGGTATTTGTGTGTAAGTGAATGCAATTAATTTTACTGGAATTCAAACTCCACTTCCATATTTCCAGCAATACAATACTAAAAAAATATAAAAAACACATTCTTATAGTAAATTTGCCAGCAACACCTTTTTATAGAACATACCAACAATTCATTTTTGCAGTGAAATTATCAGCAATATAATTTTTTTTTTAATTCCAGGCAATACATTACCAATAAGCTGTACACCAAAAAGACGTACATTTAACCTCAAAGTATAAGATTATCTGCAAAATATCTGTAGATGAATACCTAAAAATAGCATTCAAAATATTTACATTTCAGCATTAAATAACCCATGGTGGTGATGATATGCTGCTATACAAAATTGACCATGACTACAAGTCAGGTAATCTATAGCTAATACATATTTTGTAGAGATAAAAGATATTCCACAGCTATAGAAGGAGTGAGTATGTCGTGAGCAAGACAGCTTTGCAAGAAGAAAGACTGTTAAGAAACACATTGGATAGGATGTTGTGGAGAGCCATGGTAACCTATGTCTTGAAGAGATGCAGCATGTAGAAAAAACTAGGAGGAAACAGCAATAGATCTAAATCTAAACTTATTTATTTATAAATGGAACTCTGTGTGTGTGTGTCCATTACCTATAGACTCCAAAACAGCTGAACCGATTTTCTTGAAAATTTACACAATTGTACTAAAAAATGTCTGCGAGTTTTCTTAGCTAGGTTTTGTGTTGAGGTACCCCTGATAAATATCGAAAATCAATAATTGAAAAAAATCGAGTTATAGAAGGAGTGGTCCGATTTTAATCAAATTTGATACACTCATAGACAAAGACATAAGAAACGATATTCAAAAGTTTCAAGGTTGCAGTTCTTACAATAGTGCAGAAAATCGATTTTATATATATATATATAAATAAAAGGCAAGATGTGTGTGTGTGTGTGTGTGTATATGTGTCTGTCTTTATCTGCCCGTATGTTTGTATTTTTTTCAGCCCTTTTATTTTAGTGTTTGCTTCGGGTTTGGCTCTAAGTAGGTATAATTCTAGTTCTTAGTCTCAGCAATGATGCCATTTACTCAGAGGACTTATTTAGCCTTCAAATTCAGTTTAAAACAAAAAAAACTTATTTGATATCGATATCAGGAAATGAAAATTTGACTTACATCCATTCATTTTTTTTCAGTCTACAGTTTTGTTTTAACTGGAAACTATTGCTTTTTAGTCTTTTGTGCCAACGTCCAAAGAGTTTGAGCTCCAGGACCATGGATTAGTTTTTAAAACTTTCATTACACCCGAGCAACGCCAGGTTATACTGCTAGCCTCACATAATGAAACAATCACTTGTTCATGCCCTGTTCTAAACCAACATTCATTATCATTAGTATGCTACTTTTAGAAGTAATTTCATTTTCTATATATCATTCTAGCTCTTTACAAACACCATTATCACATTTTTTTTTTAATGTTTCTTTTCGATGACTTCAACAAGACCATTTATTACACTTTTTTGATCAGAATTTTCTTAAAAGTAAGATGAGGTTGAATTTAGCTCACTGTTACCCCCTTATATATACGAAATTCCTCAAGCCACAAGATTAGCAACTAGGTCGCACCCTTTTACTATGAAACCGATAAATGGTAAACACAAATTCTACTCCAGCAGCTTCTTTTCTTGCACTTCCCGCCTGTGGAATTCCCTTCCGCATACTTGTTTTCCTGACAACTATAATCTCCAAGGATTTAAATGTAAAGTCAACAGTCATCTCCTATATCACTAACTTACGATCTCTCTCTCATGCTTTTTTCTGTCCCCCCAACTCTCATCAGTATTCTCATCCTTCTCATACTCTCCTTGACACCCCCTGCAACCTATCACTCCTTCTCATAACATTCCTCCTATGTAACCCCCCTGCACAACAGTGGCAGTAAAGTGTCTTGCTTGGGGGTGACACGATTATAAAAGAAAAAAAAGGTTAGAAAATATGGCCAAAGATGACTGAACATGATGACTAAAACACTAGGTTTTGTTAATGACTACTTCTTCTATGTGCCCTGAACCTTCAGGACGTAGGCGGTCATGGTTCTCCGCATCTCCCTATCCCTTGCGGCTCTTAGTATGTTTGCTCCTGTTACTCCTGGCAACCCCCATTCTGTCATCCACCTGATCAGGCCCTGCAAATATGTTCTCCGCTGCCTTCCTCTGTCTTTCTTTCCTTCTATCTGGCCAGTCAGTATCAGGTTCTTCAAGCTATTCTTCCTCATTGCATGTCCCAGGAACTTCAGTTATCTCTTCCTGATGCTCAGTATTAATTTCCTTTTTGTTGCCATTCTTTCCAACACCTCATCATTACTTGCATGCTCAGTCCACGATATCCGCAGCATTTCTATGTAGAACCACATTTCCGCTGCTTCCAGTTTTGTCCTCATTTTCGATAATATTGTCCAGTATTCACTGCTGTATTGAAGAACTGACATCACATAGCAATCCAGCACTCTTTTTGTTTCTAGTGAAATTCTCCTGTGTGTTAGTACTTTACTCAGCTTCTGGAACGCATCCTTTGCCATGCCAATTCACCTTCAGATCTGTGTCGCACTTTCCATCTCCTGTTAGAACACTTCCTCAGTATTTTAATTTTTGTAGTTGCTTGATTCTGGTGTCCCCCACCTGTATTTGGCATTTTGGGTTGCACCTTTTGCTGATGACCATGCATTCAGTTTTCTTGAAGTTTATTTGTAGTCCTTTTTTGTCACTCTCCACCACTACCTTCTGTAGGTAGTCTTGTAGTTTCCTTTCCGTGTCTTTCTTCAAATTTGTATCCTTTTTAGGTGGAAAAGATGGCCATATTGAAATGTTTGCTTCTTTTGAGGAAAAGTATTTTAAAGATCAGAATTTTTTTTTTCAAATAATGATGAACTATATTAAAAGGACATTTTAACCCTCTTCAGATAATTTGCTTTCTTTTCAAATAGAAAACAAGTCATCACTCAAAGTGCAAACCAAAATAAAAGAGTAAAGTAAAATTAAACATTTAATCTCACACAATGAAATCCAACCATTCCTCCATTATTATTTTTAAAACGTCAAACGACAAAGGATTTCATGTTAAATTTCAAAGCAACTTATGAAAAGTCTAAGTTTTTGTTGAGGAAAAATGCTTAAAATTATTATTTGATGTTTATTTCCTATAAACTTGAGCAAATATAACATCAATCATCTTCTATCTCCTTGATTCCTGTAATTTTTATGATACACTCTCCTCAATAATATATTGTCCTTTTCTTTTCACTCTCAATGATACTTTACATGAAGTGAAACAGATAGACAGCCATGTTTTTTGCTGAGATAGGACCAGTGTTAATTTTGCACAAAGTAAGGTTGGTTCAGTACGACAAACAATTTATCAGTACGGTTAGACAGCCAATTGCTTTTTATTCAGGATTGAAACCTGACCAAATTGGTGTCAATCAGCGATTCTACCTCTGAGCTGTGGGGTGCTCAGTAGAAGGAGGCAAACCTTTTAGCATGTATATTATCATTATGCACGCTCAATAGCTGAGAGTGTTCTAATTCATTGCTGAATGAACGATGCATATATCCTAGAGTATCTACTGTTTTTCCAAGTATATATATATATATATATATATATATATATACATGCACAAATAAATGCACAATGGTTTTTATTTTAAGAGAAAGTATATATATTTTTCACTACTCAACATAATTATCTCAAGAAAAATAAAATAAGGCACTATTAAATAGCAAACTCACGGCAAGGTATTTAATTATTGATAGTAAAGAGAAAGAACTGAGCTGACACTGCCTTGCTCTGTCTGACTGGCTCTCTCTCTCTCTATGAGCGTAATTACTCTTTTCCCAAGCCAAGATACATGACTATAAAAACGTTTAAAAAAATTGAAAAAAACTCAAATTCTTAACCACACGTTATTCAAAATATAACACAAATTAATCTGAAATTAAAATAATTTCAATACTAATTTGCCTAATGGAAAAAAAAAAAATCAAAACCACACTTACATTTTATTATTGGACACTAAATTTTGTCTTTTGGTGTCTTCAACAGCTTACCTGACTTACCTGCTAACCTGATGAATATTTACAAGTGTTCCTTAACTTAAAAAAATAACAAAAAATATTTTTATTCTTGTATATCGATACTTATTATAAAATAAAATCTTTGCATTTGCCTTGATAAAGTCACTCAGAGGATGAAACACTTTGCGTAAGATGAAATATATATGTACAGAGTGTGTAATGTATTAGAGGACGTATGTATTTATTACTCTAGCAGCTTATTATTTGACTTAATATTTTCTATATTTCAGGATTATCAATGGCAGACCCTATGTTTACACAAGAAATGGAGAGGCACACAGTTATCATGGCTATAAATGCTGAACATATAGCAGCTTATTATTTGACTTAATATTTTCTATATTTCAGGATTATCAATGGCAGACCCTATGTTTACACAAGAAATGGAGAGGCACACAGTTATCATGGCTATAAATGCTGAACAAATAGCAGCTTATTATTTGACTTAATAATTCTTATATTTCTGAATTATCAATGGCAGACCCTATGTTTACACAAGAAATGAAGAGGCATACAGTTATCGTGGCTATAAATGCTGAACATATAGCAGCTTATTATTTGACTTAATATTTTCTATATTTCAGGATTATCAATGGCAGATCCTATGTTTACACAAGAAATGGAGAGGCACATATTTATCATGGCTATAAATGGCAGACCCCATGTTTACACAAGAAATGGAGAGGCACACAGTTATCGTGGCTATAAATGCTGAACATATTGCAGCTTATTATTTGACATGTTTCAGAATTATCAATGGCAGACACTATGTTTACACAAGAAATGGAGAGGCACACATTTATCACGGCTATAAATGGCAGACTATGTTTACACAAGAAATGGCAAGGCACACAGTTATCATGGCTATAAACGGCAGACCCTATGTTTACACAAGAAATGGACAAGCACACAGTTATCGTGGCTATAAATGCTGAACATATATCAGCTTATTTTACTTAATATTTTCTATATTTCAGGATTATCAATGGCAGATCCTATGTTTACACAAGAAATGGAGAGGCACATATTTATCATGGCTATAAATGGCAGACCCCATGTTTACACAAGAAATGGAGAGGCACACAGTTATCGTGGCTATAAATGCTGAACATATAGCAGCTTATTATTTGACTTAATAATTTTTATATTTCAGGATTATCAATGGCAGACCCTATGTTTACACAAGAAATGGAGAGGCACACAGTTATCGTGACTATAAATGCTGAACATATAGCAGCTTATTATTTGACTTAATAATTTTTATATTTCAGAATTATCAATGGCAGACCCTATGTTTACACAAGAAATGGAGAGGCATACAGTTATCGTGGCTATAAATGCTGAACATATACCAGCTTATTATTTGACTTAATATTTTCTATATTTCAGGATTATCAATGGCAGATCCTATGTTTACACAAGAAATGGAGAGGCACATATTTATCATGGCTATAAATGGCAGACCCCGTGTTTACACAAGAAATGGAGAGGCACACAGTTATCGTGGCTATAAATGCTGAACATATTGCAGCTTATTATTTGACATGTTTCAGGATTATCAATGGCAGACCCTATGTTTACACAAGAAATGGAGAGGCACACATTTATCACGGCTATAAATGGCAGACTATGTTTACACAAGAAATGGCAAGGCACACAGTTATCATGGCTATAAATGGCAGACTATGTTTACACAAGAAATGGAGAGGCACATATTTATCATGGCTATAAATGCTGAACATACAGCAGCTTATTATTTGACTTAATAATTTTTATATTTCAGGATTATCAATGGCAGATCCTATGTTTACACAAGAAATGGAGAGGCACATATTTATCATGGCTATAAATTGCAGACCCTATGTTTACACAAGAAATGGAGAGGCACACAGTTATCGTGGCTATAAATGCTGAACATATATCAGCTTATTATTTGACTTAATATTTTCTATATTTCAAAATTATCAATGGCAGACCCTATGTTTGCACAAGAAATGGACAGGTACACAGTTTTTGTGGCTATAAAGGCTGAATATAGAAATAACAGGATTTTTTATGTCTATGAAGTTTGTAAGGATTTCCAGGCCAAAGAAATCTCGACAGTATCAAAATGTAGAAATATTCCAGATGCACCAATACCTTTAGGATACCTGATTTTTTTGGTACGTACAACTGACTAATGATGGCAATCCCAGAAGATCCTTGAGCTTGATTGCAAAAGAACAGTGTGTGTTAGAAAAAAACAATCTGAAATATTGTTCACAATGATATCAGATACAAGTCCTATGTGATGAGAAAAGTTCATTTTATGCTAGAAAAGGTGAAGGAAAATTGTTTGATCCGATCTAAGAGGCGACTTTACAAACTTAAAAAATCCAGTAGAGAAACATATCATTTGGTTCTTCTCGGATAAAAAAAACTGACCAAGATCAGAAAGAAAAGAAGAAATAACAGAAATTCCAAGAGTAATGCATACAAAATTTCCTGCAACAGTCAGTTTTGGGAGCTGTCCTTACTTTTTCCACAAGGTCTCAGAGTAAATTCTGCTGCCTACAAAGATGTTTTGGAAACAATGGCTAAGACATGGATCGACAGTGTATGCAACAGAAGATCTTACATGTTTCGAGAAGACTCAGCACCACCCAAGACTCAAACAATGCATGAATAGATGGTGGAAAACTTATGACCATATGACACCTAACATTTGGCCTTCTATCTCCCCAGGCCTTAATTCCTTAGATGAGTATGTATGAAGCATATTTGAGAAACAGGCTAATGAGAACACTTGTAACACTGAAGGAACTCTAAAAGCCTCCATAGTCACAGTAATGTTCAATATGAACAAGGATCACTTGATCCTAGCATATTAGTGATTCAGACCTCACATGGAAACCATTACTGAATTTGAAGGAGACTATTGAATAAAATTATTAAACTATGTTTATTTTTTTCTTCATAACTTTTTCAGTAAAAAGACATCATTATCCGTTTCAAAGAGCCATTTTTGTGTAAGTATAAATACATTATATACCTTGTACATATGTTAGGCACTAGCACTGAAAAGAAGCTCATCAACCCTTTGAAAGGTAAATTAATTACAAAACAAAAAATACTGTAAGATATGCTTAATCCTGGCAATTCCAACTCTATGGCAGCACCTCTCCCATAGAACTATAAAAGTGGACAAATAGATACCAATACTAGAATGATAATGGGCATGGAAACGGTGATTTTTTGTTGTTCTATATGTATACATATAAGTAGCCAATATTAAATGTCTCATTTTGTTACAATGGTGAGATGAGTAAATAAAAGAACAAAGTGTAGTATCCTCCTCTCTAAACCACGAGAATCTCAGTCCTGAGAAATCCATTCCTATGACTCTACCACCATCATTGTACTCAACAAGAAAGTGGGTATGGTTGGTGGATACCAATGCCAGCTTGTTATTAGTCACAAGACCAGTAATTCTAGTACTTCATAAGTACTTACATGTATAGACATTGCACATTAAACTAACTTTAAATCATAAAAAAGTGGGTAAGAACTGACAGTATGACCAAAGTGTAACATCTGTTCACCTCTGTTATTTCTGCCTTTAGGCAGTTCATAGAAAAACTGAGGAGTTCCTGATCCTGGAGGTTTCAAACCTGTGGCAGCACCTCCCTTATTGTGTTTTTGTTTTTGGCATTTATGTATGCATATTGACACTAAAATTAACCTGTGTCACATCCTGCTGCCTTCAAGAGGTTTGTAAATACATTTTATTTAAAATCAGTTTATCCCAAGAAAGGCAATAATGCCACTAAGATCTTAAATACAACCTAAAGTGGAATAGAAAGAAAAGATTTTGAAGAATTAGGTAAACTAATCTTAAATAGATAAACCACTAATCATGCTCTACATTTTCTTAGAGCAAGGTAGATATATACATGCATATCTTGAGACTCCCCAGAGTCACAGGGCCACCACAAGTACTGCAGCCACAGTAAAAGTGGTATTTCTTTGGGCAACCTTTTAGTAGACTGGCTATAGAAGCCCCACCTGCTCTGCTATTTTACCCATAGCTTGGGGGAGAGAGATGGCTCCATACCTTTTCCAATTAAGTGAATATAATGAATCTGACTGAAATTCGAACACTGCTATCCAATTCCCCAATCCAAGCCGCTATTTATTACTCCTCCATGATATTATATAGCAATCCAGATCTTTTTCCTTTTTATCTTCCTTTGATCACACAATCTAAATGATCAGTAAAAATTACAATTACAATGAACTCTTGAAACTTATCAGTAAATACATTTTAATAGAAAATTTAAAAAAAAAAATTGAGATACAAATAAAAACCTATAACAGCCGCCCTGTATTATTTCTATCTGTCTGTTTCAATCAATCATCTCTCAAGGTGATCTCAACTTTAAGGCTCCAGCAATTCCTTTTTATCTGTTTGACTTAGAGAATCCATCATGTATAAAGATAGCATTATTGAAATTAACAGTATTGGAAAAGATGGAGAAGAAACACTCTTTTCATTAAAAGCAATTTGTTCGAGTACAACATACATTGTTAGGATGCTGAATGAATTGAAAGCCTGTTAATGGCATCTCCTACTGGAACAAAACAAGAGTTTAGACAGTATAGAAATTTCTGTTCCACATCAAATACTTTTTCTCAGTTACAAGAAGATATTCCGCTTTCCACTCAATCATTAGGTGTGGAATCAGGCACCAGACTCCAACAATGCATTTAATTTTCAGCAACTTCTTTTAATGGTAATATAAGCCATTTCATTACAAACAAACATTTGACATTCATTGACCTAGCAGCCAGTACTACTTTCAATCGTATTTTATAAAATCATTCTATCAGAATAATGTTTTATTTTTTTTTTATCATTTCACCCCAAGCAAGGCATTCCACTGCCACTATTGCGCTTGGGGCTACATAGGGAGAGGTAAATAGGAGGAGTGGTTAGATATAGGGAATGTCAGAAGGGGGGTGATAGATAGTTGGGTGGGTGGAAAGAGTGTTTGAAAGAATGGAAGTTAGTTTGTTAGGAGGTGTCTATTGACCTTACATTTAAACTACTGGAGATTGTAGCTGTCGGGGAAGCAGTCATGTGGAAGGGAATTCCACAGTCGGGAAGTGCAAGAAAAGAAACTGTTGGAGTAGAAGTTGCAGTTGCATTTTATCGGTTTCACTGTATCAGGAAAATAGTTTTAAGTCCACTAACTGTTATTGCTCTTTCGAGTATTGATGAAATAGTGTGGAATGTCAGCATTATGATTATGCCATGTTTTTTTATATAATCATTTCACCTACAAGAAAGACAGTACTGCCACTGGTGTGCAGGTCACAGCGAGAGGAGAGTAGAAAACAAAATGGAGAACAAGGTAAGATGGTGTCAGAGAAAGCATAAGATATAGATGGGAATTAAAGAGATGAAAGATGGCAACTGATATTGCTTTTAACCTTTTGAAGATTATAGCTATCAAGGAAGCAAGTATACTGAAAAGAGTTCTACAAGTGGAAAGTGCAAGAAAATTAACTGCTAGAGTAGAAGTGATGGTTACATTTGACTGTTTTGACAGTAAAAGAGTATGACCTATTTGATTATCTAGTAGCATATGTAAATTCAAGTTACATGTTTTTTTAGCTGTCTGTCTTTTCAATTGAAGTTCCTAAGACATGCAATGAGGAAGGAGGGCTTGGAGAACCTGATACTAACAGGCCAGATAGAGAGAAAAAGAGATGGAGGAAAGCAGCAGATAACATATTTGAAAGGCCTGAGCAGGTGGATGACAGAATGGGGGCTGTGAGATGTTACAGAAGAAAGCGTGCTAAGAGCCACCAGGAATAGGAGGACGCAGAAGGCCATGATCGCGTACATCCAGAAAGGACAAGGCACACAGAAAAAAGAAGTTCTTTAGTACACTTTGTTTAAGCTTTGGTTACACGCCATCAATCACAAAGCAGGAAATGCCAAGTTGGAGTGAGAGTAACAGTCAAGGGATGCCTTATATAAGATACAATATTAAACAACACAAGGGATGAAATGTCATAAAAAACAATAAACCTAACAACACCTTGGCCTGGGTAGTGAGGTTTGTTTGGTTGACTATGACAACTGGGTAATTATTTTAACCCTCACTGTGCTCCTTTTGCAAAATACATCATTAAATTACAATATTGTAACCAATAATTTGTAAACGCAAATTCTACTCCAGCAGCTTCTTTTCTCGCAATTCCCGCCTGTGGAAATCCCTTCCATTTACTTGCTTTCCTGACAGCTACAATCTCCAAGAATTTAAATGTAAAGTCAATAGTCATCTCCTATCTCCCTAACCTGCATCCTCTCTCTCTCATGCTCCTTTCTCCGTCCACTCCACTCTCATCAGTATTTCCATCCTTCTCTTATTAACTTCTTGACACCCTCTTTCACCTGTCACTCTTTCTCATAACTTTCCTTGTATGTAACCCCCTGTAAAACAGTGGCAGTAAAATGCCTTGCTTGGGGCGATATGATTATAATAATAAAAAAAAAAATTACCTAACAAGTGTTAAAATGCCATAAAAACAATGTAACAACACCTTGGCCTGAGTAAGGTTTATTGAGGTTAGTCTGGTTGACTATGACAACTGAGGAGTGATTTTGATCCTCATTGTGCCTCTTACACAAAAAGCATTAAACAACAGTAAAAGTTGAGATGTAAAATCAACCATCCTAGAATTTTAAGTGATTCAAAATGGGGTAATGTTTAATGAGGCTAGTCTGGTTGACCAACATTATCATCACTGAATGCCCCCATACAAAATTCAACATTAAATAATAATAATAAAAAACAGATTGACATAAAATCAACTACTAGAGTAATGGTTAATAAATTTAATTTACAGGACCATTGCTTCTGATTAGTAGTTCAATCATCATTGCCTCCCCCCCATGTAAAAGCTGGCATTAAATAACCTAAGAAGGGTTGATATATCAATCAATCAAACATTGTAGGTATCTTGTATTTTTTTTTTTTGTTTCAAATGTCTAGCTTTTGGAAGGTGTCTTTCACTATCCCAATGTGCCTTCAAATTTCAGTGTCTCACTTTCCATTAAAACATTATCAACAACACTTGATTTAATTCCTGACAACTGATAATCACTCTGAATTACAGTCAGTCAGTTAAGTGCCATGCGCGATACACACTTGGGCGATCATGTCTCGAAAGAGACATGACTGACTGGGCAGAAGATTATCCCGCAGTAGGTTGCCATTGCTTTCTGCGGTAGACTGGTTGCCGACCAAGGCTATAGAACCCAATCTGTCCTGTTATTTAACCCATAACTGGAGGGAAGAGATGGATTAATACCTTTCCCAAGGGTATTTGCGCGTAAGTGAATGCAATGAATTCAACTGGAATTCGAACTCGGTTCCCCGATTTCTTGTTCCGAGCCGATATCCACTGTGCCACAACGCACATCCTCTCTGAATTACAACACATTGCATAAAATAATAAACTATTAAATAATCTAAATATGGTCAATAGTGGTGGGGGGGCACTTAGGGGCTGAGATTTTTCTGTGGAGTAAGGGGCAAACTCAAGCAGTGTCTGGTAATTCAGTTCTGATTGTCTTCAGTAGATTAGAGAAAATTACTAATTAATTCTTTCACTGACTGCCTATGTATCTACATGTCAAGTTGGGGATATTTTTAATTAACATCTTCCTTTAGATATGAAAATTAACTAATTCTTATTCCCTCACTAACAGCATGTCTGTCTATCTATCAAGTTATTTTATTTTCTTTGTTTTTCTTTCAAACTCGTCTCTATATCCTTAAAAAGATAAATGAGAAAGATGTAGAGGGAAAAGTGCTGAAGATCAAAATCAGAGACTGATCAGTTTCTTAAATTTTTGAAGCTTATAAAGGAGGTGGAGGCAACCGAGGGGCCAGCCAAAATTCTTGGAGGGTGCTCCCCCGTATGTGGCCCTCGGAATCACCACTGATAGTCAACAATTTCTTTTGTCAAAAATAGGTTAAAGCTTATGTGCAGACAAATTCCATTGTGAACAATTCACCTGCTTTGAATATACTTGCACATCTTCATGGTACTTACATTACCTTTTGTCAAAATATATATATATATATATATATATATATACACTTTTTTTTTTTTTTTTCAAATAAATCTTTGAAAATCACATGTCGTATGATTATTTCAGCAAAGTAAACTCGTTTCAGTTGATGATGAAAATTTAAATCCATACACTGGAAGTTCACTGAAAAAGAAGGCTAAGAAAATAGACAAGAAAGAACAGTAGAAGGGGTCATTAAAAAAGAGAGAGTAGATTATGTTAGAAGATAGGCATCTAGCTTTGCTATATGCTACAGAGAGTGGGGATGAGGGAGGGGAAAGAGATAGTGAAATGGATTCAAACTCAATCTTTAGAAAGGACATTTAAAGATTACATATGCTGTAAAGAAAGCAAAAATAAGTGTGTCACAGGAATGGAAGTAGGGGAAAAAGAAACAGAAAATGAGGGGGAAAAACAAAAAAGGAAGATGTGATTTTTGAGGTTTTATTTGGACAAAAAAAAGGAAAGAGAATTATCTATTTACAGAGTCATATATATATATATATATATATATATATATATATATATTTATTTGACTCTGTAAATAGACAATTCTTTTTACATCAAGCCCTCCAGCTGGATCAGTTTTAATATTATTAAGATTAATATTGATAGGCTCTTCCTTGGGATTTTACCTACATGCCACTTTCTTTTTGGATTTATATATCTATATATATTTGTCATCCGCAGACAGATGTGTTTGGCCGTATCACAACTCATCAGTATGGTTAGACTCCAATTGCTTTTTTACTCAGGATTGAAACCCGACTGAAATGGCGTCAGTCTACCCCTGGGCTATGGGCATTCGGTGGAAGTAGGCAGATTTTTAGTGCATATCATTATATGCGCCCAATAGCTAGAGTGCTCTAATTCATTTCACTGAATGAGCGATGCATACATTTATTTGTTTGAATATTATTTTGAGTCAATACTCTCTTTTTTTTATAATTAAACAGTCCATCTACTGGCCTGAATATTCAAGAAATCTTGTTAGGAAAATATGCGCCTTCTGGCATAATAAATTTAAATAAATATGTCAGTTAATACCATTTTGTACCATTCTTTAAGATTTTGTAATGTCATCTTTGGTTATGTTTGTTTACATTAAAAGACAAACCAAAGCAGATATGATAAAAAATCAGGAACTTATATATTTATATGGCTTAATTCGACCTTGTTTAACCATGAAATCTTCTGTGGTTGAGTGGTTAAGACATGTCAAATTAGTTTCGATAATCGAAAAAAAATCGGGTTATAGAAGGTGTGGTCCGATTTTAATCAAATTCGATATGCTCATAGACAAAGACATAAGAAACGATATTCAGAAGTTTCAAGGTTGCAGTTTTTATAATAATGCAGAAAATTTGATATTGATACCAGGAAATCAAAATTTGACTTACATCCATTCATTTTACTTTCAGTCTACGGTTTCACTTTAACTGGAAATAAGTATTGCTTTTTAATCTTTCATTCAAAGAGTCTGAACTCCAGGACCATGGATTAGATTTAAAGCTTTCATTACACTCGAGCAATGCCGGGCTATACTGTTAGTATATATCATTTTTAACAAAATTTACATAAAGTATGCTATATTTATAGGTTGTGTCTGTACAGCAATCCCTCTTATGCAAATTTCATTAAAAATGAGAAGCAATATTTTCCTGTAACTCTAGATCTTAACTTATTTATCAATGGAACTTTGTGTGTGTCTGTGTGTCCATTACCTATAGACTCCAAAATGGCTGAACTGATTTTCTTGAAAATTTACACAGTTGTACTATAAGTGTCTGCGAATGTTCTTAGCTAGGTTTTGTGTCAAGGTACCTCCAATAAATATCAAAAATCAATAATCGAAAAAATCAGTTTAAATAGAAGGAGTGGTCTGATTTTAATCAAATTTGATACACTCATAGACAAAGACATAAGAAACAGTATTCAAAAGTTTCAAGGTTGCAGTTCTTACAATAGTGCAGAAAATTGATAATATATATATAAAAGCTTTCATTACACCTGAACAATGCTGGGCTATACTGCTAGTACACGCATAAGACACTATATATTCAGTTAAAATAAAGTAAAATTCATCCTTGATAATAGCTAAAAGTATAATAGAAAGCACTTGGATAAATAAAACATTCCAACAATTTTTATATAATTTATCTACTGAAAAAAAAATCTTAAGATCACATTAAAAATTATGGTAAAAAAAAAAGAAAAACTTATTTACAGCCCCTTGTCTGTCATTTTCAACAAAAGTTATATATAGTGTATTTAGGCAGCAATCTGTCTTGTATGCAAGTTTTGAAGTGTAGGGAGCTGGTTAATATTTCTTATGTTTGGCCTTGTGTCTTTCTTAGCCGAACTCCCTACAGCTTACAAGTTTTATGTTGAGTTGATATTCATCAGAAGATTGGTTGTTGGCAGTTGGAATGTATGGATTAGTGAAGAAGAGTTGAGTAAAAAAATATACGCTTTACATTTAAAATAGAAATTTATTATAACTAGGAATAACAAGTAGTAAGAGTTGATGTACAATTAGAAACATTAAGAAATTAATGATAGAGTTCATATTCGATGATAAAATTGAGAAATTAAGAGTTTGTACAAAATGTTTATAGCAGTAATTGTTGAGATAGAGAAAGAGAGAGGACAATGTCCGGGTCACTTGAAGTTAAGAGTTACATCTTTGATGTGTGTCAGCAACCTGCCTCCTCTGATTGCCCCATGACCCAGAGACCATCCTTAAATATTGACAAGTCACATGGTGTAGATCACAGAATGATTTTTTACTTTAGGTATGGAAAAATGGTTTCTCTTAAGTATTTTGAATTTTGTGATTTGATGACCAATCAGGATCCAGAGTTCTGCTACAGATTCAAAAAGGAATTTGATATTTATTTATTTTTGGTTGACCTCCGGATCTTCTGCATGGAGCCAGATGTGCAAAGACTGCTTTTGGTCATTTGCTTTCTGAATCTCTGAAGGCAAACATCCGGTCCCTTGCTTTGCTTGGTATCACCAGTTTCATTTAAGATGACAGATAAGGTGCTATGGTTAAGTTTTTAATAATGTATGAAGAGTAATAGAATTGCATTATATTCCACACATGATGAGCACATTGAGGTTGTGCTTATAGTTAATATTGTTGAGTGTTGCCTTGTTCTTTATAAATAAATAATGCTCCCATTATAATACAATTCTCTTACTCTACATACATACACAAAACAATTTATACATTCAATTAAAAGCAAAATAAAATTCCTCCTTGGTAGTTGCTAAAAGTATAGTCGAAAGTGCTTGGATAACTAAAACATTCAAAGAATTTGATATAATCTATGTACTGAAAAGAAAAAAAATCATAAAATTAGATTAAAGACTTAACTACAGTGCCTTTTCTGCCATTTCCAATGAATGTTATATATGTTTAATTGTGATAATGTTTCGCACCAAGGTTGTTGATTTTTGGTGGTTTACTGATAAAATATATTTTCGTAAGTAGGTTTTTAGTTATCATAAAGTGCTCAATATCAGAGTGTAGATAGAGCATTGATATGTACAAAGAGTTTGTTCTTTAACAGAGCAGGTTCATCCAAACAGCCCTGACAAGTGTGAACGTTATAACTGTCTTCACAAAACTTCGAAGTCAGCATGAATCTGCACTGTTAAAGGGATAAATTTTTTGAACTTTTATATATATTTAGTTGTAGAGCAGTTAACACCACTCTGCCACTCTCAAAAATACAATGGTCTGTGGACCAAGGTAGCAATAAAAATAGAAAGTAATAGCAGTCGGGGATTTCGGAGTGTCATTGACAATTCCTATTGACTGTGCTCTCTGCGACTATTTGTAGTTCTGTCTTCTGGCGTTTGTCTTATCTGTATTAATATCCCTTAGCATGGATATTGTGCCGTAGATACTCAGCACACATCTTCTGGGTATCGTCCTGCCACCTCAGCAATACAACACTGCCAACAAAGAAAATTCACTACTTATTGTAATAGTCATGGACAACAATCATATTTTTTTGATTGGTAAAACCAGAATGTCAAAGAAAAAAAAAAACTTGTGCCAGAAACAGACTGACAATGTAAATATCATCGAACAAAATCTATTATAACAGATTTGGCATCAAAAACTCGGATAGCAGTTTTGCCCAAGAAACATTCATACAGATTTACAGACAAAAACAATTTAACAACAATTTCAAAATAATCAAGAACAGAAAGTTTAAACATGAAGGACTTTCAGAAAGGAATCCTTGAATTTTTGAGACAAGAATTAGCTCAAAAACAGCAAGCAAAGCAACTTGCTATACCATTGGAAATTTCCTCAAAATGATAAACAAGCCCAGATAAACCAGATACATTTTTACGAAATGCACTGTGTTTAAATAATTGGACATTTTACATATAAAGCTGAAATGGAAGTTACATTTGATGCTTTTTATTGCAGGTTTGAGGAGATATTTGTTAAAAACTGCTCAAGCTGGACAGATAAGATTCATTTAGGTTTAAGTAAGTTTGGTGATTCAGAACACGAAAAAATACAGAAACTATATTCTACCAAAACAACATGGAGAAAATGTTTGTAGAAACTATCCAGATATTGTCTAAAATTTTTCAAGAATGAAGTTCTTTATTCAATACACAATGGCATTGCTTAAATTTATCAAAAAAATGTAGACTTTACAACATATGCAAGAATAGTGAATAAGGAATGTGAAAAGTTCCAACTGAATGAATTTAGTATGGGCATGTTTAAATGTTTAATTTTTGTACAAGGATTGACCTTACCAAGTGAAACAGACATAAGTGCAAGACTCTTGAAGTTAGAACAAGACCAGGAATTAATTCCACAAAAATTGGCTGAGAAATGTCAGAGAACTGTAAACTTCAAAAAACATACTGCAAATGTCAAACAACAGGGCATATATATTAGAAAAGTTAAAATAAGTCCATGCTACAGCTGTGCTGAGTTATACAAGGAGTGTTCATTCAAAAATAAAAAATGCTTCAATTGTGCTTATAAGGGTCATAAAAGTTTTTTCTTGTAAAAAGTAAAAAAAAAAATATGGTTCATTAGACAATGGGTGAAGAAGTCACAAGAAAAAGAAAATTCTTCAACACCCAATTGAATGACATCAAAGTAAAAATGCAAATTGACACAGGGTCAGACCTAACAATTATTAATGTGTATACATGGAATATAGTTGATAGACTGGCATTATGCAGATCTAAAAAGTTTCCAAAGGCAGATCAGGCAAGAAACTTCAATTTCTTGGTAAAATTTATTTAAATATTGGTTTTGCTTGAAAAAAGAAAAAATTAATAGCTTATGTCATGCAGCAAACACAGAGTGTCTTCAGTACTGATTGAATGGAGTAGTTTGATTTATTCAATGTTCCTATCAACACATTTTGCAGATATTTTGGTCTAATGTTAAAGCAAAGCTTGAGTTAAAAGAAAAGGTAACTACAGTGTTTCAACCTAAGCAACCAATACCATTTGCCAAACTTAAAGATATAGACAGAATTGTGACATATGGAAAAATTAGGTGCTATAGAAAAAATAAATTACAGTCAATGGGTGAGTCCAACAGCACACGATTAAATGAATACCTGAAACAACATAATTACCCTTTACCTTCAGCAGAAAATATACTGTCAAAGCTAATAAGAGGAAAAATGTTCTCTAGATTAGACTTGTCAGAAGCATATTTACAAATTCTGATGGATAAGGAGCAGGTAAAAATATCTATTTAAACTTATTTATAAATGGAATTGTGTGTGTGTATCTCCGTTACCTATAGACTCCGAAAATACTCAACCGATTTTCTTGAAAATTTACAGTTGTACTATAAGCGTCTGCGAGTGTTCTAAGCTAGGTTTTGTGTTGAGGTAGCCCCGATAAATATGGAAAATTGATAATTGAAAAAATTGGATGATAGAAGGAGTGGTCCGATTTTAATAAAATTTCATACACTCATAGACAAAGACATAAGAAATGATATTCAGAAGTTTCAGGGTTGCAGTTCTTACAATAGTGCAGAAAATCGATAATATATATATATATATATATATATATAAGGCAGGACCATGGATTAGTTTTAAAGCTTTCATTGCACCCAAGCAATGCTGAGCTATACTGCTAGTTAACCATAAATACACACAAGGTTCTGTTTAACAGATTACCATTCAGAGTAAAAGTAGCACCTACAATTTTTCAACAAGCAATGGACACAATGCTAAATAGTTTTGATTATTTCATGGCATAGCTTGCCAATGTATTAATTACTGTAATGAACATATGAATGAGATGTTTGAAATGATAAAGGATTGTTTTAAGTTCATTATTGAGAAGTGTGAGTTATTCATGACAAAAGGTAGAAAGCTGGATCCTGCGGAAAAAGTGTTATAAAAAACATGCCAGCAACTACAAAGATTGCATCCTTACAAGCATTCGTAAGATTAGCGAACTATGATAGTATCTACATTCCTAGCATGAATGAGCTCAGATCACATTTAAAGAAATTGTTGAAAGAAGATAAAAAATGGGTATGGTCTAAAAAATCGAGAAAGCATTTCAGAAATTACAAGTTGCTCTAATTTCTGATCTATCATTAACACATTATGACCTAAGCAAGCTTTATAAACAAAATGATGGAAAATTAAAAGCTGTTTATCCCATCACAAGGGTGTTGCTGCCAGCAGAACAAAAATACTCCCAAATCAAAAAGATATATCAATGTTTTTGTTGCTGTAAAGAAGTTTTACAATTATATTCGAGGCAGACAGTTTATTTTTTATACAGATCGTCTGTTGGTGACAATTTTTAGCTCAAAGATTTTAAAATACGCACCGTAGTGTGGGTGCTAGAGGGTGTCATCAGTGATGTCTTTCGATGGTTTCGGGTGTCTCAACATCATACCCCCACTCACCGTGCAGAGATGATCAGTCTCTGGTCCACCCTCACTGAATGCTTTCAGACACTGGTAAAAATTTATGATGTTTGGGCCCCATACAAAGTCTTAGAAACTCTTTCGATTGGCGACAGACAAAGCCAATTTACATCAAGTGGCGAACCCAACATGAACACGTCCTAAAATATATTAATTTAATGGTCAGAAAGAAAGATATTTCAATACACACTGCAGACAGACTGCAAAGATGGGTGACTATCTTATTTAGCTATTTCTTTAAAAGGAAGTATTTACCTTCACAAAAGATAGCGCATGCAGAAGGATTATTGAGATTGATTCTGAAAATGACCAAACAACTGAAAGAAACAGTAAAAGCTTCATAAGATTGTGAGTCAACAATTGACAATATTAGAAGTAAAGCAAAACAAGTTCATAACTCCCAAGAAAAAGGAAAATATTTCTCAAATTTGTCAAGACATACTATTGTACAGTGAACAAGTGGTCATCCTGGCAGAATTAATAAAATGAATATTCCAAAGTTTTTATACGGGATACTTGGGCATTTCATATATAAAAGTGCTTATGCGAAGTTTCATGTATCGGAATAGAACTTATAAAGACATCAAAACTTGATCAGTTAGCAACAAAATCACCACCTATAAAGTTTCACCCATAGTCAAAAACCAGCAAGCCTTATTTTAGGCTACACATAGATTATGTAGGGCAAATAATGAATATATATACTACTTTGTTGCGGTAAATAGCTTTTCAAAATGGCCAGAAGTATTCATATGCAAATTGCTTACAACAAAAAGTACAACAGAATTTCTTAAATTGTTTGCATGATTTGGTGTAACGGATATGATTGTATCAGACAATAGGAAGCAATTCTCATCAAAGGAATTCACAAACTTTTGTAAAATGCAGACAGTGACTCATTAAACATTCATGCCCTACCATCCAAGATCTAACAGGGTAGTAAAACAATTAATAGATGCAAAGTGGAAGAAGTATAAACAAAAAATGAGGAGATACAGAATTTCTCATCTGTCTACCAAATCAAAATGCAGGAATGTCTCCTGTAAAATTAATGTTTACAAGGAAGATCAAATTAGTTTCCAATAAACTGAAACCAAATAAAAATCACGAGTGACAGAATTAAGTGCAATAGCAAATACTTCTACCCTGGTGATAGTAAATTTTTAAAATTATAAACTTGTTAAAGAGTTATGGGAAGAATGCATTATAGCAAAGAGAATTGGTCACATGATATACCTTATAAAACATCCAGGATGGATTATAAAGAAGCATGTAAACTAAATAAGAAGGTACACTACTGAACAGCATAGGGAAGAACCCATAGAAGTAATATACAGCATGTTCGATGTGCCGATGTCTCTAGAGGTACAAAAAAAGATGCTTAGGAAAGTGAAAAAGAATAGCTATGGAAGCAATCGAGATCGATCCTAAAAGCAAAAACATATCTCATCCAGGGGATGAAGCATTTCCAGGAGTGCGGTGTGAACCAGCTAATACCCCTCTGATGCTCTCAAGAACAGAATGGCTTTATGGACCAAGGTAGCAATAAAAATAAAAAGTCGGTGATTTTGGAGTGTCATTGATGATTACTATAGAATTGTACTCTCTGCGACTAACAACTTAACCTCCCCTCTCTTCTACTATTTGTTATTCTGTCTTCTGGTGTTTGTCTTATTTGCATTAATGTTCCTTAATATGAATATTGTGTTGTAGATATTCAGCACACATTTTCTGGGTATTAACCTCAGTGATACAACATATATATGTCAAGAGATAGGGGAATTTCTGTTATCAACTAACTAATATTTACAGCTATTTCCAAATCAACAGAGATATATAGTACTGTCAAGTGTTATCTGCTTGTGACATTTTTTGGTATCCAAAAGTTCCCTCAAAAACTGGCATAATTTTTTTCATCTTATAACTTAGCCAATTCTCACTCAAATAGTCAAATTATAACAAAATGTGTAAAATTTAAGATGACTACTCAAACTTAGGATGTGTGTCGTGGTGCAGTGGATATCGGCTCGGAACAAGAAATCAGGGAACTGAGTTCGAATTCCAGTTGAATTCATTGCATTCACTTACACGCAAATACTCTTGGGAAAAGTATTAATCCATCTCTTCCCTCCAGTTATGGGTTAAATAACAAGACAGATTTGGTTCTATAGCCTTGGTCAGCAACCAGTCTACCGTAGAAAGCAATGGCAACCTACTGCGGGATAATCTTCTGTCCAGTCAGTCATGTCTGTTTCGAGACATGATCGCCTAAGCGTCTATCATGTATGGCACTTAACTGACTCAAACTTATCTCAATGAGAATCTACCAGGAAGATGGATTTACTGTACCAGTAATAATTACAATGTGCTGTTAAAATGGTCACCACATGAACCGGATTTGAAGCCTTGTGATTTTTTTTCTATAGAGCTTTGCAAAGAGACATATCTACATCACCCTCTTCCTACTAGCCTAGAAGAACTTAAGCAGAGAATCATTGAGATGTCAGAGAATGTTGCGCAACAGCATGTTTGGCAGAAGCTGGACTACTGACTTGATGTTGCATCACAAGTGGTACACATATTAAACATTTGTGAAATCGGTTATAAGATCTACATCCCAAATTTTGGTGAGTAAAATTATAAAATTTATCTTTTATTGTTCAGCATAAACTATCTAATTTCATTTGATATGTTACTCAGATATTCACATTTTAAATTATGTCACTTTTTCGAAGACACCCTGTTTTTATATTTAGTTTAATCCGTACTGCTGAGTGTTTGAAATTGAAATGTTCACACCAATAAGTCAACAACTTTGTCACTTACAAAAAATATATGACTATAAAAACAATTTCCTATTCTTTCCAAAATGGACCAACATA
Source organism: Ascarosepion bandense (assembly GCA_037127315.1). Lineage (NCBI taxonomy): Eukaryota > Metazoa > Mollusca > Cephalopoda > Sepiida > Sepiidae > Ascarosepion > Ascarosepion bandense. The sequence goes on along the minus strand of JBBBDQ010029704.1, from coordinate 310,698 downwards.
AACAGCTATAGCTAAACAGCAGTGAGAGTGTTTTATTAAAAAAAAAAATTGAAATAGTGAAACAGAAATAAATAATAGAAAATACTAGAAGATTATTATTGACATAAAAAAACAAAGTTAATTATTATTGCAACCCACACCCCAAGGAAACTATTTGAAGATCTGACATCACTTTAAACATGGAAACTGAGGTTTTTATCTCGGTTTTATTTTTAATACTTCATTTCTGAATTCCTGTAAATCCTTAAGGAAAAGTTTTATTTGCCTATTTTTTTTTTTTTAAGATTGATAAAAATGCCCAAACATTCCATTTTGAAGTGCTTTATTTCTTTTTGTTTCCATGATTTTTCGTCCATTCCAATGATCAAACTGATTTTGCATGAAGTTATTTACCAAACAAAAAGTGAATTAAAGAAAAAAACTGATCAATGAAAGCAACAAGCAAACAAAGATGAAGGCCATTTTTTTCTTTATTTTGTTTTCCTGCCTAAACCTGGATAATTTTTTTTTTGTTCTAACCCTGAAGGTTTGTTTGTGAAAAATAAATCTCTTGACATTAGTACAGAAGATCTCATCAAGAAATCTTTAAGGCTTTATAAAATAAAGGAAAAATTATCCTCAGTGGACATCTTAATCTTTTACTTTTTGATTAAATTGATAGGCTTTTCTGTTTGATCATTGATTTTGAGAAAGAACTCTTTCAATGCTTCTTACAGTACAGTTTCTCTAGAAAATTCTGTGGTTGAAATGGGATCTATTTTCAGCCATGCTTTTTTTATTTTTTTTAAAGAGCAGGAACTATGGCAAGCAAAACAAATTTAAGTATAACCAGGAATATTTATTAACTACTGAAAAAATATGTATTGAGAGACAGAGCAAGAGAGAGGCTGGGAGAAAGAGAGAGGCTGGGAGAAAGAGAGAGGCTGGGAGAAAGAGAGAGGCTGGGAGAAAGAGAGAGGCTGGGAGAAAGAGAGAGGCTGGGAGAAAGAGAGAGGCTGGGAGAAAGAGAGAGGCTGGGAGAAAGAGAGAGGCTGGGAGACAGAGAGAGGCTGGGAGACAGAGAGAGGCTGGGAGACAGAGAGAGGCTGGGAGACAGAGAGAGGCTGGGAGACAGAGAGAGGCTGGGAGAAAGAGACAGAGAGAGGCTGGGAGAAAGAGACAGAGAGAGGCTGGGAGAAAGAGACAGAGAGAGGCTGGGAGAAAGAGACAGAGAGAGGCTGGGAGAAAGAGACAGAGAGAGGCTGGGAGAAAGAGACAGAGAGAGGCTGGGAGAAAGAGACAGAGAGAGGCTGGGAGAAAGAGACAGAGAGAGGCTGGGAGAAAGAGACAGAGAGAGGCTGGGAGAAAGAGACAGAGAGAGGCTGGGAGAAAGAGACAGAGAGAGGCTGGGAGAAAGAGACAGAGAGAGGCTGGGAGAAAGAGAGAGGCTGGGAGAAAGAGAGAGGCTGGGAGAAAGAGAGAGGCTGGGAGAAAGAGAGAGGCTGGGAGAAAGAGAGAGGCTGGGAGAAGAGAGAGGCTGGGAGAAAGAGAGAGGCTGGGAGAAAGAGAGAGGCTGGGAGAAAGAGAGAGGCTGGGAGAAAGAGAGAGGCTGGGAGAAAGAGAGAGGCTGGGAGAAAGAGAGAGGCTGGGAGAAAGAGAGAGGCTGGGAGAAAGAGAGAGGCTGGGAGAAAAAGAGAGGCTGGGAGAAAAAGAAAGAGAGAGGCTGGGAGAAAGAGAGAGGCTGGGAGAAAGAGAGAGGCTGGGAGAAAGAGAGAGGCTGGGAGAAAGAGAGAGGCTGGGAGAAAGAGAGAGGCTGGGAGAAAAAGACAGAGAGAGGCAGGGAGAAAGACAAAGAGACAGAGAGAGAGACAGAAATGAAAGTGCATGAGACTAATATTAAAATATCAAAATGTTTTCTTTTTTATTCATCATTTATCCATCAAATTTTCTCACAAATATCAAGTTGAAACACCAGTTCCCATACAATCACCAAAGTTAAGCAATGTCAAGCTTGGTCAGTGCTTAAATGGATGACTATTTGAGAATACTGAGTGCTGTAAGCTTACATGTATAGATGGTGCAATGGATAACAGCTCAGAGTTATTAATCAGAGCTGTGTCTTGATTCCAGTTGGGATTTTTATATTCACTTATGTGGAAATAGTTGGCATTTTCCAAAGGTGCCTCATGCTGGCATCAACTTCCCCAGATTACTAACATCAAGAAGTTCAGTCAGTTGAGTGCTATACCTGATACACGCTTTGGGCAATCAAGTCTCGAAAGAGACATGACTGACTGAACAGAAGATTATCCCACAGTAGGTTGCCATTATCAAGAAGTTACTGTCCTGATAAATCAACTATGAGATTCAGACCCAGGTCTCTTGCTCAGAAAAACATTCTAATCATGGTACAATCTGATACACAACTTCTTGTCTACTTCTCCAATAATGGCCACTTAACTGCACTTACCTTTCACAGACTACGTCTTTAATCTTGGGTAGTTTCCAATGATACATCACTTGGCAAATATTGTTACCAGCTAACATTTAGCAATGCTCATCATTGTCAAGTGCACATCTTATTCATATACCATATCCCTTCAGGTTGTAGGCAATCATGGACTTCCACTTGCCCCTCTCCCATTTTTTGCTCTTAATATTTTTCCTCTTGTTATCTTTCTCAATCCTCTCCCTGCCAACCATAATTCTCCTTCATGTGCCATGTCCCTTCAGAACGTAGGCAATCATGGACTTCCACTTGCCCCTGTCCTTTGTTGCTTCTAAGATTTTTCCTCTTGGTATCTCTCCCAAGCCCCACTCCACTATCCATTTGATCAAGCCCATCAAATATATCATGTGCTGTTACTCTTTCCCTCTATCCACCCTGTGAGTATCAGATTCTCCAAATCCTCCTTCCTCGTGTGCTACAGGAACCTCAGCCTGTCTCTTTCTGATGTAACATGTTTTCTTTTCGTTTACATCCTCTCCAACACCTCGTCATTGCTCATGTACTCAGTCCATGGTATCCTCAACATCCTTCTGTAGAAATATTTCTGCTATCTCAAGCCTCTCCCTCCTTGAAGAGATCATCCAGTATTCACTGCCATACGGAAGAACAGATAAGATATAGCAATTTAGCACTCGCACATACAATTTTTTTTTGTGGGGGCCAGTGATTTTGTGAATGTCAAAGTCTGACCCATAAAAGTGTTGTACTGAGAGGGTTTTTCAATGATATACTCTCAATGTGACTATTTAAGATTCTGATATCTATTCTTCTACCTAAGGGAAAGTCTTTAGACTTGAAAAAGAGAGTGGTGTTAATTATAGGCTCATCTAGTCCAACTGCAATCTGAACAATATAAGATATGCAAATACAAAAAGGAGACTACAGGAGCTACAAGAAGTAGTTAAAGAAAGCAGAAACAAAGGGCTACATGTTAGCTACAGAAAAAGAAAGAAAAAAGAAAAAGAAAGAAAAAAGAAAAAGAAAGAAAAAAGAAAAAGAAAGAAAAAAGAAAAAGAAAGAAAAAAGAAAAAGAAAGAAAAAAGAAAAAGAAAGAAAAAAGAAAAAGAAAGAAAAAAGAAAAAGAAAGAAAAAAGAAAAAGAAAGAAAAAAGAAAAAGAAAGAAAAAAGAAAAAGAAAGAAAAAAGAAAAAGAAAGAAAAAAGAAAAAGAAAGAAAAAAGAAAAAGAAAGAAAAAAGAAAAAGAAAGAAAAAAGAAAAAGAAAGAAAAAAGAAAAAGAAAGAAAAAAGAAAAAGAAAGAAAAAAGAAAAAGAAAGAAAAAAGAAAAAGAAAGAAAAAAGAAAAAGAAAGAAAAAAGAAAAAGAAAGAAAAAAGAAAAAGAAAGAAAAAAGAAAAAAAGAAAAAGAAAGAAAAAAAGAAGAAAAGAATGAAAAGAAAAAGGAGCCCAAAGTGCCAACTACACATTTAGGATACTCTAAATCAAACAGGCACAGAAATTTAAATACCTGGGAAGAGTCCTGACAAAAGACAAAATGCAATACAGAGATATGGCGGCATATTGGCTTGGCCAAGGATGCATTTCAGAATACTGAGGAAAGTATTAAGAGAAATTTCTGCTGGAAACAAAGAAAAGAGTACTGAATTTTTAATTGACATCTATCCTTCAATATGGCAGCAAATGCTGGACAATCACATCAAAGATGAAGGAAAGACTTAAAGCAACTGAAATGAGGTTTTACAGGAAGATGCTGAGGATACCATGGATAAAACATGCAAGCACCAATAAGGTTTTGGAGAGAATGGACACAAGACGGAAACTGATATTTAACATCAGGAAAAGACAGCTGAAGTTTTTGGTACATGAAAGTAATGGCAACCTACAGCGGGATAATGTTCTGCCCAATCAGTCATGTCTCTTTCAAGACATGATCACCCAAGCGTGTATCACATAAGGCACTTAACTGACTGAACGAGGAAGGAGGGCTTGGAAAACACCTGATGCTCACAGGATGGATAGAGGACAGAGACAAGGGAAAGCAGTCATACTTGATGGATAGTGGTGCGGGGATTTCAAGGGATAACAGGTGAATGGGTATTAAAAATCACAAAAGATAGATAGATGTGGAAGGACATGATTACCTATGTCCTGAAGGGACACAGCACATTGAAGTAGTCACCAGAACAAATACATGTACAGTAACTTCTAGCCGAAATATTCAATATTTATTAAGAAAGCATTTAATATCTTCAAGCATTTCAAGTTTGTGATACAGAGTTAAATCTTCTTCTTCTTCTATGTGCCCTGTCCCTTCAGGACGTAGGCGATCATGGATCTCCACGTCTCCCTATCACTTGTGGCTCTTAGTATGTTTGCTCCTGTTGCTCCTGGCAACCCCCGTTCCGTCATCCACCTGATCAGGCCCTGCAAATATGTTATCCGCTGCCTTCCTCTGTCTCTCCTTCCTTCTATCTGTCCAATCAGTATCAGGTTCGCCAGGCTCTCCTTCCTCATTGCATGTCCCAGGAACTTCAGTTGTCTTTTCCTGATGCTCAGCATCAATTTCCTTTTTGTTGCCATTCTTTCTAACACTTCGTCGTTGCTTGTATGCTCAGTCCACGATATCCGTAGCATCCTTCTGTAGAACCACATACCTTACTCAAATTCAGTTCACTTATTTTAATTTTTTCATGTATTTTCATGTTTTGAGTTTTTTTTTATTTTAATCATTTGATCCCAAGCAAGCAATGATGCCGCAAAGATGCAATGTGTTACTTGGAGTTAAAAGAAATACAACTTAAGTAAGAAGAAAAGACATTAAAAGAGCAGGCTTCAAAAAGACAATATGGAAATTAGCACTGTACTTAAATTTTTGGAAGATTTGAAGGTGGCATGGATGAAAGACACTGAAAAAGAGTTCTACATGTGAGAAAAGATACTATAAGAGTAAAACTAATGGTTGCTTCAAGTTATTTAAACATCTTTTTTTTTATAATCATTTCACCCCAAGCAAAGCAGTACTGCCACTGGTATGCAGGGAGTTGCAAGTAGGAAGAGCATCAGCAAATTTTTATTTTGTTCCCTGAAGACCTTTACCCCTTTAAATCTTTCACAAACATCCCTATTTCCGTGCAAATGTATATGCTGAACTCAAATCGGTAATTGTTTATTGAAGAAAAATTCCTTTTTTCATTTTATCGAGAAGAAAAATATGGAACTTCTTGTCGCTGTTTATCTCACGCCTAAACATGGTTCAAAAATGTTATTCACTGCTGAATGAATTCACGCTTAGTTTTACAATATTTTTGTCCTATTTTCAATCCCTATGCGCAAAATGAGTTCCGAAACCGAACAATTCGGATTAATTGCTCAAATGGAGAAAATCAACCAAAAAAAATAAACCTATGCTGCAATTCATTCAGCGATGAATTAGAGAAGACAACAGTAGTAAGAGGTAAGATATAGTCCAATGTATTTATGGTCGATACCATGAAAGAAAGGTAGGTTTCTTCAATAAACAATTATCCATTTGAGTTCAGCATGTACATTTGCACGGAATTAAGGATGTTTTAGAAAATTTTGATGGGGTAAAGGCCTTCGAGGAACAAAACAAAAATTTACCGGAGCATCAAGTTACAGAGGGGTGTCAGAAAGGGATAAGAGAAAATTGGGAACACTAGTGTGCAGGTCGTTACGAGAGAGTAGAACGAGAATGAAGAACAATATACAGACGTGTTGGAGAAAGAATAAGAGAAAGATGGGAATCAAGGAGGTAAAATATGGCAATTGATGTTGCACTCAACTTTTTAGAAATTGTAACTATCAGGAAAGCAAATATATGGAAGGGAGTTCCACAGGTGGGAAATGTAAGAAAAAATAACTGCTAGAGTAGAAATGGCAGTTACATTTGACTGTTTTGACTGTAAAAGGATGGAGCCTAGTCACCAATCTAGTTGCCTAAGTAAATTCATTTAAAGGGGGCACTAGATAGATAAGTTTGTCAGAGCATTTGCCATGAAAATATTTGTAGAAGAGACAGAGGGAAGCCACATTACATCAGTGAGAAAGTGACTGAAGTTGAGCTGCCAAATCAAATTAGATTACATTGCAGATCCTCCTTCAAATTTTGTCAAGAACACAAAGATGAATAGCAGAAGTGTCTGATCAGAAGGGGGTGATTTTCATTTTTTTTTTTTTAATCATTTAATCCCAAACAAGGTAATAATGCCACTTAGATGCAATGGGTTATTGAGTGCTAAAAAGAAGAATTAAGTCATGAGAAAGAACAATAAAAGAATACACAACTATTACTATTTAGATTAAAACTGCTGAATGAATAAATGAAGCGATATAACACATCACTCAATAATTCCTGGGCCTAACATATAAATGACACCATCAATAAAAAAAAACAAAAAAAACCTACAATTTTTATGAAGTACTAACCTTCAAATAACACATTACAAGATTTGGGCCCAATCAGATTATCAGTTTACAAATTATAGTTATTTAAGGGAAGCTACTTTTGCAAATTCTCAAAACAATGAAAAAATCTAAATTTCGTGTGTTGATAAAGCATTGCTCCTGATGGGAAAAATACTGTTCAAGCAAAGCAATAGGTTGATAAGTATCATTCAGACTCTGCTCTGTTGGAAACAATAGTTATGAGGTGGTATACTGACTTTAAATGCAGTCATACAGACACAAATAATACTGAATACTTGGGTTGCCCAAAATTGGCAATTGTCTCATAAAGCACCAAAAGAAATCCACAAACTGGTTTTAGCTGATCATAAATAGAAGTTGCGTGAGATAGCAGAGGAGTTAGACCTATCAGAAAGCAGTGTATTTACCATTTTCCATGAACATTTGTCAATGAAAAAGCTGTGTTCAAAGTGGGTGCCACGTTTGCTCACAGTCAATCAAAAACAACAACACATCAATGATTCGGAGCATTGTTTGCAACTGTTTCAATACAACAAGGAGTTTTTGCATAAATATGTGATAATGAATGAAACAAAGATCCACCACTTCATCCCGGAGTCAAATCAGTGTCAGCTGAGTGGACAGCAACAGGTGAAAGCTGTCAAAAGCAACCAAAGATGCAAACATAAGCAGACAAGATTTTGCCTCTGTATTTTTGGATGTGCAAGGTATTTTGTTCATCTATTACCTTGAGAAAGAAAGAACCATCAATAGTGAATGTTATATAACATTCTTGGTGCATTTGAAGGAAGAAATTGCTCAAAAATGGCTACAAATGAAAAAGAAAAAGTGATCTTTCATGAAGACAACACGCTTTGTCACAAGTTGATCTCAATGAAGACAAAACTACATGAATTGCACTTCAAATTGCTTTTGCATCCAACATATTCTCCAGATCTTAACCCCAGTGACTACTGGCTGTTTGCAGACCTCAAAAGAATGCTCCAGGGAAAGAAATTTGGTTCCAATGAAGTGATATTAGAAATTGAGGTGTATTTTGAGGCCAAAGACAAATCATTCTACAAAAAAGGCATCAAATCATTAGAATCAGTGTATCACCCTAGAAGAAGACTATGTTGATGAATAAAGTCAAATTCTGCCTTAAACTTCTTTTATTAGTTAGGCCTGGGATTTATTGTGTGATGGGTTATATTCCTTCTTGACTTCAAGTTAGATTGACATTGGTGATTTCAAGTTTTTATACACACCATTCAAAAGAATCATGGGATAGCATCCATATGACGAGTATAAATGAAAGCAAAGAAAAACAAGAACAAAAACATTATCCCAGTAAGAAAAACAAAGACTGAGAGTGACGCTAAAATGCATATGAAGGTAAACTTTGTTTAAACTGTCACAAACATAACAGATCTTAAGAACAAAAGTGAACTATTCATCTTCATAAAGGAAGGGCAGTTTTGTTCAAAATGCAAATGCTGGTGTGAAGGCGAACAGAAAATGTTTGGCTAAAACATGTTCTTGTCCTTTGCAGTTCGGGCCAAAAAGAGAACTCTAAAATATGAGTAGAAAAATAACTTCACACTCTTCGAGGCAGAAAAAAAATTGTGAAAGAAACAAGAAATGTGCATGATTAGTTTCAGAAAAAAAGAAAAAAAAAAGTATTTATATGTTTATTTGGACAAACAGATTTATTTGTTTATTTCTGGATTATAAACCCTTTGTGATTTACTTAAGACTGAAACTTTTTGGATTGCAAGAGTACTTATTTTTTTGTGAGGAAACATCACATTAACTTTATTTGAAAATGACAATAATATTTGATATTTTTCAGGAACTAGTAGTACTATTTAATCCGTAGTTTGAGAGAAGAGAGATTGTTTCATACCTTTGCCAAGTGTATTTGTCTGTGTGTTCTTCAATTTCTTATTCCAAGCCTCAGTCCATTACACTGACTGCACATCCACTGTATCAACAGAAATGCAATGATGTTTAAAGAAAAAAGCATATATATATATATATATATATATAAAAAACAAAATTGGAAAAAGTTTTTGCATAACATGTTTTGTCCTTGAGGACTTCATTGGATTAGATAAATAAAAAAAACATTAAATTCAAAATTCTTAGCTTTCCTGATTCATGTATGTCTGCAGTCACACCAACATTACAAATTAAATCTGAAGTCCTTTACTTCGTCATACATTTTTCCCCAATAGCGTTCTTATCGCATCGCTCATTCAGTTATGAATTAGAGCACTCTGGCTATTGGGCATGTATAATGATAATATACTTGCTAAAAAAAGTCTGCCTCCTTCTACCAAGCACCCATAGCTCAGAGATAGAATTGCAGACTAACGCCAATTTGGTCGGGTTTCACTCCTGGATAAAAGCAATTGGATGTCTAACCGTACTGATGAGCTGTGATACAGTGAAACAGATCTGTCTGTGGATGACTATATATATATATATATATATATATATATACGCACACATATACCTCAAGGAGAAATTCAATGCATCATTGAAATTATTTTGATGATATATTAGTTTTGCCTTAATGTACATCATAATGTTCTGGATAATACACAGTGAGCTCTTTGTATGGATCTGTCTCTAATATTTCATATTAAAAAGATCTATTTGGATTATCCTCTCCATTTATGGATTATATATATTTATAATCATTTCAACCCAAGCAAGGCAGTTTTACTGCCACTGGTGTGCAAGGGGTTACATAGAAAAGTGATGAGGAAGAGGAAAAAGTTATAAGGGGTGCCAAAAAAATGGGTAAGAGAAATATGAAAATACTGGTGTGAAAAGAGCTGCATGAGAGTAGAGTGGATTGGGAAAAGAACATGAGGGAAATGATGCGAGTCAGAGAAAGAAGAGATGGCAATTGACCTTACATTTAAATTCTTTGAGATTGTAGCTGTCAGCAAAGGAAGTATATGGAAGGGAATTCCACAGGTAAGAAGTGTGAGAAAAGAAGCTACTAAAGTAAAAGTTGAAGTCACATTTGATTGGTTTCATTGTAAAAGGGTGGAACCTAGTTGCTAGTCTAGTAGCTCAAGTAAATTCATACAGAGGAACCACCAGGGATCTAAGCTCATCGAAGCAGAAGCCATGAAAATATTTGTAGAAGAGACAGAGGGAAGCCACATTATGTTGGCAAGAAAGAAACTGCAGCTGAACTACAAATTTGGGATTGATCACATTGCAGATTCTCGATTAGAGATATATAGATAGATATGAATAGAACAAGTAAAGAACAAATAGAAAAAAAAGTGTCTTTAATTGAACATGTTTCACTTATAACAATCTTCTTCAGAGATTTAATAAGGACAATTGATTAAAAACCCAAGAGACAGTATTTTTTAAATGAGGTATAGTTTCAAAGGTCAGATACATGTGATAAAGCAACGGATGAATATTAAATGTAGAAGATAAAACTTGTATTTGTTTAACTGTATGTGTCAACGCGTTCTTTTTAAATAAAAAAAGTAAACATTTATGAACTTATGCATTGAGAGAAATCAAATGATGGAATGATTTTCATTTTAAATAATATATGAATCATAAAGGAAATATATTTCCATTTAAATTCTAGTGAAAATAATGTTAACAGAATCTTTTAATGAAATGATAAATCACTAAATAACGTTAACGGTTAGTATCTTTCAAAGAAATAGAAAATAACTATGTATTAAAATTATTAAAATAACATGAGTAACAATATTTAAATAAGAACCATATATATAAATTATCATAATATTAACGGTTAGAATCTTTCAATAAAATAATAAATTACTAAATAAAACGTAAAATTAATGATGATAATAATAAACAACTCTCATTTAGATACAACTAGCAGTATAGCCCGGCATTGCTTGGGTGTAATGAAAGCTTTAAAACTAATCCATGGTCCTGGAGCTCAGACTCAGCCTAAAGAATATTTGAAATAATAAAATAATTGCGACAATTTACTAATCGCACTAGTATATATATATATATATATATATATATATACTAGCAGTATAGCCCGGCATTGCTCGGGTGTAATGAAAGCTTTAAAACTAATTCATGGTCCTGGAGCTCAGACTCAGCCAAAAGAATATTTGTGTGAAGTTTGATGAGAATCGGATAAAAATTGTGGATTTGTATAAAGGACATACAGACAGATAAACAGACACACACAAACATATTGCCTTTTATATATCTATATATTATCGATTTTCTTCACTATTGTAAGAACTGCAACCTTGAAACTTCTGAATATCGTTTCTTATGTCTTTGTCTATGAGTGTATCAAATTTGATTAAAATTGGACCACTCCTTCTATAACCCGATTTTTTCCATTATCGATATTTATTGGGGGGTACCTTGACACAGAACCTAGCTAAGAACACTTGCAGACTCTTATAGTACAACTGTGCAAATTTTCAAGAAAATCGGTTCAGCTGTTTTGGAGTCTATAGGTAACAGACACACACACAAAATTCCATTTATAAATAAGTTTAGATAATAGTACTAAAACTGTGACATTATTAAGAATATAATGAACTATCTATAAATTAATATCTATTGGTATTTTGGATTCATTAATTATTTTGTGAAAAAATTTGAAAGTAATGTCATGTTTTAATCATGTGTTTATAGTCGGTAGTTATATTATTAATATGTTCTTAAAGTACTTCCTCCTCCTTCTTCTATGTGCCTTCAGGGCGTAGGCAATCATGGCTTTCCACATTTCCCTATCCCTCCTGTTACACCATGCAACCCACACTCCATCATCCACCTGATTAGATCCTTCAAATGTGTTATCCACTGCTTTCCCCTGTCTCTTTTTCTCTCTATCTGGCCTGTTAGTATCAGGTTCTCCAAGCCCTCCTTCCTCATTGCATGTCTCAGGAACTTCAGCTGTCTCTTCCTGATGCTCAGTATTAATTTCCTTTTTGCTTCCATCATTTCTAAGACCTCATCATTGCTCACATGCTTGGTCCATGATATTCGCAGCATCCTTCTGTAGAACCACATTTCAGTTGCTTCAAGTTTTTCCTTCATCTTTGATGATATTGTCCAGCATTCACTGCCATATTGAAGGATGGACAGCACGTAGCAATCCAGTACTCTCCTCCTTGTTTGTAGTGAAATTGTTCTGTTTCTTAATACTTTACTCAACTTCCGGAATGCTTCCTTCGCCATGCCAGCTCACCTTTGGATCTCTGTCTTGCACTTTCCATCTTCTGTTATAACACTTCCAAGGTATTGAAACTTTTGTACCTGCTTGAACCTGTATTTGGCATATTGCATTGCCCTTTTTACTGATGACCATGCACTTCCTCCTCAAAGAGTTATATTCTTTTTTAATTAAACTGGCATTTGAGAAATCAAAATGGTGACCTATATATATATATGAATCATGTTGTTGATTGTTTATAATATTACTGTTCTAACTATGAACTCCATGTTCAACTCTCAACATGGTTGATTTGTTAAGTACGTGAGGTTTTGATAAACTCAAGCTAGGGAGACAATCCTAGCACTATTTGAATGTTCCTAAAAACCATCTCAGAAGTTGATCCAAGCTTTGTGTGTAAAACTAGGTAGATAATACTGTTCAGAATCAATTGATGTTTTTTTTCCCCAAGAGCATAAGTTCAAAATGAATGAAACAAAATCAACACATAATTTAGACATAACTTAGCAATTTCCCTTTGTTCACCAATCAAAGTTACTCTCAAGACATCTACATTATTAATTATTTGTTTGAGCACTATTTTAACGGATACACAGAGATCCAATGGCATGTTGTCATGGCTGAGTAGAGCTTTGGAAACAAAGAAAAGAGTACTCAACTTATGTGACATCTGTCCTCCTGTGCGGTAGCAAATGCTGGACTATTTCCTCAAGGATGAAGGAGAGGATCAAAGCCACAGAAATTTAGTTCTACAGAAGGATACTCGAACGTGAACTACAACACGGTTTTGGAGAGAATGCATACAAAAAAACAAACAAACTTAGCATCAGGAAAAGACAGTTGAGATTTCTGGGACACGCAAGAAGGAAGAAAGGCTTGGAGAACCTAATACTCACAGAATGGATAGAGGGAAAGAGAGACAGGTGAAAGCAGCAGAAGACATACTTGATGGGCTTGAGCAAGTAAAAGGTGGAACAGTGTTTGGGATTGATACCAAAGGGAGAAATGTTAAAAACAACAAAGGATAGAGACAAGTGGAAGACCATGAACAGCGACATCCTAAAGAGAAATGACAGGAAGAAGATAACTCATATTTGAGTAGATCCTCTGTACTTTATAATTAAACAGTGTATATATATATATATATATCTCAACCTGAATATTCAAGAAGTCTTCTTGGGAAAACGTGTGTCCTAGGATACATAGCTGCAACTCCTAGACCTAGTAAATTTTTCTAAGTAAATTGTCTTTGCTTACATTAAGGAAATAGAGCAGATAAGAATATTACAAAAATAATCAGGAATTTATGCTCTTATAAGGCTTAATTCAAGCTTTGTCTAACTGCGAATTCCTTTGTGGTTGAGTGGTTAAGCCATGTCAGTTCATATGACGGTTTCTTCTAGGTGTAGGATCTCAGGTTCAAATCCTGTCAGGGGACATTTTTTTGTAACAAGTTTTCTTGAATATTCAGACTAGTAGATATATATAAATATACTGTTTAATTATAATAATAATTTATAATCATTTTTTTAAAAAGAAAAAGAAAAAGTAACTGCTCAGATGCTGATTCATTTCATTTTTTAAATAATTTATCATACTGATATATGCTCTTATTAAAGCAATTACATTTGTAGGGGGAGGTGTTGGTATAAACAAAAGACCATAGTTACATCTCTGCAATGAGAGGTAATGCTGAAATGTCAAAATGCAATATCATCATGTTTGTTTTAGTTTTCATTACTGTCATTTTTAAATATCCCTCATTGTGATGAAAATAAAATTCTATTTCCATGATGTCATCAGGTAAGTTTACACACAAAAATTATGTATACATAATATATATACTGACACACACATATCTTACAAATTTCAATGCCTAATTTTTCATCAATTTTTAATGAAATTTTTTTAAATTGATAGCATCATTATTCAGCTGTTAAAAAAAAAATTTAGTGAGTAAGGCTGGTAAGTCCTTAGATTTGGATAGCAGCTTGTCTAAGAAGAAAATCTATGAAATGAAAACTTCTACATCTACTTTCTGCAGAGTAGCGTAGGCTGAACTCCCTAAGCTTGGTAGTTAATCATCCTAGAGATGGTCACTTGATAAAAACACAGTTTTCAGTCTCTAAAACTGGTTGGTTTTAATAAGGGTATCATATATAAATAAATAAATAAGGGTATCATATATAAATAAAGTATTGCTGCCAACATTTGAGTTTGAACATAGAATGTAAAGAACAAAAATAGTCAACTTTGTTTTGATGTAATCAGAGGAATCATGCTGCTCAGATCATGTGACATTTAAAAAAAAAAAATATATATATATATATATATATATATATATAAAACTGTAAATTTATCTTTGAACACGTCTCGAAAAACCCACTGAGTATAAACGCAGAGGGGAAAAATGGAAACAAAGAAAGAAACGAACAAAGCATTTGAACATTAGTCAAAGTACTAGTTGAAAGAAAAAACCAGAGACGAGTAGCCTAACACGGAAAGCACTCAACACAGTAGCAGAGCAAATAAATAACAAACCAACCAAGGTTTCACCAAATGGATCGTCAGGTCAAGTTGGCCTGATGATCCATTTGGCGAAACCTTGGTTGGTCCATTGGCTTTAGGTTAGCTACTTACTTTATATATATATATATATATGGGTACATAAGAATTCAAAAGAAAAGAAAACTGTCTGACAATATTCTTTAAAGGCATTATTTCTAGTGTCTGTGACCAGCCATAAAAGTCACTCCAATATTTCATGATGGTTCAATTATGGAGCATTCAAGAAAATCATGTCCAACCCATGCTAGCATGGAAACGAATGTCAAATGATGAGGGGCAAATAGTTAATCCCAAAACTGGAGTCATTTAAGAAAAAAAAACTTAAACTGGGTAAGAATCTTTAGCTTTGGATAACAACTTGTTTAAGAGAAAGACATCTCCAATATAAAAACCCTCTACTTCTACTCTGTTTAGAAACAGGTAGACTGAACCTTGGTGGGTAATCTTCCTAGAGATGGTGTCCTGATAAAAACTGTTTCCAGTCTCCTAAACTGGCTACTGTTAGTAAGGGCATACAGCTGTAAAACACACTCCAATATTTCTTAAGGGTTCAATTACAGAGCCATCAAGAAAACCCCATCAAATCCATACTAGCATCGAAATGGACTTGACATGATGATGCATAAAAAATTTTCTATGTTCAATTGTGTTGTTAGATTGGCTTGACATGGAAAGAGGTTAGTGATTGATTGATATTCAAATACTTTTCATGTTAAGTTTGATTCTTTTGTGAATTCATTTGCCTTTGTTGTATTTGTAAACCAATTTCATTAACATCT
Source organism: Ascarosepion bandense (assembly GCA_037127315.1). Lineage (NCBI taxonomy): Eukaryota > Metazoa > Mollusca > Cephalopoda > Sepiida > Sepiidae > Ascarosepion > Ascarosepion bandense. Next base: position 295,264 of record JBBBDQ010029704.1, on the reverse strand, counting down.
GAATATAGACAGTTATTTTATTCATTGAACCCAAAATATTTCAGGCCCCACTTATGTTTTAGGGTAAGAACAAATTTATTTTTTACTTCCTAAGCTGCACCAATTTTAATTTAATTCACTTTTTGGTTATATTATTTTCCATGATAAAAATTTATTCTTATTTAGATGTAATAAATTTTCAATAATTTTTTTAACTGGTAAAATCAGTATTTACATTTGAGGATTAGGCCACTACAGACCAGATAAGGCAGCAATACTCAATTCGCTGTCTGATCTGACTCGTCAAGATGGAACATGGTAGGAGGAGGTAGGTACTTTCTGAAGAGATCCCCTGTCCAAATAAGTGAGAAAATTCCTGTCAAAAGCAACCATTTATCTTACAAGATTAAGGTTGTGTCTGGTTTGCCAGATTGTCAAACTGGAGTAACCTCTGCAGAGTGCAGGTCGAGATGGTATTGATCTAATCTGTTTGACTTTGCCAAGCAAATAGATTTATAGATATTTACTGGTGCTCCCACCATGCAACATATGTGACATAAGGTCAGTTTAACGTTGGTTTTTTGGCAGTACCATGGAAAAATTCCCAAACCTCTCTTGTCACTTCCACTTTTGGGGAGGCCTCAGATACTGGGCAATAAACTCAGCCCCTTCCCAAGGAAGTGGTAAAACTTGGGGAACTATCCCCCTAGAACTTGGGTTAAAATATAAATCCCAACTAAAGACAAATGGATTTATAGATATTTACCAGTGCTCCCACCATGCAACAGATGCAACACAGGGAACAGTTTAAGGTGAGTCTATCAGCAGGACCATGTAAAAATTCTCAAAGCCCCATGTCACTTCTTTTGGGTGCACCTAAGGTTTCTAGGAAGGAACTCATCCCCCTTCTAAGAGAGAAGTAAAACCTGGAGGGATGCTCACTAGAGCTTGGGTTAAAATAAAAATTCCAGCCAAAGGCAAATGGATTTATCTGTCCCCAGATTATATAGAATTCTCAATGGGCAGAACTCTGCAGGTAGAACAGGTCGGCCCATTAACCTTTAGCACTCTGCATTATTAATATTACTTCACTTTCTTTGGCGTTCGTATTTCAAGGTCTCTCAATTGCAGTATCCTTATTAATTCCACTCAAAGTTGTTTTCTGTTGCCAACACAACTATTAAATTCAAACATACTATTATTCAGGGATCAGTCACCTTCAGTAGCAGGATAAAGTTTTTGTACAGCAAATGACGTCACATGCACAACGATAAAGATTAAAGCACAAGTTTACAACAGCTGAAGGGTATCAGTTCAATATTTTTACTGGGTAGTCAATGTACATTTGAGATACTTAACAATTTAAATGATGGTATATGAAGGCTGTGTACTGCGCAGACTATTATGTGTCATGTCCCTTCCACATCTTCCTCTCTCTATGAGCTCTTAACATGCTTTCTCCTGTTACTCCACCAAAACCCAGTTATGTCATCCACTTGCTCAAGTCCATCAAATATAGTACAGGATGCTTTACCCTGTCTCTCTTTTCCTCCATCTGACCTGCAAGTATCAGATTCTCCAAGCACTCCTTCCATGTCCCAATACCTTCAGCTGTCTTTTCCTAATGTTAAGTATTAATACCCTTTTCATTTTTGTCCTCTTCAAAATCTCATCATAGCTCACAGACTTGGTCCATGGTATCCTCAGCATCCTTTTGTAGAACCACATTTTGGTTGATTCAAGTCTCCCCTTCATCTTCGACAAGATTGTCTAGCATTCACTGTTATATTGAAGAACAGACATCATGTAGCAATCCAGTACTTCCTCCTTTCTTTCCAGCAAAAATTTTCCTGTCTATTAATACTCTATTCAGCTTCTGAAATGCATCCTTAGCCATGCCAATTTGCCTTAGGATCTGTGTCACACTTTCCATCTTCTGTTAGAACACTACCCAGGTATTTAAATTTCTGTACCTGCTTGATTTTCGTATCCCTGGACTGCAGTGAGAATTTTGGGCTCAACTTGGTTGCAAGATTTGCCAGAAAATTATCAGTTAACTCTTTTAAGGGTTATACTACTGGTTTTCTTTTTGGATTTGGTTTTGTTTGAGTTTTATGACCCATCAACCATTATGGTCATTTAAGGGTCAGTTTTTATATTTTGGGATTACATTTGGTTTGAAATTGTTGCACACGTCAGAGTGGTTGTACACATTTGATTGTACACACTTATTTTAATTAAATTTTATTGTATAGTCCTATTTTCTTTAATTATGCCATTAAATAGTCTATCTTGGTGCATTCAAATAGTTCTTTTATTGTGTTATATATTGACAAACAACAAACATGCATATATATAAAAATATAAAGTTATATTTTTATTAATGACGATGAACCGTGTAGCATAGGGAACAGAGAATTGAGAGAGCGCGCTTCTAATGGGTTGACGGGAGTGTAGTCTTATCTGTTGTGTCTCTCTCTTCACCGGCCGATCTCTGTTGCTCCTCCACTGGCGAATCCGTGTGCCGAGGTCTTTTTATAATCTTCCAGAACCGGGACTTTTTCTTCCGGTTTTGCCTCGCCCACGTAATTCTCAGAGACACCTGTTCTGTTTGCCTCTGTAGTTATTTCCGCTGCTGCCGGAAATAAGGTCAAACGACATCCGTTCCTTTCAACGACCGGAAACACCCTCGCTTGCATCAGCCTTCCTCGGGTGGGGCCAGATTGTTATATTACAATTGTTCATGTGTTGTAATACTTTTTCTGTATTGATGAAAATTTAGCACAGTCCATCATGAAATGTCTTAGTGTATGAGGCATGACAAGCTGTGCACCATGACGGTTCCTTTTTTTCAAGTATGAATAGATGAAGTATGTTACTATGTCCAGTACTAAATCAAGAAAGGATAACTTCTTCCCTTCGCGATTCCCTGTATCCATTCACCTAGAATGGGTTTAGTAATTTATTTCTTATTGCAGTTGTTCCAGTGGATTTGCTATTTAATTTTGATATATGATTGAATTTTTACTTTTAAATCTGTGTATGCAATCTTATGCTTGCTCAATGGGCTCTTTATGTGCCTTTTTGGGGGCTGTGTCAGCCTTATCATTTCCTCGGATTCCCACATGACTTGAAATCCAACAAAGGATAATTTCTTTTTGGATTTACTTCCAGAGCTGTTTCTGTCTTTTGAAGTGACCAAGTAGGAGATACTAGAATCAAACAAGTACAAAACTTTAAATACCTAGCAAGTGTTCTAACAGAAGATGGAAAGTGTGACAGAGATCCAAAGGCGAATTGGCATGGCAAAGGACATGTTTCAGAAGCTGAGTAAAGTATTAAGACACAAGAAAATTTCCCTAGAAACAAAGAAGATAGTACAAGATTGCTATGTGATGTCAGCTCTTCAATATGGCAGTGAATGTTGGACAATATCATCAGAGATGAAGGAAAATACTTGAAGCAGTGGAAATGTGGTTCTACAGAAGGATGCTGCAGATATCATGGACCAAGCATGTGAGCGATGATGATGTTTTGAAAAGCATGGAAACAAAAAGAAAATTAAGTGAGCATCAGGAAGAGACAACTGAAGTTCCTGGGACATGCAATGAGAAAGGAGAACCTGATACAGGCCAGATAGAGGGAAAAAAAGACAGAGGAAGGCAGCAGATAACATATTTGCAGGGCCTAATTAGGTGGATGACAAAACGGGGTTAGCATGGTGTAACAGGGAAAAACATACTAAGAGCCACCAGGGATAGGGAGACGTGGAATGCCATGATCGCCTACGTCTTGAAAGGACAGGGCATATAGAAGAAGTAGTGAGTGGAGGTTTTAAATCAGTTTTTTTCTGTCGAGATATACTTCCTCCTTAGCCTGTCAAGCTCCATTTGCTCATGTACTGCATTATTTTATTAACACTGAGTTTTTGTGAGTTTGTTTTATTACTGTCTATAAGATTCATTTTTTTTTCTAATACATACTTATTTTGTAGGTGCATTTTTGGTTTGTGGTGCAATGGATATTAGCTCAGAACAAGAAATCAGAGAGCTGAGTTCAAATTCCAGTTGAATTCCTTGCATTCACTTACACCCAAATAACCTTGGGAAAGGGTATTAATCCATCTCTTCCCTCCAGTTATGAGTTAAATAACAGGACAGATTGGATTCTATAGCCTTGATTGGCAACCAGTCTACTGCAGAAAACAATGGCAACCTACTGCGGGATAATCTTCTGCCTTGTCAGTTATGTCTCTTTCGAGATATGATCGCCCAAGCATGTATCACGTATGGCACTTAACTGACGTATTTTGTACAGGTTTTACCTTCATCAGTTAGTGAATTACGTCCTAAGTATGACAAACTGCTTAGACTGAGTAAGAGCTTTTATCTTGAGTTTTAGTTTTGTTTAACAGCATATCAACCTGTGGGTTATTTAATGCAAAAAAGATTGGGTTTTAAGGATTTTTTTAATGTTCGGTTATAGTGAGAAGGTTGATTTAGTCAGATTTTAATGAAAATTTTGTTTTTATTCTTTTCTTATTTTAGAAAACTAAAAATATCTAGTTTTGTATTCAAAGATTTTTTGCTTAGAATAATTGCTTCCTTCAAAAATGTGTTATGGTAATAATTCTTTTTTCAAAAATGTTTTGTTGGTAATATTTTTCCTTTAATAATGTATATTTCTTCTATAAAAGTATTTTTATATATATATACAAATATATCTCAACAAAAGTCTATTTTTATATATATATATATATATATATATATATATATATATATATATGAAAGAACTATTTTTATACATATCAGTCAGTCAAGTGCCAGACGTGAAACACACTTGGGCGATCATGTCTCGAAAGAGACATGACTGACTGGGCAGAAGATTATCCCACAGTAGGTTGCCATTGCTTTCTGAGGTAGACTGGTTGCCTGCAAAGGCTATAGAACCCAATCTGTCCTGTTATTTAACCCATAACTGGAAGGAAGAGACGGATTATTACCTTTCCCAAGAGTATTTGTGCATAAGTGAATGCAAGGAATTCAACTGGAATTTGAACTCGGCTCCCCGATTTCTCGTTCCCAGCCGATATCCACTGCACCACAACGATGTACATATATATATATATATAAAGATCTATTTTTATGTATATATATATATATATATATCTATATCTATATATATATAAAGATCTATTTTTATGTATATATATATATATATATATATATATATCTATAAAGATCTATTTTTGTGTATATATATCTTTTTTTATGTATATATATATA